>CAIGQQ010032764.1:3158203-3218968 GCA_903798035.1 Danio albolineatus | reverse complement strand
ACACACAATATATATATATATATATATATATATATATATATATATATTGTGTGTGTGTTTTTGTTAATCCACAATTCTTCAATTTTGTCAAATAAAATGTTAACGTGAATGTATAATCATTAAATTTTATGTATGAGCATGTCGTTCTATGAAAACCCTTTGAAGTATTTCTGAATATCCTTTGAATATAACTGAAATGTTTGTTTTAGGAAAGTTTTGCTGAAGTGCAGATATATGGCTCAGTGCGGGAGAAAAAACATAAGTAATTTTCAGTAAAATATGTATTGCGATGGAAATCTACAGACACAAAGAGATAGAGTAGAGTAAAAACATGACTAAATAGCTCAATATTGTCTGATGCATGAAAAACAATTTTGCCAGCGGTATCTCACCTTATTTTTTTTAATGCTCATTAAAAAGACTACATTCAGGCAGAGATTGGCCTGACAATTATAAACCAGTCTTTTGTTCAGCTTATTGAATCTGTGATTCAGCCTGTAGTCTCAATAGTGGCCTGCAATGATCATGTGAATGGCCATTGAACAGAGACTACCTTTATTACCATGGTAACGTCTAAACCCGACACTGAGCTCTCCTGGTTCAGATCTGAAGAGAGGAGAGACTCTCTTGAACAGTGCTGCGTTAGGGCTCATTAATTACAGCAAAAATCAGTTACGCCTGGCCAAGTCACACATCTGTTCAACACTCCAGCCTGCCTCTGTCTAATGCGCCACTGATCACACAGAACACAAACCTTCACGTTAATGCAGCTCCACATATCATTCTCGCTACTCTTTATCATCCTCTACCCCCCTGTTTTGTTCAATCTGGATAATCTGATTTTTCTATGGCCATGAGTTACTAAAATCCCAGATAAAGGACACTAATGTGCGCACGCTTCACTGGCATATTGTGGCTGATTTGCAGTATTTTCTCCAGAGAAATGTGTCCAGGATTTTCAGCCATTAGATGATATTTATTATATCAGTGTTTGTAACTAAAATACGTTGTAAGTTATTAGTTACTCTACTTAGAATGTAGCTTAACTACACTAAAAGCTGCCCCCTGGGTAATGTAGCAAGCTAAGCCAAAAGCTTCATGTCAAAGCTGCTTAGCTACTGTACATCTAAGCTATTTTTTATTTGGTTTTTTAAACCAACTTCAGTCCAAGTCAATTCTATCTTAGTGATCAAAACTGTCAATGAAATATGACGAGACGTTATTATTCATTTCATTTGTTTATGGCAAGTATGCTGTTCCAAACAGAAACAAATAACATTAAATATGACAACAAAAATAAATAATGCAAAAATCTCAGGTTTTTCAAATTTAAAATGCTATAGTAATTCATTGTAAAGGGAAATAGGAAAGTTTATTATATAGTGGGATTTCTTATCTCTCTCTTTTAAAAAATTCCCAAGAAATTTATCACAATTTTCCCAATGTCAATATTATTAATATTATTATTGGCGTTTTAAGCAATATTTTTTCAATTGTCTACACAACAAACCACAGTTATACAATAACTTAATTATTTAACTTGACTAATTTTCTAGTGAAAACTTTAAATTGCACTTGAAGCTGAATACTAGTATATTGAAAAATATCTAGTTAAATATTAAGTATACTGTCGTCATAGCGAAGATAAAATAAATTATTTATTAGAAACTAGGAAACAGAACAGAAACAGAAGTTGGAGGAAAAATATACAGGGGGGCTCATAATTCAGGAAACTATTAATTCTGATTTCAACTGTAGGCAATATACAATAAACATAGTGCATATACTAAGTTTATAATATATTACAATAGTTGTTATATTTGCAAGCCACAATGAAAGTGCTGCGACAAATTAATGCAAGTACTTTTCTATAGTATGGATTAAAAACACTGTAGTATTCAAAATCAATATCAAGCATGCTTCTTGAGTCAGCCCAGAGAATGGTCGGCGATGTCACTGCCCAGAGCAAGAGGTGGCAGTAATGCAACAAAAAGTTTATTGTCGACCACTGAAGAACAGAAAAGATGAAATCGGCATATTAGCCATAATGAGGATTTACTTTCATTGCCAGGACCACCGACCTAAAAGCACTGTGAACGGTGGAGGCATCACTTATTGATCCTCAAACATATAGCTTGTGTGCATTCTACTGCGCTACTTGCCTAAAGATTGCTTCGCTACTATTAGATTTCAAAAATATCGACGCTACACTATTGAGAAGTGTAGTTAAGCCTGTACGGCCCAATACTGTTTATTGGGAATATTATCAAGCTACAAGGATATTTACTTAGCAAAATAATAACTTCATTCAACAGTTTCTTCTCCTTTATGTCCGTACATGTTCGTGAGCTTTGTGCATTGATGTATACTCCAGGTGCCTGTCTGCAACTCCCTCTGTTTGAAATAAAGCACAGGTGCATCTGTATAAAGAGAACAGCACTCGTATGTATGTGCACTCTATACTGACACTGAGAAGAATTAACAAATCAATAAAGTCTTATTTTTTGTTTTATGTGCACACAAATGTATTCTCATGTATTCTTGATAATTATTCAATTGAACCTTTGAAGGCATATGGTCTGTTTTGAGGATGAGAGTGTTTTCTGGAGCTGTGACCATTGCTGGAAGGTAAGGAAGCTCTCAGATTCCATCTAAAATAATTTGTTACAAAGACAAAGAAAGGTGGGCGGCATGGTGTCGCAGTGGGTAGCACAATCGCCTCACAGCAAGAAGGTCGCTGGTTCGAGCCCTGGTTGGGTCAGTTGGCATTTCTGTGTGGAGTTCTCCCCATGTTCGCGTGGGTTTCCTCCGGGTGATCTGGTTTCCCCCACAGTCCAAAGACATACGGTTCAGGTGACTTGAATAAGCTAAATTGGCAGTAGTTTGTGAGTGTGTGCAAGAGTGTATGTGTGTTTCTCAGTGATGGGTTGCAGCTGGAAGGGCATCCGCTGCATAAAACATATGATGGATAAGTTGGCGGTTGTTTCCGCTGTGGCGACCCCAGATTAAGGGACTAACCCGAAAAGAAAATGAATGAAAGTATGACAAAGGCCTCGGTGGGTTATAACTGCATAAATATGAGTAATTATTTTTATTTTTGGGTGAACAAACATTGCCAAAATTAACAATTGAAGTGGAATATTTATATACACCCTGCAAAATCGACTAAATGTTAATTATTGTACCAAAATATAGGGTATAATAATAATAACACAAAAACCATGAAATTATTTCAATCTAGTGTAACTGAATAAGATAACATATCACACGTTTACGCTTACGTTATAGTTCTCAAAATAAAATATTAGTTAAATTCTTAATTTTGTGTTTTTACTTGAACGACCCACAGCTCTGTTTGTTTGTAGTTGTTCATGAGTCCCTTGTTTGTCCCGTATAAGTAAACTGCCTGTTGTTCTATAAAGAAAGAAATCCTTTAGATTCCACAAATGCTTTTTAATTTTTTTTTATTCATTCATTCATTTATTTTTTGTATTTGAACCCTTTCCAAATATGATTGTACGATTATGAGATCCATTTTCGTCCTCACTGAGGACAACAGAAGCATTCCTCCATAAAGAAAAATGGTGCATTTTTTTTCAGCTTCAGAATGAATATATATATAATGTAGCACTCCCCTTCAGAAACTACAGAAGATACTGGCATGTTCCCCAGACAAAATTCAGAAAGACATTCACTAACTGCGTTTTTTGGATCTTTTTTCACAATAATAATAAAAAAAAAAACTGCTGACTTCTCTTTTGTACAAACTTTTGTAAAACACTCATCTAATACAGCTGCTGATATATCATGCATCAATTGTTTTAGCATTAGTCTGTACATTTAAAACACATATATTCCCCAAATGACAGCAGAAGCAGATGTTAGAAATAATAATAATTTCTTTTTTCTTTTTTGATGTGCCTACTGCCCAGCATTGTTTGCGTAGCTTGTCACTTTATTTCTGTTATGTTTTGGCCCAAAGGTTACTTTTTTTTAGCAAATCATACTTCTTTATGAACATTTAAAAAAAATGAACAATAAGGAAACAATAAAATAATTCTTATAACAATAAAAGTCTTTTTAGCATTTCCATTATTAAAATGATTTACCATTAAACTTACTTGCCATGATTTGTTTTTTATAATTTCAAAGTGGTTTTGTAGTTCCTTATTTTTGCTAGTTCAAATGTAATTTGCTGTATTACATCTACAAAAAAGACCAATATAATGATATAGAAATTGAATACTGAAATGACACAGGAAAAAAGTGTTTGAACACACGAAGAAAGGGGGGTGTAAAAAGGCAGTGAAAGTTCAGACAGGGGTTAAATTTACAATGACGAGAGGCAGAGGGTTGCTGAATAACTACTGAGAGATTTCAGCAGCTGTCTGGGCTTTCACTGCCTTTTTACACCTCCCTTTTTTCATGTCTTCAGCTTTTTTTCCTGTGTCATTTCAGTTATGACTTAATTTGTTTATTTACTGTATTAAGACTTAATTTGCAGATAACAATCATTTTTATTAATTATTAAAAATTATACTCTTTAAATACTTAATGTTTTACTATTTTCCTAAAATCTTGTTTTATTGCAATTGTATTCTTCGGTACATAACATAAAAAGATCTGAAAAGGACTATAAACAGTTCTCTGTTTTTGTAAATAAACTCATCACATACGCATAAACATTATTGGGTACAATCCTGATATGCATATACATTTGTAATTTTCTGATGAAAATGTATTGTAATATAGTTCTAATCTAATTAACACAGCCCTGTTGAACATATCGCATCCTGTTCCCAAACATTTAATTGGTATAAATGTATGCATATTCATACAGCATGTGCTTAAATTATACTTGCCGTATCTACCTCAAACACCTAATCCGTGATGGTCATGTAGAGTAGATTAGCTCTGACATATCTTCACTTTAACTGTTAGCAAATGAAGGTCTATTTTTCCTCCCTCTATTTTTCTGTCATCCTCTTTCCGTAGCTTTCAAAGAGAAAAGCTCCCTGGACAACCGTCTCATATGAGAAGCAGAGAGCAGTCCAAGTTCATTTATACCCAAGTGGCACTTATTTGAAGCACATATTTTAAATATGACTCTGTTGAGTGTTTGGGTGAAAATTACCAGCTTTAGGTTTTGCAATATCTGCCTTCTGTTTTGTCTTTTTTGATGTGCGTGCTAAATGTCCCTCTGAAGACTTATACATAAAATGTTGTATGTGGTTGTAAAGCTAACTATCAGGGTATTTTGCCATTACATGCCTGTTGAGAATTTCTCTTTCCATCTGCTGCTGTCAACAAGAACATGAACAGAAGGATTAGCATTATAATTTATGTAGTTCTTCAAAACTCAATGATAAATATAAGCTGGGTTTCTGTTTGTAATATGATCATATGTTTATAATTAAGTCACTCTAATGTTCCTCCAGCATTTAAACAATTAATCGTATGGTACATGCATGCATATTAACGCTAAACGTAATTTAAAAAATGAGAGGAATGGATTAAGACTGAGAACTCTTTTAATAACGGTAATGAGGTTTTAGAAGCACCACCATCATCGTTAAAACACTAAAGGACTAAAATAGCAAGCCCTTTTGATTTTTTTTATTAATTTTTTTTTCTAAAGGTCTGTTTGGTTTGCTCTTGGCAACACTGTGCTTCTTAAATATGTTAAAAACAGCTGTCTAAAATTAAAGTTGGGATTTTCTCACTGGCAGAGTCTGATTAACACTATTTCTCTCACAGCTGGGGAAGCTAATAAATCCTGTTTCTCTCATTAAATGTATGAGTTTTGGGACTTGTCCCTTTGCCTCAATGTTGATCTGTTGTTTTGCTCCTTTGCTACCCGCTGGATAAACATGTCACAGCTGTAAATTTACACAGTGCATGCAATTTATTTTCAGTTTCCATGTTTTTTTTTTTTGGTTTTACCATTCAGAAAGGTTGCAGAATAAACTGTAAGTTTGCTAATATGGCCTAATAGGTAATGAATGATGTGTTGGGGAATTTATTATGTCTTAAGTCTTTTACAGATTTCTCTGTTACTTTATCTCTGTTCTATATCAATATGCTCATTCATTCATTCATTCATTTTCTTTTCGGCTTAGTCCCTTTATTAATCCGGGGTCGCCACAGCGGAATGAACCGCAAACTTCTCCGGCATTTGTTTTACGCAGCGGATGCCCTTCCAGCCACAACCCATCTCTGGGAAACACATCCATATATTCTCATTCACACACATACATTATGGACAATTTAGCTTACCCAATTCACCTGTACCGCATGTCTTTGGACTGTGGGGGAAACCGGAGCACCCGGAGGAAACCCACGCAACCACGGGGAGAACATGCAAACTCCACACAGAAAGGCCAACTGGCCCAGCCGGGGATCGAACCAGCGACCTTCTTGCTGTGAGGCGAACGTGCTACCCACTCGGCCACCGTGGCGCCCTCAATATGCTCATGCTAGATACAAATACTAACTCCAATATATATATATTAGGGCTGTCAATTTATTTTAAAAATTAACTAATTAATCACACTTTTGTTTGTGATTAATCATGATTAATCATGAAAAGCCGTAAATAAAAACACAGGCATGTAAGTGCCATTTGAATTTTAAAACAATTAATGCCAATAACAAACAAAAATTATTTCCATGTTGGATTCTAAATGAACTACAAAAAAGTCCAAAATACAAGCATTGCAAATATGGAAATTGGAAGAAAAAAAAGTATTGAATACAAACAATTGTATTCATTTTAACGTTGTTTTGCGTGTTGAGCCAAATTAACAAGCTTCAGCTAGTTCAAAATGCAGCTGCTAGAGTGCTTTCTAGAACAAAGAAATATGATCATATTACTCCAGTTCTTTCAGCATTGCATTGGCTCCCTATTAAATATCGTATAAATTTTAAAATCTTACTGACTACCTACAAAGCCATGAATGGCTTGGCTCCCCAGTATTTGCGGCATATCCTGATTTATTATAGCCATCACGTCCTCTACGCTCAATTAATTCTGGACAATTGATTATTCCCAGAATATCAAAATCAACTGTAGGTGGTAGATCTTTTTCTTATCTGGCACCTAAACTCTGGAACAGCCTTCCTAGCACAGTTCGGAAAGCAGACACACTCTGTCAGTTTAAAACTAGATTAAAGACACATCTCTTTGCATTAGCATACACATAAAACACAAATGCTTTGGAATCCAAATCCTCTAAAGGATTGTTAGTCTGCATTATTTAGGGCAACCGGAGCCGGGAACACTCCGCAAAAGACATTATAATTTAAACGGCATCTGCGCCCTTGTTAGTTTGTTTTTTATTATTCCCGAGGTTTCCATAATCCTGGACCAGGCCGTATCCTGAGCAGCTGCTGTGGTGGTCATGGAGGAGTGGAGAGCATGAGACTGATCCCTGTAAGTCGATCCCTGTGACAGACGAGTCCTCACATTGTTCTCAAGGGCCAGCCGGTGACCCCACCTGTGGTCTCTCCGTGAAGGATGTCCAGCGTTCTCCAGCCCCGGCGCCATAGACTGCAGCTCTGCACAAGACGTCTGGCCATAAGAAAAATGGTCGTGCCCAACTGAGCCTGGTTTCCCTCGAGGTTTTTTAATTCTTCACTTTCGCCAATTGGTGAAGTTTTTTGCTCGCCACTGTCGCATCTGGCTTGCATGTTTCGAGACTTGTAGGGCTGTGCGCCGATGGATTACTATTCAGTGTTTGGACTCTCAGCAGTGATTATTAAACCACGCTGAAATTAACTAAACTGAACTTCAACACTGAAAACTGGACTGACACTGTTTCAATCTTTTTTTTAATATTGCATGTGAAGCTTTTTTGATACAATCTACATTGAAAAAGCATTATACAAATAAAAATGAATTGAATTGAATTGTTGAGAACATTAATTATAAAGTAGAAACAATTTTGCTTAGTCCTCCTAAACATTTAGGTAGTTGCTAAAACAGTCCAGTCTGTTGACATTATCGGGTGACAACACACACGCATGCACTCACACACACACACACACACACACACACAGAGAGAGAGAGAGAGGGCGCAGTACAGCGCACTCCCTTCAAATCATCACCACGCACAACTATGGTTCTTGAAGTATGGCTGTATTTCTCAAGCAAGGGTTCTGATACAGCAACGCGAAGCAGACGCTTTACAAAAGTTGCGTGTATGGGGGGAAACACGTCAAACTTAATGAAACATTTGAAGGTGCTTGGAATCAACTTAGAGAGGAATGGGCTGACTTTGACAGCTTGCGACATCATTTGGCACTTTCACTGAGTACATTTACATGGATCCATATTATCCTTTTTCCATATTCCTTTACTCATTTAACACACGCAGGGCCGGAGCAAGCTGAACTGGTGCTCTAGGCGAACAGTGATCACGCCACCCTCAACCCGAAAGTGAAAAAGAAAGTGACGAATGAACGTGAGGACCGGGAGGGAGGGGGTAGGTGTCGCGGATTAAAGTGAGAACCGGGGGGTTCGCTCACTATTCTGCCGCCCTTGTCGGCTGCCTAGGTCGCCTCTATGAACGTGCCGGCCCTGAACACACGTCGGCCACAACAGGAAATAAAAAAACTGCCACTGCAAAATGCATTAATTTTTTTAAACGAATTAAATATTTTAAATTATTCTGCGTGCATTAACGCGCTAATTTTGACAGCCCCAATATATATATATATAAATAAACTTTGCACAATATACAGTGCATCTGGAAAGTGTAAGTACAGCCTTATTCCAAAATAGATTCAATTTATTTATTCATTCATTCATTCATTTTCTTTTCGGCTTAGTCCCTTTATTAATCCGGGGTCGCCACAGCGGAATGAACCGCCAACTTATCCGGCATTTGTTTTACGCAGCGGATGCCCTTCCAGCCGCAACCCATCTCTGGGAAACACATCCATACATTCTCATTCACACACATACACTATGGACAATTTAGCTTACCCAATTCACCTGTACCACGTGTCTTTGGACTGTGGGGGAAACCGGAGCACCCGGAGGAAACCCACGCAACCACGGGGAGAACATGCAAACTCCACACAGAAATGCCAACTGGCCCAGCCGGGGATCGAACCAGCGACCTTCTTGCTGTGAGGCGAACGTGCTAACCACTACGCCACCGTGGCGCCTCAATTTATTTATTTCCTTAAAAATTATTTAAGGAAATGTGTGTATTCCTGCACACAATACCCCATAATGACATTTTTTTTATTTGTTGCAAATTTATTAAAAATAAAAAACCTAAAATCTTTTTGAATATGATTGGGAATTTTGGAATTTTTACCCATTCCTCTTTGCAGTACCTCTCGAGCTCCACCAGGTTGGATAGGAAGCAATGGTGTACAGGCATTTTTCAGATCTCTCCAGAGATGTTCAATAGGATTAAGATCTGGGCTCTGGCTGGGCCACTCAAGGACATTTACCGAGTTGTTGTGAAGCCACTCCATTTATATTT
The DNA here is from genome assembly GCA_903798035.1 of Danio albolineatus. Classification (NCBI taxonomy): domain Eukaryota; kingdom Metazoa; phylum Chordata; class Actinopteri; order Cypriniformes; family Danionidae; genus Danio; species Danio albolineatus. Next base: position 3,209,471 of record CAIGQQ010032764.1, on the reverse strand, counting down.
TGGCAGTGTGCTTTGGGTCATTGTCCTGCTGGAAGATGAACCATCGCCCCAGTCTGAGGTCAAGAGCACTCTGAAGCAGGTTTTCATTCAGGATGTGTCAGTACATTGCTGCATTCATCTTTCCCTCTATCCTGACTAGTCTTCCAGTTCCTGCTACTGAAAAACATCCCCACAGCATGATGCTACCACAAGCATGCTTCACTGTAGGGATGGTATTAGCCTGGTGATGAGCGGTGCCTGGTTTTCTCCAAATGAAACGCCTGGCATTCACTCCAAAGAGTTCAGCTTTAGTCATTTTTTCAGTTCTTCAGATGCCTTTTGGCAAATTCCAGGCTAAGGAGTGGTTTCCATCTGGCCATTCTGCCATACAGGCCTGATTAATGGATTGCTACACAGATGGTTGTCCTTCTGTAAGGTTCTCCTCTCTCCACAGATGAACGATGGAGCTCAGACAGTAACCATCGGTGTATTGATCCCCTCCCTGACTAAGGCCCTTCTCCCCTGATCACTTAGCTGTGATGGCCGGACAGCTCTAGGAAGAGTCCTTGTGGTTCCAAACATCTTTTACCTACAGATGTTGGAGGCCACTGTGCTCATTGGAACTTTATGAGCAGCAGAAAATTTACTGTAACCTTTCCCAGCCTTGTGCCTCGAGACAATCCTGTCTCAGGTCTACAGACAATTCCTTTGTCTTCATGCTTGGTTTGTGCTTTGACATGCACTGTCAACCCTGAGACCTTATAGACAGGTTTATGCCTTTTCCAGTCATGTCCAATCAACTGAATTTACCACAGGTGAACTCCAATTAAGCTGCTGAAACATATCAAGAGTGATCAGTGAAAACAGAATGTACCTGAGCTCAATTTAGAGCTTCACGGCAAAGGTTGTGAATACTTATGTACATGTGATTTTTCAGGTTTTTTAGTTTTAATAAATTTGCAACAATTTAAAAAACTCTTTTTTCACATTGTCATTATGGGCTATTGTGAGTAGAATTTTGAGGAAATAATTGACTTTAATCAATTTTGGAATAAGGCTGTAACATAAAAAATGTGGAAAAAGTGAAGTGCTATGAATTCTTTCTGGATGTACGATATTATTTTGCATTGATAGCACAATGACTATGACTATGTTTACATGGACATCAGGAATCTAATTATTTGACTTAATCTAAATAAGATAATAATATGATTAAGGTGTTTACATGAGTTGCTTTATTAACGTTCGTTTAATTATCTAGTTTTACATGTTATAGCACATAATTCAATTAACGTCATTGCATCACCACGCTACCCACGTTTCCTTCTGAGTTTCATGTAATTTCAGGTGTTTAATTCTTAATTTTTCGACTTTATCTGCAGTTCAGTTTCACTTTCATTCAGGAACATTTCATTCATGTCCTCATGACAATATAAGGTAAGGACTAGTGGAAGAGTGTTGTTTTAATGGAATTTGATACTGCATGTTGAATAGAGGCGTCACGGTGGCGTAGTGAGTAGCACGTTCGCCAAACAGCAAGAGGGTTTGCATGTTCTCCCCACGGTTGCGTGGGTTTTCTCTGGGTGCTCCGGATTCCCCCACAAGTCCAAAGACATGTGGTATAGGTAAATTGGGTAAGGCTAAATTGTCTGTAGCGTATGAGTGTGAATGAGTGTGTATGGATGTTTCCCAGAGATGGGTAGCAGCTGGAAGGGCATCCGCTGCATAAAACAAATGCTGGATAAGTTGGTGGTTCATTCCACTGTGGCGACCCCTGATTAATAAAGGGACTAAGCCGAAAAGAAAATGAATGAATGAATGTTGAATAGAAAACAAACCCCTCCGCATTTCGCGTGACGTCTGTCTGTGGTCCTTTTCTGACTTGGTAGGAGCAGAGAACAGTGTCAAACAGCCATGTGTGTGTGGACTGTCCTTTTGCAAAATGCAGCAAAAATAATAACTGATGGTAATAGTTTGACTAAGGTGTCACCATGTCTGTACTGCACTTTAATAATGTGGCTAAAATCGACATATACTCCACATGTCTAAATTCGATTTCTGATTCCATTACGACTTCAGTCAGATTAAAGTAATCAAAAATCACTGTTGATCAGAGTATTGTCTTATTTGTATTAAAATTTGATTATTGGTGTCCATGTAAATGTACTCAGTGTGTCCATCTGCGATAATCAATTTGCAGGATATGCTTTGTTGAATTGCAATTAGTTGGCCACTGTTCAGAACACATGAGATTTGTGGAGTCACTGAAGAGTTTAACCATAATGGAGTAAAAGTTTATTATCTCCAAATGTTTTTAAGGTCTATGGGCAATTTGAGAGTGTAAAGCATTCAGGTACAATAAATTGTATTGTTGTTACTTAATATTAAAGTTGAATCCTATTGATTTATTTATTCAGTGAAGACTATACGTTGTTTTTGTTTTTTTTGGCATTTTAGTTATTTAAGTTCTTCATCTGAATACTATTAGACTCCCCGGAAAACCATAAAGCCAAAAATTATTATTATTTTTGTATATACTTTTGTATTTTACTATTGTATTTCTCTTTGCTCATACTTTTCTTATTATATTTAATGCATGATTCACTCCCCTACAAATTCACCCCAATCAATCTAAATTAATGAATCCTTTTCAAATGGAGCTATTCAAAAACAGCTGGTGAAATTATATTCATATCACAATATTGCAATGTCAGATTTCTTCTTTGAAACAGTGCACAGTCTCTGCAAAGTGTTATTTTTCATTATTCTATATTTTTGTACTTTCATATCACAAGAAGCTTTTTTCGTTTCTTTAGCCGATTGTGACAAAACACTCCTGCCTGTTTAAAATAAACAGCTAATATTGGGGATTTGTTGCTTATTCCTGTTGTACAAAGCCTGTATCACACTCTGACCCCAAAACTGAGATATGTGCTGGGACAGGAGTAAAAGAGCATTAAAAAAAAGCATATTTCATGAGTTACATTAATTCTGAAGTATAAGCATCTTAAAAGAGAAAATATTTTAAATAGAACACAAAATAAGAGAATATATTTCTCCCAGTTATCATTGTTAATCTGCAACTGCTGGTCAAATTTGTAATTATCTGACAATCCTTATTTAACTGGCAGCCTAACTTTGCAGTTGTCACCGACTTTGTAAGATGGTGAACCGTTCTAAGTGACTGAAACCCTCTGACAGCAGGTTGTCCAGATGAAGGCCAAAGAGATGACACTTTCAGTTAAAGCAGGAGAAGCTGGCCTTTCCGAAGGTGATTTCTGAAATATTGCATCATGTCACTAACTCATTCAGGAGCCCCGAAAAAGACTGGTCGTCTACAAAGACAAATGCACAAGAGGACAGGATAATGTGGAGAATCTCAATGGAAAATCTGTTCAACACTGCAGCTGGATTCGCTCACCAGTTCAGTGCTGGACAGGATTAGGATCTGTATCTTTCAATACAGGGTCTCTGCATTTGAGAGAAATTGGACAGAAAGCCAGCTCTGCGCTGACTAAACCTCACAGTACATTTTTACAGCACTTCAGAATTACAATAACCGATCTATAGGCATAATTCAAGAGTTCATGCAAAGTGCCATCTGAAATGTTCTTTTAAAAAGAGGCTTTTTTCTAAGGCTCCATTGTGTAGGTTCAGTAATTTCTCTTTAATGGTGAGGCTCTTTCCATTGCTTTTAGAGAAATATGAAACATGAACATAGGAGTTTGAGAAAAATGCTTATTTTTGAAGAAAGGTTTAGACAGTACTTCCAATATAAAATAAACAAAACATTAATGGCAATTGGCATAAAAATATAAATTATATATATATATAATGAAAAGGCAAAGGAAACAATGCAATACTGAAACTCTTTTTTTTCCAGCACTTTCTTCTAGAAGAAAAAGCATTTAAAGTGCACCAATATATTGAAGGCTTAAATATAAACGTTCATGCTGTCAGGGTTCCTGTGTCCATGTGCTTTGTGTATTCCCATGCCCAGTGTTTTGTTGTGTCATGTGATTCCTTTGTTCTGTTTCCCGCCGTTTGTTAGTGTTCATGAGTTTCACATGTGTCTGGTCCATAGACTGTAAAAAATATGGACGTAGTATCCGTGACGTCACCCATAGGTTTCTGATGAACCCAAAAGAAGCCACTAGTAGGCGTGGCCAACCGTCGCCATTTTGTTCGCGCGTCATCGCACCAACCGAGGCATACCAAACAAGGGCAAAGGGGCGGAGCGTGGGCGGAGCATGAGCGGAGCTACGGGACGCATGCTGGCATTTAGCTTAGAGCTTTCTTATGGGAGAAACACATCATATTTCATTACCTGCGACTCGTTTGTGTTCTGAACACACGTGCTTAGTTGTACACTATATCAATAAAGTGTTTAGTCTGTTGAAAACACTGCTGTAATACATCAAGCCACTTAAAATCGTTCTTAAGACGTTTTTCAACAGAAAGAAAGTGCGGATTACATCCAAATACTTCAGATATAGTCTGTGTTAGTAAATGCAGGGCTATTTAGGAAATCCAGGCAGAACACTGTATGACAACGCTTCAGATGACGATTTTATAGACTACAGCTGATCAATCTGTCAGATTCTGGAGTGCATTAGAGTTCTGAAGAACATTATAAATCATAAATTATCCGAAATAAAGCAATTACATTTATAGAGATGGTATAAGTATATAATTTCACTCACCTGGGAAACGTGAGTCCACGTAAATGGTTTGTGACCATAATTAAGTGCACACAGCATGCCATATTATCTGATAATTGCAGGAAATAATTCCAAAAGGCAGATGACTGTGTAAAGCCACATAAAACAACACAAAAATACGTTGAATCAGCCGGAATCAGCTGAGGTGACGTGACGGCGACCAGCGCGACTAGCTGTCACTCAAGTGGCCACTCCCTTAATTATGCAAACTTAATTTAGCTTAATATAAAGGAAACGGATGAGTTATAAAAAAATTCACCCCCCTCACAGTTGTCATGAAGGGTAATATTAGCTATATGAACCAAAATCGCTCTTTGTACCAGGCTGTAAACACCTTTTTTTCTGCTGTAAAATTGGCCATTTCGCCAGTGGGCTCATTGGAGATTTGCTCTATTATGGAGCCAGGACAGCCAGGACTAGCGGAATTTTCGATGAATTGCAAGTCTTAGTTACTTCCGTATTGGCTTCCCGAGGGAGAGCGGGAGGTTGCCGCTTGGTCTGGTCTCACTCGTGTAATTAGTTCAATAATGTCCTGTGTATTTATTTACCTTATTTTTCAATGTGGACGTGCGCTCGTTTTCGCGATTGTTTTAGAACGTCCGATTCAGTTGCTTATAGGAAGAATATTAAATGGCAGAAAACTGTCAAACTACTTGCTCAACAAACATATGCAGACAAAGTAGAATGATATAATAAGTTTGCAATATCAATCAGCAGAACGAGCTGTTTTTAAAATCTAAAAATGAATGGAAGTGAATGCGACCGGAAGTCTCGAGCCGAAATGATTCAAATGGCTGCGCCCGCTCGTACGTGGAGAATAAGGTGAATACTCCTGTGTTTGGTTCAGTCCTTTTTCCGACTCTGGTATTACACGTCATTACGTGTTGTCTTCACCCCATGGCTGTTTCGATGTTCCAGTGTTTCTAGTGAGTGTTATGTAAATAAATACGTGTTTTGTTAATTGCTGCGATCTTTTGCGTTTGTGAGAGTCGTGGCACGTGCATCTTAAGTGGATCAACTGGTGGAAAAACACAATTGGCTTTAATATATATATTTTTTGACCGATAATTATGTTTTTCCCCCCCCATTGCATCGATTACAACTTTAAAAACATTTATTGACCATGCAGTATGCTTGGTCGTGCATGCCTATATCAGATTGCATATTAGTTAGCTTTCTGGCTAGTTACCATGTTTACCTGGCCGCAGCTTACAATAGTGCAACTCAAGTCAAGCCCACGTTTGGTTTGTTACTTTTGCCTGTAACTGACTACGGTAAATAAAGTAAATGTCAAAGATTGTGAGGTTTTACCACACTTGAAGAAAAGTTTAGGGTCATATGCAATGTTTGTGTTACAATTCATAAATGCGTAACATTAAAAAAGGTAAACAAATATAGACTTTGACTTAGTCGTGACATCTATATATTGCTGCTCTCTGGTGATTTTAAAATGCTTGTTTTATCCTCATTTGTAAGTGGCTGAATAAAAACATCTGCTGAATGAATAAATGTATATTTTTTTTTATTGACCAGAGTAGATTAACAAAAAATATAAAATCTGTGTTTCCTGAAACCGTAATTTCATTAACATTTCACAAACATTTGAATACAGCGCCACAAACTTGTATGCTTGTAAGAAGAAGCTTGTTAGAAGATCAAGTTGTACTTCAGTCAGAAAATAGTAATGCAATCTTTATTGATCGTTCAGATCATTGTCAATTTATTATTATTCCCCCTATTGAAGTGTGCATGTGCAAACCTGCTAGTACCATGGCAAAACCCTGAAATGATGCAGTAAGAGGAAACCTGCAAAATAAGAAACCAGAATTTGTGTAACATGTATAAGTTATCTGGTATTATCTTATTCAAAATTATTAAAGGGACAGTCTACCCAAAATGTGTAATGATCTCATCATTGGACATGAAAGAAGATATTTTGAAGAATGCTGGTAGTTGGCACCCATAGCATGTTTTTTCCCTACTATGGAAGGCAATGTGGGCCAGCTACCTTCATACCAGCAAACAAACAAGAAAACACTCAAATAGGTTTTGATCAAGTGAAGGGTGATTAAATTATGACAGAATTGTCATTTTGAATCTCTAATAAAAAAACAAAAACGAGTTCAAACAATTGATTTCATCCTCACGACTAGCTTTGTTTTCTTCAACTATTATTGTTGTTATCATTATTATTTGTTACTTGCATAGTTTTCAATAAAAGGCTAAATTTATGCAGCAGGTGTTTATCAAAAATGCCAGCCGATTTGAATGTTGTCACTCGATAGAATGGGCATTATCAATGGTTATCAGCTGATAAATATGGGCCAGTAGAGACCTTCTGCACCTAGTAGGAGGCTCAGAAGGCTCTTATCCATCCACATGGTTAATCAGCTATAGATCACATATGGCTGTGGCCAGAATTATTTATTAAACTTCCCATTAATTGTATTTTATTAACGTCTACCCCAACCCTAAACCCAATTGTCACAGTAATGTAAAAACAGATCTGGATCTAGAGTCTTCTCTATTAGTATAGCTGATTAACCATGTGGTAGGCACTGCTAGTAGGTGCAGAAGCTCCCTACTGGCCCATATCTATCAGCTTATAACCATTGAAAACGTCCATTCAATCGAGTGACAACATTCGAAGTGGGTCAAAATACAGTTCTGAGTCTTGAAATGTACAGGTGTTAGTTTAGTTGTAGAACGCAGTTGTCACTGTAATAATGACTCAAATACAGTAATGTTAACCATGTTCTGTCACTGTGTTAACAACTTTTTTCTAATTTTATTTTATTTAGGTCTCTTGAACAATGTGTGAATTCAAGGCAGTCTTATTCATCTGTGGAAAGTGCATGATGTGGATTTCAATGGAAAAGGTATTCTAAAGAAATGTGTTATCTCTCTATGAAACAAAGATCTGTATGTTGTCTGGACTTCACTAACTTTTATTGGTAAAAAGAAAAAAAAAAAAAACGAGGGTGCTAGACGAGGGCCGGTATAAGATTCTGTAGGTTTGATAAACTTGGATAAAAATATCCCGGTTTAGCCTAGAGTGTGCATATTACAGCAATCATGACACAGGCGGCTGGCTTATGATAAAGGTGCAAATACATCCCTGAAATATCAGAGAATGGCGCAAACCTTTTAGATGTATTAAAACTACTCATGATTATGGAAAATGGACCAAAATGAGAGTCTTTCAGGGAAGAATGTTTTAAAAGGTGTCTTTGCTCTGACTTCCTGCTGTGTGATACATATAAAACCTCTGGCAACCATCTTTAAAAAAAACTCTGTTCTGATGGGATTCTAAAACTATATATATATTTTAATTAATTAATGAATTAATTTTTATTTGTTTTTGTTAAATGGTTAGAGCAATAAAACTATATTTTTAAAAGCCAAAAGGAAAATACAAAAGTAGGTAGAAAAGTAAGAAGATAGAGATATGCCTGGATGGTAATTAATTCTGATTTAATTACTTCTGCAGTTATTATTCTTTTTTAATCATATTATAATCTGGTCATCACTAATAAATCACTGGCAGCAGGTAGAAAGCACACGGCAGAGATATGATCAGTTCCCCTCAGGGTTTCCTTCTCTGTCTCCCCTTCTTCAATCCATGATTGTATTTGCTGCCATCTTCCCTATCTGAAAATCTAGTATCTTCCACTCCAGAACTAATAAAGTTATGTCTCTTCTGTAAAGACTGTTGACCTGAAGGTTGGCAATGCCAAAACATCTTCTAGTGGTGTTGAATTACTATTACGATGTATCTCCAGAACCCATATTTATTCTTGTTTTATGACTGCTAGCCAAATAGTGTTGAAAAATTAGAGACGTTTGAGTAACTACAGTAGATTCCTTTATTGGTATATATTATGTGTTTCAGTAATATATATCATATGTCCTTTCATTCAAGTCCTTTAGCCTCTTCAGAAAACTATGCTTACAATTTTTTATATATCCTTTGCTCCTGTTTTTAAAAATGTAGGAGTAGAAAAAAAGTGTGGGCATAGCTGAAGTTATTATTTCTAACTAAATCTGTTGTTTTGTTATTGCAGCAGGTCAGATTAACAATCAAAAACAGCTAATTTCAACCATTTCACACCCTAAACAAACACATGGAAATATGATTGCTTTCACAGAATAGAACCCTTTTTAAATGGATATCATACTAATCTTTATAATTGTTCACACTGTTGTTTTTATTGATCTCATTCATTCATTCATTTTCTTTTCGGCTTAGTCCCTTTATTAATCCGGGGTCGCCACAGCGGAATTAACCGCCAACTTATCCAGCATTTGTTTTACGCAGCGGATGCCCTTCCAGCCACAACCCATCTCTGGGAAACACATCCACACATTCACACAAATACACTACGGACAATTTAGCTTACCCAATTCACCTGTACCGCATGTCTTTGGACTGTGGGGGAAACCGGAGCACCCGGAGGAAACCTACACAACCACGGGGAGAACATGCAAACTCCACACAGAAATGCCAACTGGCCCAGCCGGGGATCGAACCAGCGACCTTCTTGCTGTGAGGCGAACGTGCTAACCACTCGGCCACCGTGGCGCCCTTTTTATTGATCTCATTTTTTATATTAATTAAAAGTTGATATTATAATGATAAACATATTAATATTTACCTAGAATTAAGCTTTGTATAATAATAATATGAAATAAAATATATGTAATATACTATAGAAACAGTATTACAAACAACTACAACAATAACAATGAATATGAATGTTTTCAGGCGCCACTGTGGTGTAGTGAGTAGCACGTTCGCCTCACAGCAAGAAGATCACTGGTTCGAGACCCGGCTGGGTCACTTGCCATTTCTGTGTGGAGTTTGCATTATTTTCCCGTAGCTGCGTGGGTTTCCTCCGGGTGCTCTGGTTTCCCCCACAAGTCTAAAGACATGTGGTATAGGTAGGGCCACACGGAATCTGCGCGCGCAGAATTCCGCAGATTTCCAGCCCATAATTGATTCTGTTTATTTACTGGTTTAAATGTGTGTAAATTTATATTTAATCAGTTTTCAAAATAATTTCAGTAAAAATATTGATTAATATGAAAATATTCATATGATTTATTTACAACACAGTTTGTAAAGTAATATTTTCTGTCTTTTAGTAGAGATTTTATCTGAGAGACTTGCTTTGTTTACCAAATAAAGTGGATCTAATTGGATTGGCATTGTAAACATCAAATAAAAGTTAAAAAGGTATTACTTTTTATTTAATATATTAATTTTTTTGTTATGATGTTCCTAAAATAATTCCGCATAAATCCGCAGATTTTTAACAAAATACTCCGCAGAAATAGCAAAAAATGTCCGCAGATTCCGTCTGGCCCTAGGTATAGGTCAATTGTCTGTAGTGCATGTGTGTGAATGAGTGTGTATGTATGTTTACCAGAGATGGGTTGCAGCTGGAAGGGCATCCGCTGCGTAAAACATATGCTGGATAAGTTGGTGGTTCATTGTGCTGTGGCGACCCCAGATTAAGGGACTAAGTCAACAAGAAAATGAATGAATAAATGTTTTCAACTGTAAAATTACAATAGTAGTATTTACAGCCCTCTTAAAGGGATAGTTCGCCCATAAATACACAAATATGCATTGAGAAGTGTTTGACCAGGTTGTAAATTAAAGCTAATTATATTTTAAATAATGTTTTACACATACCGATCACTTTGCTTTACCCAGATACCAATGTGTCACCAAGAGCCATAAGTTTGTGTCACGATCACTAGCAGTTGCAGATTGCTGGAAAACTACAAATCTGCTATGAACTGCAAATCCCATCATGCACCTCACGCACACACGCACCAGTTCTACTTCTCTCCCTGATTACACACACAGCTGGAAGCTCATCATAGACTGATTATATTGAATATATACTGCTCCCATTCTCACTCACATTGCTGAGTCTTGTTCACCTGTAACATTACCAAGTGTTATCCCTGTCTAGTCTTGCAGTGCCTTTTGACCCTTGCCTTGATTATTGTTTATGCTGTTTGCTGCCAGCACTGATTTCTTTGCCTGTGACCACAACTATGCTTTTAGATTACACTTATGGTACCGTTTGCTCCCGTTTTGACCATTACCTGTCTGACTAAGTCATAAATAAACTGCATTTGAACCCTTATATCCACTGTACCCTGACTCCCTTGTTACAGTTTGACTTATTTGTGTTTTTTTTTTTTATCTAAAAATCTGTAACCATTGATTTCCATTATAATAATACTGTCATGTTAACAGAGAGATGCCTATATCTTGGATGACCTGATGGTGAGTAAATGAACACAATTTTTCCATTTTGGGGTAAGCCATCCATTTAATATCTTTTCTTTCAATAGTTAAATAGTTGTGTTTAATTGTTAAGCTTCTCATTTGTTTAGATCAAGATGTCTAAACTGTTTCCTTACAATTTTGTAAGGATCTAAAACTCACCTGAATGGTCAATTGAACTGAACTGTTAAGCCCAGGTATGACATAGTATCAACAAAAGAGATATACAGTACTTGCCTGTCTCTAAACAACTACTATTTCAACTATAAAGAACGGCTTTCTTGCTGCCTATAGCACTTGAAAACAGCCATCCAGCTAACAGCTCTCATGGTATAATGGGACAGCAATGTGTCTGCTGGTTGCACACTTCCAAAATCCCAGCAGATGCAGTTCATCATCCGGGTATTGTTCACATACTGTGTCATGAATACTGAGTGCTTGGAAATCCTACTCCTTTTGCATTCTGTGCAGCAGGGAAGTGCGTTTCTTCCAACACACACACAGAAGAGAGCGCGAGAGAGGGAGAATGTCAGCTCTGGATGCTCGACGTCTCTCGGGTTGGTTTGTGTCAATCCTTGAGGGAGCTGGTAAAGAACATTACCTTTTCCCGGCCTCGCTCTCTTTCTGCAGCAAACCCTGACAAAACAGCTTCCTTCAAGAGAAGACGTGTGGCTTCAGGTGTCTAGCTGCGCGTTCAGGGACACCGTTAGTTTCACTCGCTGGTTTTCATGCATCGTCCCTAATCTGCAGAGAACAATCATTAGCAATTGATGTCGAGCTTTATAAATGGTTATGACTGTAGACTACATAAACCGTGCTATAAAAAGTTCGGCTAGAGTTGTTTCCTACATTAATGACCATTTAATGCTTCTCCTCCCACTTTCTCCAATTTGTATTCCGTTCGTGGTTTGCAGTATATACTAGGGTTTTTTTTTTATTCCACCCCTCCCACCTCTTCTCTCATCTCTTTGCTAAATCCCTCCCTCCTCTCGTTCTCTAACGCTCCACTTGTCTGTTGAATGGCAGTCTGATTTTTTTTTTTCTTTTTTCTTTTTTTTTTAAACATAGGCCCATTAAGCTCTGGAATTCCACTTTGCCAGTGAACCAAATCCCTGTCTCCTGTCTCTTCTGTCTTTCCCTATGGACCGTCCTGTGAATATACAAGATGGTTTGTGTCACCGCACTGCCCTATGCAGAAACACTTGCGGTCCGTCCGCCAGCAGCTTTCACAGCCTGTCGTTCTCTAAAGCCTTTGCTCTAGATGCCATTTGCTTCTTACTTTCTTTCTTCAAAATATCACTTTAATTAGTGCTAATTCTTATCTGCCCCCGCAGAAGCCGTTTTATGTGCATATCTTCAATTAAGAATGTAAAGGAGCGTAAAATATACAATATTCTCTGAAGAATATAATCCACCCTTTGACTTTATGTAGCGAGCACACTTAAACGCATACATTTTTAATTATAACAAATTATACCAAGAAAAAAAAGATCTATTTGTTCATTTCAATGGAGATTAGGTGAAGACTGTACAGTTCATTTCAGGTCAGTGTGGTTCCTAACCTCAGGTTTACTCTGATTAAATTATGATCTTAATTTACAGTTTCCCATATTTTATGATGCAAGGATGTTTTCCGTTTTATTTATGTTTTTTGAATTGTATTATGGCGCCACAGTGGCGTAGTGAGTAGCACGTTCGCCTCACAGCAAGAAGGTCGCTGGTTCGAGCCCCGACTGGGTCAGTTGGCATTTCTGTGTGGAGTTTGCATGTTCTCCCCGTGGTTGCGTGGGTTTCCTCCAGGTGCTCCGGTTTCCCCCACAAGTCCAAAGACATGTGGTATAGGTGAATTGGGTTGGCTAAATTGTCCGTAGTGTATGAGTGTGTATGGATGTTTCCCAGAGATGGGTTGCAGCTGGAAGGGCATCCACTGCGTAAAACACATGCTGGATAAGTTGGCGGATCATTCTGCTCTGGCGACTCCGGATTAATAAAGGGACTAAGCCGACAAGAAAATGAATGAATGACTGAATGAATAAATTGTATTATGGCAGCTGGGGGGCAGTATCTCAGTGGTTAGCACTGTTGCCTCACAGCGAGAAGATCACTGGTTCAAGTCTCGGCTGACCCAGTTGGCATTTCTGTGTGACGTTTGCATGTTCTACCTGTGTTCGTGTGGGTTTTGTCTGGGTGCTCCAATTTCCCTCACAGTCCAAATACTTGCGCTATAGGTGAATTGAATTGGCTACAAATAAATTTTATAAAAATTGCCAGTAATGTATGTATGAGTGTGTATGAATGAGTGTGTATGGGTTTTTCCCAGTACTGGGTTGCGGCTGGAAGGGCATCCACTGTGTAAAACATGCTGGAACAGTTGGCGGTTCATTCCGCTGTGGTGATCTGTGAAATAGAGACTAAGTCAAGGAATGAATGAATGAATAAATGAATGATGGCAGCTTGATATCTGCTCCAACAACTTCAGATGTTGTGAAGCTTGGCAAAGTGTATTTTATACTGAAGTATTATTAGTTGTTTATATAGTTGAATATTTCGTCTGGGTTGGATGCGTAATTTACCGCACAAAAACTAGTAATGAGCTGCTGGTACTTTTTCTTCAAGTGGACAGATTTATTTCTCAATATACTGTTGTAGTATATATTATTTCCAACTATTTTTAATCAATGTCTCTATTTTAAATGCTTAGATAAAATAATTTTAAAAATCAAAATCATTGAAAGAAATATCAAGGTCCCATAATGCTATTTTGTTTTAAAACACTTAAATAAAAAATAGGGATAACAGTTAATTAACAGGTATTTTCACAGTGAACGCATCTGCATCCAAAACTGCTTGCTATCTTGAGCAGGTGCTTAATTTGAATACGTTTTTGCATCATGGCTGTTAAAAAGGTTCAGTAGCTAGCTAATTATTATACAGTCCTGTTTTGGTATGTACATGGGTAACTGGGTAATATGAACTGAGTAATAACTAGCTACAATTCTTAAAAAAAAACTTAATATTACCTAACATAACTCGGTACTTCCTTGGGTAAGTACAGGTCAAGTAGACAGACTATACAAAAATCAAATAAAATCCTCTTAGTTCAGTATGTATCTGGATGTAAATGAAGCATGTTGTCATTAACATGATCAGTCACTGAGCATCAGTTGCGGTGCTCAAATATTTGCAAATGTGGAAATGACATTGGGAAGGTAATGTATCCATCATACATGCACTCCAAAATATCAGTGAATATAGTATTTGACATTCAGGTCAGTACTGTGTACTACTTGGTCACATGGTATAATATGAATGTTCAGGGACGCATATATTCTTGTCTCAAACACTGATTTGCTGTTTACTCCAGAAGTAGTTTAGAAGGGATAAAATCATTGAACGAATAAGTGATGTTTAATATTACTCTGATGGATGCCAGTTGTGGGCGCCACGGAGGCATAGTGGGTAGCATGATTGCCTCACAGCAAGAAGGTCGCTGGTTCAAGCCTTGGCTGGGTTAGTTGCCGTTTCTGTGTGAAGTTTGCACATTTTCCCCGTGGTCGTGTGGGTTTCCTCCGGGTGCTTCGGTTTCCCTCACACGTTTAAAGACATGTGGTATAGGTGAATTGGGTGAGCTAAAAATTGTCTGTAGTTTATGAGAGTAAATGAGCGTGTATGGATGTTTCCCAGAGATGGGTTGCAGCTGGAAGGGCATCTGCTGCATAAAACATATGCTGGATAAGTTGGCGGTTCATTCTGCTGTGGTGTCCCCAGATTAATAAAGGGACTAAGCTGAATACAAAATGAATGAATGGATGCCAGTTCTGGATTGATTACTAAAAATGTCTGACAGTGTCTGAGCTGAAACATTAAAGCTGCATTACAAACTTGGAAGTGCAGCTGATCTGATCATCTTTCCCTCTTCACTAATAGTTATTCAAAAAAAGCATCAATAAACATCAGAAACTTATAAAAAACTTAAAACCACATAATTACATCAAATCAAACAAAAATTTTTTAGTCACATTACTCCATAGGATGTTGAACTGGAATCTGATATTATAGCGCAAATAAATTTTTTTTTTAATTTTATTATTTTTTATTTGGTTTTTTGAAGCGCTTCCTTGGAAAAGCTTCCTTTTTTAGTTAAATTACATCACATTACCTTTTAGGATTTGTTGCCAACAGGTGGTTTGGTTTGGAGCCAGTGGGTAATCATGAACACTTACTAGGTTGATATTATGAGTACTTTTTGGCACGTTTTTATTTATTTATTTTCCCTTGGAACACACGTTTTCCTAATTTGAAAAAAGAGAAAATGAATAAAGAGCTGGATTCTGTGACAGTGATGTCCTGGTCCCAAACCCATGCTCCATTTTGCACTATTTTGAAATATATGTGACATATTTGTAACATATAACAATGAAGTGTATAAATAACAATGTATCATATATTTAATATAACCCTATTTTTATATCAGTGAAATTCAAGCTTAAAAAGTATTGACACGATTCAGAAGGGGAAAGGACACGGGCTCAAATGCAGAGCTAAAATGGCTATTTATTAATAATAAAACAAAAGGAGAATAAAAACAACCCTCAAAGGGGAAAACATTAACAAAATCAACTAAACAAACAAACTGGGCTGGCAAGTAAAAGCATGGCTGGACAGGGCTGGACACGACAAGATACTGGAAAGACGAGAGCTCATTTAGCATGTTCACATGAAACTACACTAAAGCATGTGGCCACAATGTAAACACCGAGCCATGTGCTTTGACAATGTCAGCACAAACAGGACGCAAAACACAAGTGCACGATAAATAAAAACACTTACCGTACACTCACACATGCCACGTGCATTTTCTATCCCAGCGCCAATCGAAACCAACTGAGAATGAAACACACAGAACAAGCACCAGGACGAGAGCTAGTATCCCAAGAGCACGTCTGGACCCCACGTGCCTGCATTAAGCAGGAGTGTACATGGCCCGACCACGGCCAAGACGACGCTCATACAAAGTTAGAAAATGATAGAAAATGAGTGCTCGACCTGAGAATACTCGATCCGAGCACAACATACTAGACAAGATAGTACTAGTGTCTGGACTCTTTACAAAACAAGAATTATTAAGACCAAAGTGGCAGAATCCTGACTCTTGTATGTTAAATGTGATTTGCATATATAGCACTATATCAGATTTGTATGTAAAAACATATTTTCTGAAATCTACAACTTTTACCATGTGGCCACTCTACTTCATTTACAGATTTTGTCTATGCATTGATGGTGTTTCCACAAATAGAGAATTCAGGGTTTATGTAATGTTTTTTGATCTTAAATTACTTTAATTACAAGATGATTTGAACAGAGTTGAACATTTTAGGGGTAGCATTTTTAAATGTTTGCTTCAAACTGTGTGCATTTTATAGTTATGGATTGATTTATTATGATTAAATAATTAATTTAGATTTTAAACCTTAAATGGCAAAAAGAAGTCTGTGCAATCCAAGCACAAGGCTAATAATCATAATGAAGAAAAATGTTCATTAGAATAAAAGATTTTAATGGTATTAAAAAATACAATAGGAGTGAAATTATGTTTTGAAATGTCTTTACTGCGTCCAGCTGCTTATTTAAATGGACGAGGGAGAAAAAGCACTTTTAAAACCATATGAAGCATATTACAATATAAACGAAATACATAAATTACTGTCATAATTCATCTACAGCATGAGCTATTGCTAGGCATAAATGTGTAGTATTCATTGATTGTGGTTGCTCTGAACCTGCGCTTTTTTTTCCTTCTTTGAAGTATGCAGTGCTCATATTTATTTCATTAAATCATAGCCTTTTGATGTTTAATAATCACTTTAAGCTGTATTTCAGTTCTTGTTTTCTGTCCACAAATCTAAGACTTGTTAAAATGGTTCTAGTCTTGGGATGCTATTTATTATATTTATGCCTTATTATGACTTTAATTTGAAAAAAGTGCCCCATAGGGACCTGCTTCTTTCACACACATACATTTTTCAGTCTGCACACCTAATTTTATCCCAAATATGAGAGAAATGCATCTGTAAAACCCACTTTGCCTTCTCGTGGGTGAGTGGAAACGCAGTTTTTCTGCTAATTTTGTGGGTGGTTTTTATGTGCCAATCTATTATTTTGGCAGCACCTGTGGGTGGGTTCTTGGCCAGAATATACTGTTGAGTAGACCAGACTATGTAACACATTAAAGTGTGAGTTACAGTTTCAATTAGGGTTTGAGGTTTTTTTTCGACCTACAGTTTTGTGAGCGTGAGAGCCCAGGATATAGATGTTGAAGGACGTGGATTAAGACCCATTAAAGTCCATTCGGTTCTTTTCAGCTGAACATCTCCTTTTGGCCCTTCCACACTCTGATATACAAATGAAGTGATGTACACATCAAAAGTAGGAGTGCTCCCTCATGTGTATGACCTCTTCTCTTCTGTGGTCTTACCTCCTTTCTAGATATCAAAGACTGTGAACATCAGGAGCTTTTTTTTTTCACGTTTCTTTGATATTTTTGTAGCTTGAGTTGCAGCTGCAACTGAGGTATGCGACATGGAAGTAACTAGTATTAAGCTGAAACTAGTTTACCCTAAAGATCCTAAAAGTTCTATTTTTTATCATATATTTATTTTAGGCGTAGTAATGAAGTGTGCTAATCCAAAAATACCAATGCTAGTGTGTTGATTCCTGTTTGTGTAGATTATTTTAAGTATAAACCTAATATGTGCACTAGAAAAAATGGCCAATGACATTAAAAATGTATAAATATCCTCAAACTATACTGTATTACTGTTACAGTGGTTACATATATTTAGGTAAAATTTATTGAATTGAATTGAGAAAGCCAGCTATAATAAATAATTTTAAACATTTAAAGGGGAAATAACTACAACCAACTAGTTGAAACGAGCAGGGTAATGAGACTATGACGGACAAATTTCAGTGGGCAGTGGGCAAATTTGGCCAGGTTTCCCATGTCACAGCCTACTCTTTGCAAAGGACATACTGAAATTATTATTTTTTTTATGACTAAACAGGGCTTTGGTGTAATGTCTTATCTGAAGTACGGTGCTCACTGGGAGTATAGTGTCCCTAGCACTAGTGTCACAGTTCACAATAGCCCCTGTTTGACCTGTATGAGCTCATAAAGTTGCTAAAGTGCTATATAGCACCACTACTACTGGTAAGCACTTGTTCTTATAGCTAATTCTCATAATTCTTATGCCGGTTTTATTTGCGGAAAGGGTAAAGTAACATTATGAGCACCTTAAAATATAGGTGCTATATAGCACCATTTGACAAAAGTACTATATAGCACCTATTTTTTAATGTGCTGTAGAGCACCAAAAAAGGTTCCCCCCTCGTTACGACCAAAGAACCAGTTTTCGTGCTATTTAGCACCTTTTTTTTAGTAGTAATTGTTGAAATTAACATTAAAGCATTTAGTAAAAACTATAATTTAGTCAGTGTTAGTTCACAAATAAAATATAATTGTAAAACCTTACTATTTACAAATAAAATCTCATTGGTTATGAAAAAACCTTCTCTGAAGATAACTTTTGTAGCCTATATGAAGTTTTGTTTCTGAAATAAATTGATTTTTAAAATATTTTAATGTTAAAATAATGAAACATTTTTTTGCAGCGCCTCAGTGGAATAAACATTTGTTTGAGATTTTGTGAATGAGATTTTTTCTTTTATATTTTCTTCAATGCCAGATTAACATATTTCATCTCAACAGAGTGTCTGACTAACTGAATAACTAACCATGTCACTAAGCACGATTCATGGTTAAAATGTAATTAAATGGATTCACTTCATCAGTGGAAAAATGAAGTTCTTTTGTGTATACGTCTGTGTGCTTGCGTGAAGTTGACCAAGGGAAGCACGCAATTACAGATGTAATAATTTATATGCAAATCATCACAAGAATTTCCAGTAATGAGATGACATTGTGAAAAAGAACAAAAATGACCCTGATGCACAAAAAAAAAAAAATCAGGACTCTTGGCGGTGAGTTTTTAATTAATGCAATCAAAGGGCTGTGAGGTAGATCAGTTGGGTGATGAATATGCTGTTGCATCAGACTTAAAAACTGGACCTGCGTGAGCAAAAAAAAGCCTTTTTTTCAGTCCACCAGAACATTAGGTAAAGGTTGTGTTGCTTGAAGCTTAAGGACATTCATGATTTCATTTGAATGCATATTCTACACCTTTTTTTTCTCTGCTCATATTAATAATGTAAGAAGGATTCATCCATGGTGACCTTGCTGTTGCTATATGCATGTCTTCTCCTAGTTTAGCTTGCTTATTCAAAGATGTGGAGCTCAGCGGTGAGCTTGGTGACAATGCCTCACGGGCATAAATCAGGGTTGCGTTGAGAGTGAGAATAAAACGCATGTAAGAAACGTTCTGGCCTTGAATTTATTTTTTTTGTTCAGGTGAAAGAGCTTTGAATGCACGCACTAAATAGACGAAATAACTGCTTCGAGTTTTCTTCAAAACCGCATTTAACGTCAGCTGTGAGATGGGGCTCATTTTTTTACCATTTCTGTCTGCATTACCCGTCCCTCATCCGTCATCATCTGTTCTCTGACACAAGCCATTTGGATAATTTCGTACAAACTGCGAGTCTAGCCGTGATGCCGCGCTCCTCTGAGAGCCTGATGATCTCGGTTATCATGCTCGCAGTTGTTTCTTTGTTTTCCGAAAAAGAAGTGTTGACTCATTATCTCCTGCATGCTAAGTGCGGAGAAGAAATGGACAGCAGGAGGAAGAATGGTTGCCTGGGGTTGCTATCGACGCTTCTGAAGCTCCTTGTGCTTTTACGACCCTGTGAAGCAGACCATTCTTCATCATTATCTGTGGTTGTTAAGAAGCAGCCTCATCTGTATGCCCCTCATTCGACGCATGGCTTGCTCACACAGCACACATTGACATTCAAGTCCAGGTGTGGCTCAACTACAAAAACACAGCTCGGCGAGAGACCACAGCTATGTGAAAGATTTCATGCCTTTGGTGTGTGATGCATTTGATGATTTTTCTGGTTGCTTTTCAGAAGAACGTCTTGTTTCCGTTGGCATTTAAAACAAAAAAAAGCAAAAAAAACAAAACAAAAACCACTGTTCATAATGATCTTGGCTGGTTTATTTGCTATTGAAATCGAGCACAAGTGCTTGCTCTGGGTCGGTAAGTGGTGGCCTGATTACAGAGTGAGGCAGTCTTGACCGTTAAGTCCTTTTAAAGCAGATGTCTATAGTGCTGTTTTCATCCAATCACAATAAATGATTTATTCCCCAACAGACATGCGTTGCTGTAAAGCTTAGCTATAACCGGGCACTTATTCCCTACTTAAAAAGAGCTGGCATGACGCAAAGACTAGACGACAGGCTTTCTGCAAAGGTAGCGACTCAGCAAAGTGACATGGACCAGAACAACAGAGCCTTTCTTTTCCACTGCGTGCTGTTACTTAATACCGCTATGGGCCATCCGTGAACTAATTATATGGTAATGAAGCTGTCAAAATAGGGCTGATATTTATGAGCTAAAACCTGGCAGGGAGCAGAACCAAAGGAAATCTTTCAGTATTTTTATTGCCGCTATGAGATTGAATGGGAGTTGCATGGAATGGAACGATTCTGGGTCTGATTTGATTCTGGATCATGGTTTCTTAGTATTTACATGGTTTCAGTATTGTGTGTGTATACAGTATATAATGCTGGTTGTGCTCTGTGTGTGTCTGACTGCATAAAAAATAGATAGATATGTTGTCTACGGTATTTCTTCATTTTTTTTCTCATTCAATTCGAATGCAACTACAAGAAGTGATGCATGATACATGTGCAATATTGTTTATTCGATTTAGTGTTGCTATGTATAGAAAAATTGCATTTTGGTACATTCCACAGTTTGGAAGTCATGGATTGATACACTTTCAGTCAAGTTATGGGGGGAAACTAAACCTAAAACATTTTCAGTTAACAGTGGTTTACAGAATAAATTGTCTCTCTCCTTTTAAGTAAATTACAATTCCAAAGCATCAAAACAAATGTCAACAGTTAATGTTATGAAATTAAGTGCATGGGGAACAGCTGTCTATTTTTAAATATACTATTCAACACTTCAATAAGAAAGGTAAATGTTAATTGTAAGTCAGTTTTATATTAATGTAAAAATCTAATTATAATATTATTCTCCTCTTCCATTTTGTTGTTGAAATATAATTTACACAGTGGCTTGTTTTCATTCCAGGTTTATTTACGCATAATAATGAATATGTAACACATTAAATAATTAAGACAACTGTAATAGGTAACATAAAATGAAATGAATATATTGGCTAATATATTGAAGTGTTCTTTTCTCGAGATTTTTTATTTTTAATTTTTTGCGCTGCATCTCTTACCAGAGATAAATGTAATGCATTCTGCGGTTGAAACACTGATTGAGCGATTATATGAGACAAAAAAGTTCATTCATGTTTATTCTGTGCTAGAGCTAGTAATTGAGCTAGTAAAAGTGAGAAGTGATTGCAATCCCTGGTGTTTACACACGTACAATAGTCTGCCATGTTAAAAAGCATCAATACACTTTTATTATTTGAATTTCCTGATAAATGTCTGACAATTATGCTATGTTTGATAATAAATGTGATAATGGATAAATAAAATGAAAATAATTATTGGCTGGGACAGATATGCAGATACATAAAATACACAAACCAAACCAGAACTGATAGATATTGGTCTGAAAGATTTTATGATTACTATACACTACAGGTCTAAAGTTTGGGGTCAATTTTTATTTTTATTTTTTTAAGAAAATTATTCCGTTCATCAAGGCAGCATTTATTAAATGTAAAAAATGTAAAGTTGTTAAATATTTTTTCATTCATTTTCTTTTCGGCTTAGTCCCTTTATTAATCTGGGGTCGCCACAGCGGAATCAACCGCCAACTTATCCAGCATATTTTTTACGCAGCGGATGCCCTTCCAGCTGCAACCCATCTCTGGGAAGCATCCATGCACACACATTCACACTCATACACTACAGACAATTTAGCCAACCCAATTCACCTATACCATGTCTTTGGACTTGTGGGGGAAACCGGAGCACCCGGAGGAAACCCACGCAACCACGGAGAGAACAAGCAAACTCCACACAGAAATGCCAACTGACCAGCAACCTTCTTGCTGTGAGGCGAACGTGCTACTCACTACGCCACCGTGGCGCCCGGTTAAATATTTATTAAAAATTTAAATAATTGCTTTTCTTATTGTATGTAGTTTCAAATTAAATTATTACTCCAGTCATTATAGCTTTTACGATAATAATAATAATAATAATAATAATAATGATTAAATATCAGAGTGATTTAAAGAATGCAGTAAAGAAGCTGAACATTCATCATTAGAATCACTGAAATAAATTAAGTTAAATTATAAACTATTTTTGAACAGTTCTTTTATAGTGCAAAAACATTTCACAATTTTAAAATTTCAACTGTATTTTTGATTAAATAAATGCAGCCTTGGAAAGCGGGAGAAACATTTAAAAATCCTATACTGACCCCAAACTTTTGGCCGGTAGTGTATATACACAAAAAAACTAATTTATTTATATATATATATATATATATATATATATATATATATATATATATATATATGTAATCAAATATAAATCAAATGGTGGAATAAATCAACCAAAAGTAATTTATTCGACAGTTAGTATGACTTAAATATTTTCCCATACTCTCTGCAGCAGCTTTATCAGTTCCTAATAGTTTTTGTGCCACTGCATGAAGAATTTTTGGATACAATGTCAGATTTTACTTTATTTTGCTGTCCTCGCGTAATTAAACGAACTGTAGTGTCCTTCAACCACAACAAAAAAATAAAAAATAAAATCTTGGTGAATAATATTTGCTTTGACAACATTTAGATGGACACTCTTTGCCTGGTCAAAGTCACCATTTGGATTTGAGTAAGCAAGTGCTTACAGAATCTAATATTTAACAACTGCAATAAACATTTTATATTATTGATGAAAAAAAAAATGTGCTGCCAAACATTTTTAAAGAAACCTGTTTATGGATCTTTTGATGACAGTTTAAGTTAACAGCCTGCATTTCACAATTAAACTTATATTTTGATGCTGTTAAATGAAAGAATATAAGAGTTAGTCTCATTTTTATTTCAATATTCACACAAAATAGTATGCACTGATAATAAAACATTCACAGTTATGATACTGTATCCACTACAGTGCAGCAAACTTTTTTGTGGCATTTACTGCGGTGGCCCATTGACATTTGTGGATGTTCTAGAGACTGTAATGCAGAATCTTTAGTATTTTGTCATTGGAATGAAAATGTTCTTTAGTTTCCAGCCTTTGATGAGGATGGGAATTTCCTGTGTAAATGCGTGAGTTTGACTGAAAGCTCACGGAACACACACGGCTTAGGGATCCTGCACTGTCTCTGATTGATGGAGTGCGAGGTGGAGCAGCCTGTTCGGCCTGTTCCCATCTAACAGATTCATGAGTCAATCACACGGCCGCAAATAACTCTGGCCAGCAGCATTTCTGCAGGAAAAAACGCCTGCAGGAGGTGACATCCTGCACTGGATGAAATAAACGCAGGCCTGCCCTGTAGACAGAAATCCCATGAGCCCTGTCGGAGCTGCCATTGTGCTCTTTTAAAGGTGAATTTAAAGCCTGACCTCAGGAACAGTAAAGGTTAAGTAGAATCCGCTGCGAGGCCATATACCATGTGTTGTGTATGTGTGTAAAGGTAAGATGCACAGTGTCATAACCCCGCCTCTATCCCCTCATCTAGCCTCCTATCCCATATGAAATACACTCAAGCTTTCCTCCTGTAGGGGGAGGGAAAAAAATCACAGCACATCAATATCGAACGGAGGGAAGATTGTATTTTAAAATTCAATTTACTGAAGCAGAATGAGGTGAAAACGTGTCGGCAGGCTTTCGCTGACCCGATAAGAGGGTGCCAGGCTTGCTGGCGGAATGAGGTCGTGCTCTGGTGGGGCGGGGCAGGGGGGTGTGGCGACTGGCCCAGACCTGTGTGCATGATCCACACAGCACTACTGCTCCAAGAACTTCACCTGGTTTATTAGTCCACTGCCACACAAGCAGCGTACTGTGGAAAGCTGTTTCTGCCATGGAAAATAAATAAATAGGTAACTGTACAGAAATAAAACCGAATATTGCAGCTGAGAAAAAAAAACAACAACTCAGAATTGCATGATATAAATTCACACTTTGTTGACTTGCAATTCTTTTCCGTGTGTTTTTCTCACTCACTTTTCATTGCCTTAGTCTCTCCCTGCTCCATCAGGGGTCGCCACAGCGGAATGAACTGCCAATTTCTCTGGCACATGTTTCAGTGCTGGGAAAGATCCACACACTTTCCCATTCATACTAAGGCTTTGTAAAAATATCAATACATCGAACTATTGCAATTTCTATTAAAGATAAATGTCAATGCATTGCTTGCCTTGGCAGAGAAAGTTTTCTCTACCAAAGGGGTCACAGCACAGAGGAGTGCACTTTAGCCCAAAACATGCTGATCAAAATCTGCTCCTAAACAAAACTCTAATGTAGGCCTGCTATTGTATCATACTTGTTGTTAACTGTAGATTGCATACAGTCACTTAGGAATGATACATTTACTCATAATAGAAACTTAATATGTGATCATTTATTAGTTTTCAAAATATTAAAAAATAATCCAAATGATCATTTTCAAAGTTTATCTACAGCGAGCGTTGTGTTCCAGTTTCTTGTCTACTTGACACACTTTATTAAATTTTTTTTGCCAACTTATTATTTTATATTTATTAACTTAAGTTATTTATGACTATAGTGGCATATGCATTTGCAAGTGTTAAATAATAATATGCACTTAATATATTTCAGTTAGTTCTTCGCTTGATGACACTGTAGTTCTAATAAATTGCAATAGATTGACAAATAATTGGCAGAATTTTTTTTCCATGTAATATAATGCACATACTAATACAAACTATTGCAATATAACACAATATTTATTATATTGCAATATATCATAATGTATCATGACCCGTGTATCGTGATATACATGTATGCATGTATTAGTTTTATTTAATTTACCTATATTGCATGTTTTGGGCTGTGGGGGAAACCGGAGCACTTGGAGAAAACCCATGCAGGTACGTGGAGAACATGCAAACTCCACACAGAAAGAACTCTTATCCCAGACAGGACTCTAACCAGCAAACTTCTTGGTGTGAGGCAAAAGTGCTAACCACTGAGATTTATCAACAAACCCTTTTATTTTTCCAACTCAAAGGAAAAAAAAAAGGCTTCATGAATGTATCAAACATCAAATAAGTGATAACTACATGTTCAACATTCTGTTCTCGCAATGTCCCAGCAAACAAAACTATAGACTGTCCTAGCAAACTGACAAGCAGAGAAATGTACTCTTAAAATAGCTGGAACATTTTTAATTACAGGCACTCACATCCCATATCTTTCATCATAGTATGCTACTCGTACGTGCCTAGCCTCATTCGCCATAGTATGCTACTTTACTTGCACAAGTTTTGCCTCCCTTGTCATAGTAGGCTTTTCCCGCATGCATCTTATGTCAGAAAACTGTCAATTAATCATTATGAGTCTATTGTCTGTTACTAAAACTATATGGATTTTTCATCTGCATTGTGCAAAGTAGAAACAATTCGTTTTTACACACCTACTGCAAAGATAGACACACAGTATGTACTGCTCAAAAAAATAAAAAATAAATAAATAAAAGGAACACCTGGAGCTACATTGTGCTGTTTAAGTGTTCCCTTTATTTTTTGAGCAGTATATTTTTTTGCACATACAGTATAGTCTAAATCAGGGGTTCACAAACTTTTCTGCCCTTCACCCCTAAAATAACAATGCCAGTGACTCGCGACGCCCAAATTAGCATAATATATTTGAATAATATCGGTTAGCATATTATCTTTGAAAAACAGTCCCTCCCCTGCCATCCAAAGCCACGCCTCCTGACACACGAACACGCACGGTAAAGATGACAGCAGACGATCCTATAGTTCATATAATTTACCAGCTAGATATTTAGTGCTTGGTCGATGGCATGCAGGAATTACACTTATTACTAAGCCATACAGACACGCTATTTCAGAACGAATATTCAAAGTAGCATGGTAAACGATATAAAGACCACGGGTTGACAATAGGTTGTCATTGTTTAAAAGTGAACCATTCATTCATTTTCTTTTCGGCTTAGTCCCTTTATTAATCCGGGGTCGCCACAGCGGAATGAACCGCCAACTTATCCAGCATTTGTTTTACGCAGCGAATGCCCTTCCAGCCACAACCCATCTCTGGGAAGCATCCATACATTCTCATTCACCGCATATCTTTGGACTGTGGGGGAAACCGGAGCACCCGGAGGAAGCCCACGCGAATACGGGGAGAACATGCAAACTCCACACAGAAATGCCAACTGACCCAGCTGAGGCTCGAACCAGCGACCTTCTTGCTGAGAGGCAACAGCACTACCTACTGCGCCACCGTGTCGCCAAAAGTGAACCAATGTGATATGAATATAAAACCCAACTTCAGCTTAGTAAAGCAGGCTAGGCGGAATAGCGCTATGTACTGATGTTTTGTTGTTAAACTAAATAAAAATCTGCATTATTAATGCTGTAAAAGGTCCCTTATGAAACTGAAAATAGTCACATCAATCTTTCACCGGAAGTTTTTAGTGGCTTTCAGTGTTATCCTTCCTCCAGCGTGCAAAACTAACTCCAATATTGATTCAGGATTAAAAAAAATTTTGATTCAGCATTTGATTTTACTGCGACTGTTTTTGTCCCATGTGCACATGAACGCGCGGCGCGCATGCATGTGCGCACACGCTAATAGTGGATCTGCATGAAGAGATGTGCATTGGTACTAATACACTTGCTGACAGACAGTTTGGGCTCCTAATCAGAATTATGGGAAATGTCAGCCTGACAATTTTTTTATTAGATGAACATTTTTTTGTTTTATGCCTTACCCAGAGTATAAAAATTCTTGTAAATACATTTAGATCATTTACGTTAATCATTACTATTGGTATGTGAAGAGACTGTCAAGCAGCACAACAAAAACATTTCTGAAGACAATTACATACTGCCCCTTTAACCTCAACTAAAGAGACTGGTGGACAAAATGCTTTTAGCACAAGTCTATACTTTGGCGATAGCCAATCAGAGAATATTGTCAATGCTGTGGCCTGTATTTATTTGAAATGTATTTGATTGTCTTAAAGGTGCCAGAAAGTTTAACCTGGTGCTATAAAATCAATCTGCTGCAGCTTATGCTATTGCTGTGTTGTTAATCAAACGTAAACACATAAACGTAAAAAAATAATGGCTTTTCATTTGCATGTTGTTGTTTTATACTATTAAATTACTATTTTTATCTTCTGTGGGTTATGGTTAAATATGTTAATTCTAGTAGTTTAAAGTTTTATTTGACTTTTGGAAATCACCAAGTGACCCCTTGTCATTGTCCCGTGACCCCCCCCAGGGGGTCCTATATCTAAATTATATTATTGATACATAATTGTTAGATTTTAAAGTATCTAAATAATAAACAGTGACCCAGTGACATCTTTTTTTATGTCAGTAAAATAAAAAAAAATCTTTCAGCAAATTCGCATTAGGAAACAATTAAGAAAATGACTAAATCGGAGCTCTGTCTTGACTAGTTACACTGATAATATATTCCAATTGAGCTCCTGAGGGTTTCATTGTATGTTAAAATCTGCCGCATGAGAGGAGAGGATGACACGTGTGAGTGGGATTTATGAGGAGCGATGGAGGAAACTTTGATCTCCCTCACACTCCAAGGCAGGTGTACCTCCCAACCAGACAGGTCCTGTCACCCACCATATCTGCCCTTTTCAGCATGCACACACACACACAGACACACGGACGTGCTAATGGAGCGATCGCGATTCTGAGTATGACGGTCTGAAGCGCAGCGTTGGTCATCATTTACAGACTGCATGAATCACAGCTTCAAAATGGATAGCAAAAATAAAGACACAGCTTGGTTCAGTCAGTGCCGCTTACCACTACACACAACTACACACACACACAAAGAGCAAAGCACCTTTTAAAATGTCGAGCGCCTTCTTCCTGCGATTGCTTTACCGTACGCGGTTGGTTCCTGGGCTCGTATATTTCATCCACAGTTAGAAGCGCGGGCCCCAATTGACACATGGCCACAAATAAACAGTGTATATTGTGACCTCCTGACTTCCTGTCCTGCCGCATTCAATGGCCTGATAAATAAAAGATTTGATTTAGCTTTACTACTACTTCTGCTTAAAGGATTCGGCCTTCTGAATCAAATTCC
Source organism: Danio albolineatus (assembly GCA_903798035.1). NCBI lineage: Eukaryota > Metazoa > Chordata > Actinopteri > Cypriniformes > Danionidae > Danio > Danio albolineatus. Next base: position 3,181,012 of record CAIGQQ010032764.1, on the reverse strand, counting down.
ACTTCTGCAGAAGCTAAAAGCTGCCATAGCTGTGCCAGTAGGAGCCCGTAAGTAGGGTGGCAGTTTCCCAACATATTATTTATAGCCCTGTTTGCTCAGACTTTGCGTCCTGCACACGTGGAGAAAAAAAGAAGGAAAAAAGCCAGACTCGCTCCCAAAGTGCTCGCTGAATGTCAGAGACTAGCTTTGAATGTTAATTCTCCATATTCCTCACTGGGTCTATTGAGCTCCCTTGACTTTTTCCACTGAAATGTTTTTCATTAAAGGTACAGCATGATGCTTAATTGTCAGTATAATTCATGTGTGGGTTTTAGAAATGTGTTTGGGAGTCCAATGTTCGCTTGTTTTTGTCATTGATTTGTTGTCTCTGATTCTTAGAGAACACATGGAGTTGTTTTATTGTCTTGTCACATCCGGAGAGAAATCAGCAGGAAGGTTAAATTCAATCCATCATTCGCTTTGCCGTGTAGTCGAGACTGTGAAGTGTGGGGATTGTCCTTGTCTGCTGATTGGTAGACGCATATGTCAAGATTCAGACTATTCCTGTCATTACTACAAACAGACGAGTTAAAGCATCAGGTTTATTGTTTGAGAACTGAAGCTGAGAATGTAGAAGGATTTCAAGAGCTGAATAAGATGCAAACACAAATATCAAAATAATATGAATTGTAAGGAAATACTGTTTCAAAGTTCTTGACCTGGCAGAATTTTCACAGTTTGAGAAACTTGTCATGTTTTTAGCACATAGGGTCACGTAGAATATAGTTTTAGCATAAGTTGAATTTAAATTTAAAAACTCAAATTTTCATTCACTCTTAGTAACAAAATCTGTCATTTACTTTAAAGAGGTACTCTTTTACAGTTTTTAGGTACTAATGTGTAACTTTAAGGTATCAGTATTCTTTAGATATTAGTATTTCTGAAAGTCTAAGGGTTCAAATATCTGCATTGTTTCTTTTTTACAGTGTGTCTAGCCTTAAAATGTTTTAGATCTAAAAAAAAAAAAAGATTGTAGTCTTAAATCTACTAAAATATTGTGTTGTAGGTCTTAAATATTTTTTTAAACAAGTATTAATTTTCCTTTGTTCATGTACAGCTACCGTATCTGGCCAAAACCCATCACCAACAATTCATCTCTATAAAACTTTTAACTTTTTATTTAAAAATTAAATTTTAGCTCTATTTTCCATAATAGTTTAATTATTTTCTTACAGTAACATTTGTTTAAACGTTCTCCATGTATTTACCGCTGAGAACATTGACGTGACCTATGTTTTTATTATTATTATCATTTTTTTATTATTATTTATATTATTATAATCATTTTATAAAAATCTTTTCCAACGGGGATATTTGAAGAAAATTCTTAGCATTTAGCCCTGTATAATAAAAAAAAAATGTCATTCAGAATTGTCTTAAAAATGTCTTATAGTCTTGAGTATAGCTTGGTGAAACCTGCAGAAATCCATTCAAAATACTTGAATTCACAGGATGTTTTTGTCTAGTGTTTATTTTTGTTTCATGGGATTATTGTAAGGTGACCATGCCCTTGTCAGTTGTGTTCACTGAACAGACATTTAAAGTATGTTTTACTGTATCTGACACGAAATTAACATTGTATTCTTTGAATTGAAAACAAATGTCAGCGAAAACCTTGTTGATACAGTTTTATTTAAATATTCTGCTCATCAAAGAATGCTGAGAAAACAGAATACAGAACATATTAACCAGGTGGCACGGTGATTTACTGTCACCGCACATCAAGAAGGTTGCTAGTTCGAGTCCCAGCTGGACCACTTGGTATTTCAGCGTGGAGTTTGTATGTTCTCCCCGTGTTCGCATGAGTTTCCTACAAGTAGTCCGGTCTCCCCCACAATCCCAAGACAGTATATGAGGACTAAACCAAAGGAAAATGAACGATTGAATAAACATTTTAAGCAGCACAACCATTAAAACATGAAAAATGTTTCTTGAACACCAAATTAGCAGGTTGCAGTGCATTTTTTTTACTTTACACAGAGATGATAAATATAATTGTTTAAATCTTGCACCCTGAAACGTTTCAAAAACTGGCATTTCAGGCTCTTAAAAAGCCAATGTTACGTGCAGTACAATTCACAAACCTGCACACACAGTTTCCCATTTTTCAATGATTATGTGATCATGGGCTCTCATAACCCATTTTGTTTATTAAACATTGATTCACCCATTGTCATATATGTGTCTTATTTGGAGATGTTATTTGTTTTATGGTTCCCAGTCTTTATATTTGTTTCATTTAATGAAAGATTGATTTTTTTTTCTCTTTTTTTTCTGTTGCTTCTGGGTGTGCATATATAGGAAATCTTTAGAGGTGCTCCGATTGATTGGCTACCGATCGTAATCGACTGATAATTGCTTCTATAAATACTTGAATGGTTATCTCTCAAATTGCTGATCTCATATAGAACCAGACTTACTCTGATGACACAGGAATTGGAGTTAGTTGCAGTGGCACCATCAGTCTCTGCTCAGCGCTGGTAAAAAATAGTGATAAAGCAAATTACATGGTAAGGAACAATTTGTTCTTTATTAAATAACTCTTGGCCAATGCGCATTAACAGCAGCAAAAGCTACTCATTCTGGAAAAAACAACATTCTCTTTTCATGCGTTTAAAGGGAGAATTAGCCTTACCCAAAACACCTTTAAATCAACAGATATGACAACACTTCACCAGAGAAACAACTGTAAAAGTAAATGACAAAATGACAAACTTTCAACAAGTAGCCATAAATAAATTTAATTATAGCAAAAAAAAGAATATATATATATATATATATATATATATATATATATATACATATACATATACTGAAATAAATAACAATACATTTAAAATCATTTGTAGATTCTTTCCCCGGAAAGCCTATTGGTGTATGGATGCTGTTTGTGTAAACTTGAATTTTTAAAAATAATATCAGGCCTTCAGACAGCGGTGGTCAGAAGGCCTTCGGACATGTAGTCACAGAGGTCCAGACCTACTGTAGGAATTTTTTATGTTCAAAATAAAATTTGAAGTTCTGTGAATGAAAACCTATTCAACATCATGCCACTGAATACATTCATGCTGTCAGATGAAGGAGCTCGTAAGGACGAGGCTGCAGCTTCTACTACTTGTTACCAGATGTGTAGTCATTATAAACACTGTACTGTTTTAATACAATACTAACAGTATTAATGTATTCTTTTGGGAATAAGCTATTCCACATATTAGCAAAATAAATATTTAATACATTTTATTTCATAATTTTTTTGAGGGATTACTTTTGTTTGCTATTCATTAAAATATCTGGCATTATTGCATCCTCAACCCTTAAACTGAAAGACTGCACTCAAAAAAGTGCACTCCACACTTATAGTTTTGTACAACAGATCTGTAGAGAAACATAAATTAAAACACTGGATGTAGGTTATTAGCTATTTCATTAAAGGGACAGTTCACCCAAAAATTATTTGTCATTTACTCAACATTGGCTTGTTTCAACCCAGTTTAAATTTCTTTCCTCTGAACACAAAATAATATATTTTAAGAATGTAGGAAACATGTAACCATTTACATTCATAGTATGATAATTGGTCACACTTTACAATAGGCTTCATTAGTTAATGTTAATTAATGCATTTACTAACATGAACAAACAATGAACAATACATTTATTACAGTATTAGTTCATGTTATTTTACTCATCCTATCTTTAATCTCACATGGACATTAGCAGGTTTACTAATGTAGCCTGTAAACACTCTGGATCAAGTTTACATTGGTTTAATTTGCCTTCATGTTCAGCTGATTTGTTGAGGAGTTTCATATATGTCATGTTTGCAGCAGCACTGTGTTGTATTCTGTTTGTTATAATCAATGCTGGAGCAGCAGCGTAGCAGATCTATGCCACTAAGTCCAAACACATCAACGGTGCCATATACATATTCATTACAATGCTAAATCTCTTTTTTTTTCACAACAGAAAGTTGAATGCTTCCAGAATCTCCCCCAAAAATCCAGATTGGAGTACTATGAGAAATTGCATAATATGTTGCTGCACAACACATATCTGATGTCAAACTGTGACCAGCCATCACAAACTGACCGATTGAAACCACAAATCTCAGCAGTGTTTCTAACTAAGCAGCTAGCTAACATTCTAACTGCTTTCCAACACATTTTGCAGTGTAAAGAGGCCATGTTGGCCACATATTTTTTTTCCATTCAAGTCTGCACACAGATGCACTGGGCCAGTTTCTTTTGTGACTTGGAACACAGGGTAGTATGAGCCAGCTGCCATTAACCCATGTTTGTTTACATCTGAATGCCATGCTTCTCCTAGTAATGTGTGTATCCTTGAGTTTGCTCTGTTCAGATTAACTTGTCAGTTGGATAGTGTGTATAATTTGTCATCTGATAAGTTTTCACACTACATTGGACTGAAGTCTGTGGAGGATTAACTTTCTAAAGTCAAGCCAAGACACAAGTAATTGTAACAGTTCCAATTTTATTCCCAAAAGAAATCTGAAGTGTTCAAATTCATGACTAAAGTATGAGTCAAACCAGAGTCCTAGTTTGGAGATGGGATCTCGGTTTGGTGATTAGAGAATGTCTGAAATATCAACCGTTAATCACTGTGCATGGCAAATCTACAAGCTTGAAGTCTGTCATAACGAACCTTAGTCAATGTGTTTGACACAGGCTTGTCTTACCATATTTGTTGGGGTAATGTTGATGTGTTGCTGCAGAGAAGTGGAATGAAGGCTGGATCAAGCAAATATTTTTACCAGGTTGTGGACCAGTACTGGTCCGTGGATCAATTGGTACCAGACCGCACGAGAAATCATTATGTATTTCCGTTTTATTTATTATCTGAGTGTGAACGATCTTTTATTTTTAAAAGTCTTTTATTTTGAAAAATGTAACCCACAAGCAGCAAAATGAGTAGGAAACAGACGTCTTTGGAAAGTTTCTTTGCTAAGGGAAAAGGCCCAGTGAAGGACCCACAAACTGCCAAGGAATGGATACGTAACCCATTTGTCAACAAATCAGGTGAATCTGTCATAGCTGCGGAAGAACATCAGCCGATGGAGATCCCAAATGACGATGGTCTTTTAGGGGCCTGTTCGCATGTCGCGTCTTTCTTACAGAGTTTGCACAAGTTCATTGTTTCCAATGAAGGTGCACAGCTTGTGTGCACAAGCGACATGAGGTGATTGCGCCTTCCAGACCAGACGCACCCAGTTGAATGAATTGTGAGCGCACCGTGAGTCGCGTGACAAGAATTGACCGATCAGCTTCAGCTTGTATGGAATATATACACAGTTCGATAAGACTAATTATACATTACTTTGTAATTTTTTCAATAAATAAAACTTGTATCAGAGTGACAGCTGTGATTTGTAAGCTTGTCATCCTCTGAGAAAATGGTTGATGGTCAACTAGCAACCCCTCCTAGGTATTTAAAATATGAGTAATATATGTAAATAGTTTTTGTCTTACCTGAACAAAGCACAGCGTCTAGTTATATTGAAAAATAATTATTACTCACATCTCCGTAGACATCTTTGTTTGTTGTACAAACCTAAATGGTAACCAAAAACCTAAAATAAATGTTATTTGCTTGAAAGCTTAGATAAATGTGATTTATGAGATGCGCTGCATATCTTTTTCTATTCCTCAGCGTGTGCCATCAGATTTGAGTTTTAGCAGTTGATGACATATACTCTGAATATTCTAATCACACCAGCGTGATTGTACGCTTCAGGGCCCAGCCAAGGCTGATCACACCGGTGTGATTGTATACGTGAAAGTTGTAACACGTTGCAATAATTATTTTATACCCAATGATGGTAGCTGTAACCGTTTTAGCATGATAATGCAATAATATAAGTAGTGACCTGTAGTTTTATAGTTTGGTTCTTTAAATGAGTCCTATTATGACACTTTTAAAAAGATACAAATCAGTTCACAGATTAAAATGTTTGCAACAGGGTGGATTTGGATCGGTTGTTAATATCTTTGTAGATCTTCAGCTGGTTATGAGGGTTCTGATCCCGGTCAGTGATTAAATCCGGTCAGTGAATTGATTCTTCTGAGTCATTACTGATTTATAATGACTTCATTACTTATCTTTTTTATTTCTGTCACTTCGCTGTTACATCCAATAGAAACATAATGCTTATGTACTTTAAGAGCAATTACTAAGCATTTTCTGTTAAGTTTTTTTTTTTAAAGTTAGTAGCCAATTTTAGTTCTAATAGACTTGATCCATGACATTATTCACACCTGAAATAGTTAACATTTTAATATAGTGTCTCACACTGTATTGATGGAATTAATGTTCCTAAACCATGGGTTAATGTACTTATTTGCGTATTTGGAGCACCAGTTATTAACTATGCAACAAGGGTGTTAAACAAAATGGTTTTTACATCACAATTAGGATTTTTTGTTTGTTTGTTTACCCTCTCCCCCCTCCAAAAATGCTGAAACAACACATTTTTTACATGCATGCTCTTAACCTGATTATGCTTCAGCTTACAATGCACATGGTCATCTAAACATGTTAATCAGTTTTTCTTTGACAGAGTAAGGTTAAAATGGCTTAAGAGTGAACTGATCATCTCACCCAGATTTCCCCCTCTTATGTCAATTTTAAAGCCTCTAATCTGTTAAACTATGCATGTGTGATATTTAAGAAGAAAACATCATTAATGCAAATTTGAGCATGTCCATACAGTGCTAACATTCTTCGTCAAGGGAGGAGGAAATAGACTGCAAACTCTGTGCCATTAGTTTCTGGACCTAAAGAATTAAGTCTGTTCTCATTTCATGCAGCCGAAGTTGAAGTGCTCTGCGTGCTCCGGTTCCCCCCACAAGTCCAAAGGCATGTGGAATAGGTGAATTGGGTAAGCTAAAATTGTCCGTAGTGTATGTGTGTGAATGAGTGTTTATGGATGTTTCCCAGTGATGGGTTGCTGCTGGAAGGGCATCAGCTGCATCAAACATATGCTAAATATGTTGGTGGTTCATTCTGCTGTGGCGACCCCAGATTAATGAAAAGGACGAAGCCGAAAAGAAATTGAATGAATGAATAAATGAATGAATGAAAAGGGCTAAATGTAAATGTGGTTTACATTTCCCAGGTAGTAGTGGTTTGCTTGTGAATCTGTTTTTTTTTTTTCAGCAAGCTATTTTTTTAACAATCAGATGATCAGTGTTTTCAGGATTGTCTAAAGCATGTAAATAGAAGGCATGTCATTGACTAATCTTCTAGCTGTGACATTCTAACATTTTGATATTCTGAATCATTTCCATCTGCTCAATTGGCACTGCAATGCAGGGTTAACTCTGGTAAAGCGATGCCAACCTTAGGATTTCATAACCTTGGGTAAAAGGCAGAGCTAATCCTGCTTGTAAATTACAAGTGTGAAAAGTTCCTACCCAGGGTTAAAAGGGGGTTAATCGTAGTGTAAAAAGCCTACTTGAGGACATTATCTGGGGATTTTCTTGTGAATAGGCCTACCCTATACAGAGACAGTTCTGCAATGTTTCAAAATTCAATATTTCATTTGACGGCTAGGCATCGCATTGACTGTGATCACTACACCCAATGTTGTGAAATTTTATGTTTGATCTCTTTGCCAACTTTGACTCCGAAATAATAAAGTGTTATAGACGTTGTCAATACCATACCTTCAGCTGTTGCAAAGACTCTCAAAGCCACACACGGTTTTGAAGCTAAGTTGACAGTGGACATCATCCTGTGAATTTTTAATAAAACCAAGCTCAATTTTATTGACATGACTGTTGCGCTTTTTCCCATGTTAAGATAAATGTATGCTGATTGATGTGCATGGCATATTTTACAGAGATTTTTCACCTCCCTGTTTCTCTCACTTTGTGGCACAGCAGAACAGCTGTCTCGCAGAACTGTTCATTTATTCAAGTTCTTTTCCCCCGGAATTTGGAAATTCCCAGGCTGTTAATTAAAAACCATGAAAGAGAACACAGTACAACGTGCCGCGTCTGCCAGCCTGCTGTCCCCAGCAGCCCCAGCAGGAATTCATTCTCCCTCTCTTTCTCTGTCTATCCGTCTCTCTCTCTGTCTATCTCTCCCACTGATGGAGAGCAAAAATACAGCACACAGACTGTGCAGAACCTCCCAAACCTTTATCTTACATGACACTAAATGACAGAACAGCACTGTGATGCAAGAATTTGTTTATTTCCTTAACAATTGATAAGCAGTGAAAAATTGGTTGTGAATTTGGAATTAAAAAGCAATTAAAAAGAATCAGCTTACAAATTGAATTTATATTCAATTAAATGTGAAATTGGACAAACGTTCATGTAAATTATGCTCCAGTAATTTTCAAGTTTGTATACAAATTCTAACAAATTAAAATATTTGTGCATCCATAATCTAATATACAATAATATATTTTAGAACTGTGTATGGCATGTTTTTTAGATTAAATCCCTATTACACACTGTTAAAAAAATTATTTAAAACCAATTTTACGTTGAATCTAATGGTGTTTCAGTTAAAAGTAAATTATTTTAGAATTGCTTTTGAAACTCAAATTCGCCACACCATATTGATTATTAAGCAACAAAGATTAATTTCCACAGCCATATTACCGTGCAGCCCAAAACCAGTTACTCACTGAAGTTAATCAAGGCTGAGCCTGGTTAGTACCTGGATGGGAGACCACATGGGAAAACTAGGTTACTGTTGGAAGTGGTGTTAGTGAGACCAGCAGGGGGCGCTCGACCTGCGATCTGAAAGTCCTTATGCTCCAGTACAGTGAAGGGGACACTATACTGTCAGTGAGCGTTGTCTTTCGTATGAGACGTTAAACCGAGGTCCTGACTTTCTGTGGTCATTAAAAATCCCATGTCACTTCTCGTAAAGAGTAAGGGTGTAACCTCGGTGTCCTGGCCAAATTGCCCCCATCGATCATGGCCTCCCAATCACTGAATTGGATGTATCACTGTCTCTCCACTCCACTAATAGCTGGTGTGTGGTAAACACATTGACGCAGTTGTCCTGTTGCTGCCGTCGCATAATCCAAGCTAATGTAGCACACTGGTGGAGGTGTGGAGAGTATACCTCCACCCCCATCCCCCCTCAAAGTGCTGCTATCCATTCACTTGAATTTTATAAATCACCAAAGACCACAGTATCAGCTCAAAATCTTAGCCTGACCATGTGTACATTTACAGCAAATAATCAGATTTGTGTGAATTATCCTTTTTTAAGCTTGTATGTATAGCGATTTCCATATTGTTCTTTAAAAGATTATATGTTTTTGTTGTGGTTCTTACTTGTCCCTTTCAGTCTTTCTTTCACACAAACACACACACATTTTTCCTAAGAGACAAAGTTATGAAAGGGAAGGTGACATATTTAACCCTCCTGGAGTTTATTTTTTTCTTTCCTGGTAACATCTTGTGCTTTTACCCAAGTGTGAAATGTGCAATTTTTGACAAGCTGCTAAAGCACTCTCAAAGAGGAAGACAGCTTCTATTTCTGTCTTTAAATGTGGTCTTTAAATTCATTTTAAAATAAATTTATCATTATTATTATTATTATTATTATTATATTTGAGTTTGTATTTTGTCTAAAAGAGATTTTTCTTCTCTCTGAACTACCCAAGAAAGAGCATTTTCTTACTGTCAACATCTGGACAAATCATGATATATATTTTTTCATTGTTAGCTTTTATTTCCCATAAGTGGTAGCTTCTAACTATAAATGTATAATTTGAAGTGGATGCTGACAAGGTTTATGAAGAATTGTAAGGCAAGCAACGGTCACAATCAGGAGCAAACAGGTATATGCAGGCAAATCTAGAGTCGTAGTCAAATCCACTGGCGATTGATCAGTACAGGCAGGCAGCAGACAACATAAATAAACAAGGTGAGGGTCAAAAACACAGCAAGGCAAGGAAAACGTGTCGTAATGTTTACAAAACTGTCAGTCTTACCACTGATGTGTGTGTGTTCACTGTAAAAAAAGTTTATGTAATCAGTCTTTGACAATCCTTCGGCTGTGTGTTTGCAATCAGTCAGGATCAGGAACCGGTGCGAGTGTGTGTGGTGCATGACTGGAACTTGCAGTCCATATAATGACGGATAATGCACGTTTACCAGCGACCTGCCAGGATTAGATCATTGGTGATTATGACAACTAAAATCAGACTTGTGATTTTTCAGGATATTCTGTGAATTTCATAACCATAAATTCCACTGTATGTCACATTTCACAGCTGTGTGGACAGTAATTGTAATTACCATTATTATAAAACTTTCACATGAATAAAGTAACTCTTAAAAAAACTATATATTAAACCTATATAACCTATATATATATATATATAGATATATATATATAGCTTTTTTAAGAGGTATTTTAAGTTACTAAGTCTGTCACACATAAGTTAGCCACACTAAATCTTTTATGGCTGACTTTTTTGTTTTGTTGAACTGATATATACTGTCACACTGCCAATCCCTACACAAACCCACAGTGCTTAGCATAGTTTTGTAACTATTTGAGCAGAAATGAAAGATGTTGCTCTGTGTTGTTTTTCGTTTTTTCCTGTGTTCGTATTTCAGTTCGTGTTCGAAAGATTAGAAAAGGCCCATACATAAAGCCGCCCAGTGACCCGTCCCTCAATGAAAACAAGAAAACTTTCAAAAGGAAAGGATTAACCCCAGGTGTAAATAGAAATGTGTCCTCCCCATTTATTTTAAATGCTTTAAATGAAAGTACATCTTCATATCAAATGTAAACAAGATCTCATTCATATCATCATTCCTGTCATCATGTCATACATTTCAAAATGATAAACCAACTAAATATTTTCATTGTTTTCTCACTCGAGGGAATAGTGTTTAAGTTTCTCTGTGTACTGTGGTATGCACACTGTACTTCATGAACTGTTTTGTTGTACATATACACACACTCGTAAGCATGGTGTACAGGGACACTTCATAGCTTTATGTATTTTGTACAGTAAAAATCGTATTAAATGACCCTACCCCATCCCTAAACCCAACTCTCAAAGAAAACCTATATCAAAATTTGAATGTAAAAGACCCCGTTAACTATGATTTTGAAGCTTTTGGATTACAGAGACAGAGGGTATGTTCCTGTAAACCACCTTGGAGTACAGTTAGATCATACCCATTTCATTATACAACATGGTGTCCCTGTAAACCGCATATAATTGTACAATGCATTGTGAGGACATTCAATGTGTTTCCATTGTTTTTATACTGTGCAGACTGTATTTTCCAATTGTCCTCCATAACCCAGCTCTCACAGTAAACTGTGTGCATTGTTTCTTTCTGACAAGAAAAGAAATGCACAGAAGGAACTCATTCTGTGTGATTTATAAGCCTTTGGAAAAAATGGGGATATGGACAATGTCCTCATAAGTCATAGCTCCTTGTAATACTTGTGTCATACCCATGTCATTACACAAATTTGTGTCCTGATAAATCCCAAAAACACACACATGCACACACACAGTCTGTCAGTAGTAGAAGTTACAGCACCCTGTATGTACTATTGTAACAGGAAAAAGCGCACGTCCATTTAAGCACTAATAAGATGACTCCTTGAGCACCAGTAATATTTCCCTTCAGTGATTATATATATATATATTTAATACTTTGCAATAGATTGAATATAAGCCTCAGCTGACTGTGAGCTGACAGGATCTTTCAATTTGCCTTCAAGGCTTTGCAATCCCATTATTTGAAAATATAAAGAGCTGTCTGGTGTAGCTCATTATTTTAAGTCTGATGTATTTGACTGTGTCACACTGAATCAAGTGCGGTACGATGACATAGTTATTAATGGTTATGTAACCTTTATGTGTGATTTATTGTTTGACGCACACTGACGGTCTTCGCTGACATTAAAACAACAGGATCTGTTGAAGAAATAATTTATTTAAGGTTATAATCTTAATAGATTAGCAGAAGGCTTGTTTGGGCAGGGAAATCGAATACCTGGCAACACACAATAGATAATTAACCGTCAAACATTCATTAACCCCTGTTTTCTAGGCTAGTACATCATTTTTGTTATTTGGGGTTGCAAAGAATTTGTACAAGTAACTTCCTTTGGCTTTATTATAAAAATCAAGGTGTGTAAGTCCATGTAATTTTACAAGGATTTTGGGTGACCATAGTTATTTAAACATTGTTATATAGTAACTGTATGCTGATTTTTCAAAGCAATTATCATAGTTCTATATTTTTGTATATGATTTGCAATTCAGTTGTTTCATTTGTGATAAACACTTTCATTGCGGAATGCACAAATGTAATCAGTACTCATAATATTGATTGGTCGATAATCAAAAACAAGACAGATTGAATAACTGATTGCTTGTGGTCACTATATACATTATTTCCTTTCTTTTTTGTGTTATGCAGAGTAATATCCATATTCCATCATTAGCTGGTTTGTCTTTTTATCGTTAAAGTTTATTTTCTTCGCATCCTTTATGCTTTTAATGTTTTAATGGTAAAATAATCTTTTCCTCTGGAAGATTTTTTAGCTGAACCTATGATCCTTAATGATTCACAAAATGCAATTCTGACAAATTGAGGGGAAAACCCTTCAGACAACAGAGAATTAACGCCTATGGCTCATGATTATGCTTTATTGTCTTATACCTTGAAGCAATATTATCTGTCTCTGCAAGAAACGTTATTTGCTATAATTTTTCTTTATTTTCTTTAAACTTGTAAACTTTAAACTTGAGTCATAAATGTTGTGCTAAAGTAAACTCTGGACATCACTTTTGTCCTCCAGTAACATGACCCTGGTCAAAGTAAGGTCTGGGATCCCTAACATGCTTAAATGAAATTGGTAAATGACAATTACAAGGCATGTCATTAAATAAAATCAGCCATAAATTGTCAATTTAGGGATCATACTGTATACTCACCTTCATTTTGTTGTTCCATACTTACAGTATATTCTTCTACTGAATGTATAAAAAGGTATTTAAAAAATCTTGTTATCTTTTTTTGGGCTCCACTGCATAAATATTTAAGGACATACATTTTTGTTTATTTGTTTGTTTATTTATTTGTTTCTTTGTTGGTTCATTCATTCATTCATTCCTTCATTCATTCGTTTTCTTTATGGCTTAGTCCCTTTATTAATCTGGAGTCTCCACAGCGGAATAAACTGCCAACTTATCAAGCATATGTTTTACGCAGCTGATGCCCTTCCAGACTCAACCTTTCACTGGGAAACATCCACACACACTCATTCACACATACACTATGAACATTTTTAGCTTACCCAATTCACCTGTACCACATGTCTTTGGACTTGTTGGGGCAACCGGAGCACTCTGAAGAAACCCACGTAACCACCGGGAGAACATGCAAACTCAACACAGAAATGCCAACTGACCCAGACCAGGCTCAAACCAGCGGCCACCCTGCTGTGACGTGATCATGCTACCGACTGTGACACTGTGACACCCTTATTTATTTATTTAATAATTTATTTATTTTTACTCTTTGAGTTTTATAAATGTATTTAAAAGACGTAACACGTAGTATAGTATCTACTGACAAACGTTCATCCTCAAGATGATAAAAAATAATAAAAATAAACCATACTTATAAAATACTATAATAATAAAAAAGCTTAAATTAGTTACATAATGAATTACTAGAAATGTGCAGTTGTGTTTTAGTGTACTTCACTACACATCCTCACGGCTCACAAACACACTCAGCAGCACTTGAGGTGCGTTCACGCCATATCAGATATACTGTAATCACAAGATTCCTGCATATAAAAGGTGTTCACTTTCTCTGCTTGATCTGTGCATTTTCAACGTTTCTGTGCACCCAATTTCTGAATGTTTCTCAAAACGCCAGCAGACTATCACTTAAGCAAATGATAGCTCTCACGATCGTGCTCTGATCTGTAGTCAGCCATGCAAACAACATTGGTACATTGATACATGGCTATGAAAAATCCCAAAACATAATAAATTTAATTAGTAGTATTACAATTGTGATTTAAAAGCAATGAAAAATAATGCAATAAAAATTATGCAAATCTTCTAGTGAAATGTGGAATGAATTAGCTCAGTACTTTAATATTTATCTGTATATTGGAGTTTTAAGCAGGACAATATGTTTATTTAGGGCATAAATATACTGTAGACCTTGTAGATTCATTAAAGGGCACCTATGATGAAAATCATATTTTGGAAGCTGTTTGTACAGAACTGTGTGTAGGTATAGCGTGTCCAGAAGTCATATCAGAGTGATAGAAACACAAAGACTTTCTTTTTTATTTTTAATTTCTGATGCTAAAATAGGATCCAAATCCCTTCCATTTTGTGGCCCACTGCAAGGTGACATAGGAGTGTGGTTTCCCCACCCCCCGAATTGATTGACAGACACGCATTAACACGTCTCTGTAGTAACGCGTATAATCATGACAAACAACCAGGATTAAAAGATCTGTTTGGCTTGCTTTAATCATTAATCATCATCAGATTTGATCCGGAACGAGTTTTACAAGTTTTAAACGTTTTTAAAACAGTGCATGCATTACATAATGAATTACAGCGGTTTACTTCAGCTTATCTCCACAGCCAGTACACAGCGTGTCAGCACAATTATAAAAGAAGACGCTTCAATCCCGTTTTGTGGACATTAAATCCAGTTTACTTTGTACATTAACATTATGTACATCTATACAGCAGTGCATATTAAAGTGTTTTCTGTAGGGTTGGGTGATGTTGACCAATTTGGCATCATACGATGTCTAATATGAAATATGACGATGGCATCGTCATCATAGATGCCGGTGAATTAATTATTTATGAATAATTATTTAATTCATTATGAGACAATTATTTAGCCTACCGTTTCAACTACCTGACCCGCATGGTCTTTGTTTTACCCATAACCAATTCATAAATAAATAAAGATAAGTTACACACAAATTACCACCTGTCAATCACTTTTTTCGCAGGACTCTGCCATGTCCTGTCTGTTTTCGCTAAAATTACTAAGTACAAGCATGAAAGCAAAAGATTGAAGCAGTGTACTGTTTGACGTGCACTGCTCTATGGGGTTTTGAGCACAAAGCGCCCACAGACTGCCTGGAGCTCAGATGTGTGCATATGCTTCAGTTTATGACGCGTGTGTGTGTGTTTGTGTGCATGCGTGTGTGTGTGAACTTTGTAACAACAAATACATCAAATAATCATTGGGAAAGTTCTTACTGTAGTATTTCTCACAAACGTTAGGTGAGATCTGCTTCCTTCATGTCTGTCACTGTGCTGTTTATCTGACGCAGCCGAGGCAGAGACTGAGGCACACTCTGACAGGCATGTGGGAATGGTGGGTCGGGAGAACTAGCATTAAAAGCACAAGCAGCAAAAACAGCGACATTTTGTTCAGAGCAGGAAATTCTAATGTTCTGTAAGGTTTAATAAATAATCTGATGGGTGTTTTAAGCTAAAACTTTACAGACACATCCTAGAGACAAAAAAGATTCAAGACTTTTTAGATCTTGAAAAAGTAAAATATTAATGCTGTCTACATTCTGTTTTTATTGATATTGTTTCTTATTCAAACTACTTATTTAAAAAAGCTTGATGTTTTTAATGCAAATTCCACTTAAATTTGTTGCATCTGTAAAGTTAACTTAATCGATTTGTGTTGGGACATTATGAATGAATTGTGTGGAACCCTAATTTTTTATTAAATGTTTTTTACAGAGAGTGAATTGCTAATTGTTTTTTAGTACAGCCTCGAATAAGCTACATGTCACAACAAATACAGTCCACATCATACATCTTATCATATATGATGTCATCATATCTGGGTTTACACAAATAAAACCATTTTATGCTTATTTTTGAATACTTTGTCATTACTTAAGTCATCCATGTCTGTTTTATGATTTAGTTTTTTTGTGCTGTTCTGTACACTGTTCTTTAGATTAAACAGTCCTTTAGGTAGCATCTTTTGCCAGGCCCTATCTGGATTATGAATTTGAGATCCATATTTTCACACTGCTGACAACTGAGGCACTTACATGGTTATTATTACAAATGCTGAAAGCACAGAAATATGCTTCCTCTAGCATGAACTTCTCTAAAGTGCATGTCTGCTGTGTGCGACTCATGTGACATCTTTCCTGACAGGCTGATAATGCTAACTTTTAAAAATAAGCATTTTAAAAACACACCCATAACTCATTAAGAGAATAAACACAGACGAGACGCTTGCGCACAGACCATTTTTTCTATCCTTAAAATAGCAAAAGTGGATTCGTGCCTTTGTGCTTTTGCACCATCCAATTTAGACATTACGCTTCGATTGTTCAAATAGAGCCCATAATGTTACAATATTGAAATGAGGATAACATTTAAAACTTTATGATTATTTTAAACGTGTACATAGAGCAATACAACATTTTCTTATTGCTAGGCTCATAAGGAATCTGCACCCACAGAAATAAGCTGATTTTTAACTCTATATATTTTACTTATGTAAATGTGTGTAAACATATATTTTGTTGTCTTGAAATTATAAGGTTCTATCTGCATCTAAATGATTTTGAGACATTGACTTTCAAAGTTTTTTGCATTCTACTGTATATAGCAAACATTATGTGCGTAACAGTTCTTTGTCACACATCAACATGACAGAGACTAGGGCTGCACAATATATAGATTCAGCATTGATATCGCAATGTGTGCATCCCTAATAGTTTTACATTTACATATACAAAAACATAATGCATGTGCTGTTTATGTCACTTTTATCTTTGATTTGTTGCATTTATCCATGCTTGTACCTATTCTAACTATTAAGTAGTTGCTTATTAGCATGCATGCTATTGAGATATTGGCTGCTTATTAGTACTTATAAAGCACATGTTTTGTATGATCTTATTCTACATACCTATTCCTACCAAATACATAAACTGCCTTAATAACTGTTAATAAGTAGCAATAGGAGTTTGAAGCAAAATTTAAAATGATTTGTCAACCTTAAAATTAAGTGTGACCAAAAATTATTTCCCAGTATAACAAAGTATATCGCAATATATTGCAGAAAAAATAAATATTGCAATGTCAGATTTTTCCAATACCTTGCAGTCCTAACAGAGACCCTAAATGGACTCTAAACAGAAATTATCAAAATTCTCTTACATTTGCAAATTGTGTTAAAAAAAAAACTGTGAAAATGCAGATAGAAACTTCTAATTCTAAAGTCATTTTTTAAAAATGGGTGTATTTTTATAAATAAAAAATTATAAAAAAGATTGTCTTTTTTAAATTAACCATACAAGGCTGTGCTAAATTCTGTTGAGTGCAGATGTTAATGTTATGTGATTAATATGGTAATATTTATTGAATTAAAAGCTTTATATGAACTATTGAATTATGTTTATGGATTTATATGTCCCATGAACTCAAAGTATTTGCCTTTCGTGAGATGCTATGAGTAAACTATGAGTAAACGAGTTTATTAAACTCAAAAATCTTTCATGTGTGTATATATACACAAATAAAAATATTTCACATTTAATATATACATTATTTTTTCAATAACAGTTTCTTTTTCAACCATGTAAAATTTAACATTTCATCTCAATTTTAAAAATGCTTCTAAATCATTACATCTACATACATCTTTTCAGTTTCAGATTTCTTCTCAATTTTGTGTTTGGTTTATAACTTAGTCGACTCTGATTTTGTGTTTCTTTCTGGTCTTTCATGCTGTCAACAGAGCAGTCTGATGAAATGACAAAGAAAGCTGATCCTGATAGGTCCTCGTGTGTGCATTCAAAATGCTGAAATGTGTACAGAAAGAACCTTATAGAGACAAGCTAGAATTTGACTTTATTTAAAAAAAAAAAGAGTTTTTTTCTACAAAGTAAGAACTCATAAAAGAACATCACGTAATGTAAATAAGTTTTCATTTAATAAGCATATGTGAATAACTTAACAAGTTTTGACAAAAAATGTCAGAAAGAACCTAATAATTCTAGGGTGACGATTAATTCAATTTATATATTAATTTCAGTATTAATATTGAGTAATTTAAATGCTTAGATTTAGTAGATTTATACATTTTGTAGAATTTATGCCCTACATTCTCAAAATAATTCCACATCAATACACAGATTTTCAAAATTCTGTACAGAAATAGCAGAAAAGTTTTTGCACATTGTTTCTGGCCCTGCTTATGGCCTATTTTCTCAAGCTTGTTCCATTATCCCTGATATCATTGCCTAATGATGGTCTTTCTAGAAGGTTATCTCAAAAGCAGAAGAAGAAACCAAGCCTTCAATATGTTTGCTTTTCATCTTGAGACAACATGCTGTGATATGTCTCCGAATGACACAGTAGAATAAACACTGACTGGAGCCTTTCCGAGTTAGTTTATGGTGACCGGGGTTAGTCTTGAGCCGTTGACAAGGAAACACAGAGTTTGTCACAACCTTTAAAGAAAAAATAGAATGGCACCAAAAAG
Source organism: Danio albolineatus (assembly GCA_903798035.1). Taxonomy (NCBI): domain Eukaryota; kingdom Metazoa; phylum Chordata; class Actinopteri; order Cypriniformes; family Danionidae; genus Danio; species Danio albolineatus. The sequence continues at coordinate 3,162,428 of CAIGQQ010032764.1, read as the reverse complement.
CCATGATTCAGATTCCTCCTCCTCCTCCTTTCTGCGACACCAGCGCAGAGCAAATTATGCTCATATTCAAAGTGACCTTTTGATGGAGATTAACATGGCATACCTCCTCAGCTAATTCAGTTAGTCATTCTGACACACCATTGATCATCAGGGAGAACTGAGCTATTGAGACGTTGTCACGGCTGTGGCGTGCATAGCAAACATCATAGAGCAGGTTCTCTCCAGTGGGAAAGGAAAGAGGGGAAAGGGAGGGCGCCAATGGTTAACGTTGAAAAGAAACAGAGAAAGCACTCAAAATGGCTTCCTTTTGACAACTTCATCTGCTCTGTCAAAGACATTTAGGTTATCGCCGTACTGTCCTCTCAGAAATGCTTGCATAAATACACCTACGACTTGCAGGCTTGTGTATTTACATCTGTTTCTCTTCATTTTCTGATTTGTATAATGCTCTGAAATAGTAACGTGTTGAGGGTCCAAACGTTGTTAATACATCACAAGTCTAGCCATTGTCAGCGATGAAATTTCTCACCTCCTCTCATTGCGTGTGTCAGCGGTTCACTCTTTGCAGAAGCAGCGGTGAATGTACGGCAGGAGAAGCAAAATAGAGGCTTTATCTTCACTCCCACTCTCTCTCGACCACACTTCCCCCCCCCCTTTCTTTTTTTTTTTTCTTCTTGCGCTGTCAGCTCTATTAAATCTGTGTGAAAGTGCGTGGAGAAGGAAATGCACGTTTATCTTTACAAATTACGCTCTTTGCATTAAGCATTTCATCTTCTGATGAATTATCTCCAAAGCGAACTGCTGCCTGCGCTAATTTTTTTGCTCCGCAATTTGCATGAGGGTAATGCTAGCTCAATTAAATTCTTTTCAGCTTTTCACAGCCAGTCATGATTACGCCACATAAAGAAAATAAAATTGGGAAAACGTGCGAATAAAAGGAATGATGGGAGTTAGACATGTGTCTTGGCAACATTTCAGAAAACTGGACAAATATGGCATGCAAACTACAAAACAGGAGCAAAGCATTCGATCAATACAAAAATATGGTTTATTTTTAAATATTTGAAAAGTTCTTTGAGTCACCTGGAAGTGTCAATAACTTAATTCATATTTAGTTTAAACCATTTTGTTTTAGTACTGCTATTTTTGACAACCTTCCAGTTTTGCCTCAGTCTGACTTTAATTAAAAAGAAGACAAAATGAGCTTCAAAATAAACTAAGAAAACCCTGATGTGCTTTTAAACTTGAAGCTTTTAATAAAGAGTAACACATTATATTTAAGAACAAATTCTCCAATATACTTTGTTTTTGCTTTATACACTTAGAATTACTGTAGCTTCATTTATCATGAACTATATTTGGTAACAATTAACCATACTACAAGATTTTTTAATCTTGCATTGTTATAAACTAACACAAGCAAGCACAAACTAATGTATATTTATTCCACTAATCTAGAGGTAGCAGAAATTGTTTTATGCAATAAAATTTTTTTATCTACCCACATTGACTGAGTCATAAAATATCAAATGGACTTGTCAACTCATGGGAATTACATGGACGATACTAAAAGCATATACACTCACTGGCCACTTTATTAGGAACACCTTACTAATTCCCAGTGGGCCCTGCTTTTGCCTTCAGAACTGCGTTAATCCTTCGTGGCACAGATTCAACAAGGTACTGAAAATATTCCTCAGAGATTTTGGTTCATATTGACATGACAACATCATGCAGTTGCTGCAGATTTGTTGGCTGCACATCCATGATGCGAATCTCCCGTTCCACCACATCCCAAAGGTGCTCTATTGGATAGGGTTTTGAAGACTGTGGAGGCCATTTTGAGTGCAGTAAACTCATTGTCGTGTTCAAGAAACCAGTCTGAGAAGATTTGTGCTTTATGACATGGTGAGTTATCCTGCTGGAAGTTGCCATCAGAAGACAGGTACACTGTAGTCATAAGGGAATGGACATGGTCAGCAACAATGCTCAGGTAGACACGATGCTCAATTGGCCCAAAGTGTGCCAAGAAAATATCCCTTGCACAATTATATAACTACCACCAGCCTGAACTGTTGATACAAGGCAGGATGGATCCATGCTTTCATGTTGTTGATGCCAAATTCTGACCCTACCATCTGAATGTCGCAGCAGAAATGGAGACTCATCAGACCAGGCAATGTTTTTCTAATCTTCTATTGTCCAATTTTAGTGAGGCTTTGCGAATTGTAGCCTTAGTTTCCTGCTCTTAGCTGACAGAAGTGGCACCCGGTGTGGTCTTCTGCTTCTGTAGTCCATCCACTTCAAGGTTCGACGTGTTGTGCATTCAGAGATGCTCTTCTGCATACCTACAGTAGGTTGTCACGAGTGGTTATTTGAGTTACTGTTTCCTTTCTATCAGCTCGAACCAGTCTGGCCATTCTCCTCTGACCTCTGGCATCAACAAGATATTTGTTCCCACAGAACTGCCGCTCACTGGATTTTTTATTTTTTTTTGGCCCATTCTCTGTAATCCCTAGAGATAGTTGTGTGTGAAAATCCCAGTAGATCAGCAGTTTCTGAAATTCTCTGACCAGCCTGTCTGTCACCAACAACCATGTTCCACATTGAAAGACACTTAAATCACCTTTCTTCCCCATTCTGATGCTTGGTTTGGACTGTAGCAGATCGTCTTGACCATGTCTAAATTACTAAATTCATTGAGTTGCTGCCATGTGATTGGCTGATTAGAAATTTGTGTTAACGAGCAGTTGGACAGGTGTACCTAATAAAGCGTATATGTACAGCGTATATGTATAATTTTATATACAGCTGAAGTCATCATTATTTACCCTCCTGGATTATGAGCCCCCCTGTATAATAAAAATAATAATTTTAAGCCGAAATAAAACAAGTAAGACTTTCTCCAGAAGAAACAATATTATAGGACATACTGTGAAAAATTCTTTGCTTTAAGAAATATTTGAAAAAGAAAAAAGTCCACAGGAGGGCTAATAATTTTAACTTCAACTGTATATGGTTTTATAGTTACAGTAGCAACTTTATTGCTTCTAGCTTTTTGTAGTGTATTTTTGTGACTGAACTCGTCTTACATGTAAAACCTTTTTTTTTTGGTGGCAATGCATCTTGTGCCATTATGTGCTGTTTTTGTTCATTTTGATTTGTTCCACTCCACAGTTCATTTACAAGCAAACTGAAACCCATTCTCTTATTTGGTGAAATATTCAGATGTCAGTGATTGTACATATTCAGAGGAACCACAGTACTGTAGCAGAGCAATTACACCAGAGTTCATTGTAGTCAAACCAACTCTGCCAAGTGTGAACACATCCTGAAACGGTAGCTTGATTGTAGCTCAACTGCTTCAGATTGAAACGCTAGAGTTTAAATTGTCTGGATGAGATTGGAGCACAATGGCACAGCAGCCCCTCGCCCAAATTGTCAGACAGACAAAGAATAAGTCAGAAGGAAGAAAAACGATGTGTCCTGCTGGTGTTTTGTCAGGGCCTCTAGTACCCCATCAGATAATTGGTGTTGTGGGCTCAGTTCTTTCTGTCTCTCTCTGTTCTCAAGACTGTGCTGTGGAAGATGCAGGGGCCAGAAGGGCCAAGACAGAGGCCACACACAGCCTCCTCAGGGGCCATGCTGCGGTTTGAAGTTTGAGAGCAAGAAACGCCAGCTCAGATCAGAGGTAGGTGGGGTTACCGCTTTATCTCGACATGACACTTTATCCAGGGGATGGAGGATGCTGACATTTCTGGAGAAACCTCCTTCTGATGGGGAAACATTTAAAACAATAGTCAGAACTTCTCTCATGAGTGTGCTTGTCTCCATCCATTCTCATGCTTCTCTACAGTGTGTGTGGTTTGGTTGGTTATATATTCTATACAAAATTAAGTCAAACAAATAAAGCTTACATTATAATATCTAGTAAACATACAAAAATGGAACTAAATGTGTCTGAAGGTCTAGTTCATTTGTGTGCGTTTGTGACAGTGTGGATCTGAGCCAACTGTCTTGTTCTTCCCTCTTGCATCTCTTCATTTGCCTAATTGCCTAATTTGCCCGTAACTATATAATATTTGTGCTGCACTCTCAAAACGATTCTACCATTCACTAAACCATTATTATACCTGTGACCCTGTTTTGCCATCTGCAATGCTAATTTGATCACTTTTTGTTCATATGAGTGGATATATATATATATATATATATATATATATAT
>CAIGQQ010032764.1:3119911-3153203 GCA_903798035.1 Danio albolineatus | reverse complement strand
GATTGGGTAAGCTAAATTGTCCATAGTGTATGTGTGTGAATGAGAATGTATGGATGTGTTTCCCAGAGATGGGTTGTGGCTGGAAGGGCATCCGCTGCGTAAAACAAATGCTGGATAAGTTGGCGGTTCATTCCGCTGTGGCGACCCCGGATTAATAAAGGGACTAAGCCGAAAAGAAAATGAATGAATGAATATATATATATATATATATATATATATATATGTATATATAATTTTTTTTTGGTAAGAAAAGGGCCTCCTAAATATATATTTTTATTAGTTGTTTTTTTTACTATTGCCAAAAAATAATACAAAATATAAAATAATAGCTCTTGCTCACAGCATTTTTATTTGTTTATATATATGCTGCCGTGCTCAAACAGTTCAGTGAAGTACTCCAGCGTGCCGTATGGAACATGTTAATTACTGTTAAACACTTCTAGTGAATTAAAGAGGAAAAAAATGGATTCAGTCAATTAATTCTTTTTCACAATAACAGGCTGGTTCATTAAGAGAGGGAAAACTTGGAGTTTGGAGTAGCACTAGTAGATACGTCAAGCCTAGTGAGATTATGAAAAGCTGTTCGTGTCTGTGCCTGGAGAGGATTATTCTAGTAATACAGTTGTTATGGTAATGATGAGCACACACTATAATAAAGACCTCTGGGCTTCAGACCTGCGGCAAGGTGTGTTCCTGTAACTGATGCGCTAACTTATTGCTGTGTGGATGTATATGTGGGTGCGGGCATGTAAACATGATCGTGTCTCTCTTTTCATGTTGATTAATTCTGATCCTGTCCGATTGGTTGATCTGCAGTTGAATCTAAATTGCAGTTGAAAACTATGATAAATCAAAAGGCACGTCTCCGCATAAGAAGTCTTGGCTGGGAAATGCTTGACATGTTAAATGTGCTCATTTATCTCCATTCACTTTAAACTGCATTGAATATGTAGGAACATTTTATATTGCACTCAACTCTATTGCTTTAATTTGTTAGCCACTGTGGTCTGATGTGGAAAAGCGGTGAACCATACATAGAAGATTTGCTCCCTTTCACTCCCTTTTATTTTTAAAGCAGCTCCTAAGATTGAGTATATTTGTATATACTATGCTAGTATACTATCAAACTGTGATCTATGAAGTAGGGTTGGCGATTTCGAAGCGCCCAGTCAAAATCCAGTCAAAATGTAAAACGTTGTCATTTATTAAATAACATTGCAGAAAATATGCATGAAATAGGAAGGCAAGCACTAATACACATCTCCCATATACATTGTAGATATTCCTAAATAGTATAAAATAAGAAAAATACTACATATTTCTGAGCTGAAATAAAGGCTGTCAGTTTAGGTTTAATGTTTAAAACCAAAAAGTAAATAATTAACAGTATTTCTTTATTAAATACAGTATTGCATTACTTCCACTGTGCTTCTTTTCCATTGTGCTTTTCTTTTTCTTTGTGAATGTGTAAAAAAGTGCTTGACTGTTCATGTTTCAGATTTTTTGAAACAGCATTATGAAAATGCAGTGCTCAAGGTAAAAGTTCAGCTCTCATGACCTTTCTTTTTTTTAAGTTTTACTGTTTGCGTCAAGTGTTTTACACTACAAAAACACATTCTGTGTAATATGCCTAAACATTATTTTCTTTTTTAATCAAAGTACAGAACCAAGAGAACCAGACTGTGTGAATGAACTCAAATTGTAACATTTGCCAATATATATGTTTTAAATCATAATTCCTCTAAACAGTATATAAAAAGAACAAAAAAAAATCACATCCAAACTTACTGATTAAATCAGAAAAATGTTCGAGCCCAATGTGAACCCATCTTGACTCTGAAGGAGGCATCTTGGGAAGCTTTCACTGTGTTAATGTAAAAATGGAGAAATTTCTTCATCTCTTCCACTTCTTTTACTTAGTGCTTCTCTCACAGTTGCTTTCTCAGTTAAAACATCTTAGCTGGGCATTCCTCACAGATGAGGGCCTTTGACACTGAATGGATGGGGAGGCATGGCCCCTTTATTAACCTCTCCTTTTAGCAGAGCCAGTCTCTTCACACCAAGCCACTTCTCCTTATCGAACACACAGCACACTGGAGATTAAGGGCATAAAGAAGGAACGGACAGGCAGAATGGATGTGAGCAACACAGTGCTGAATTAAGAAAGAGAGTCATTACTGCAGTTGAGGGTTCTTTTTTGGTGGCAAAATGCACCAATTTCCACATGCACTATTCGCATTTATGCTGGGGAGGTTGTCAGGCGTTTTTAGTATTTGAATATGTTCCCAGTTTTTCTTCTTCCTCTTTTTTTTAAAAATAAGTTTTACGGAAAATTCTGCAATGGTCTGTTTAATGGCAGGTTGTCTTTAAATCAACTGTTTTTTTTCCAACACAATAGCAATTAAGTACTGTAAATAATACAGTAAAAATATAATTTCTGCAATAATTTAGCTCCTTTAGAAGCAAAAAATATAAATCAAAATAATTCTATATTATTCTTGTAGAAAATAAAGCATGGAATTTTATGTTTTTATTGCATTTAGAGTTGTTTGAAGATTATTTGAAAGTATTCAACTAAAATAAAACATACTCTTCTTTCTGGCACTGGTGATCATCCCATGAGGCATTTTACAGTTTTCATATGGCTTTACAATTGTATTTACACTTTAAATATTGCTTTTGTTTGTGTGGTGACTTGTTTTATGGCATCCATTCATTAAAAAACAAAAAAACTAACATTGATTGTTGTGTAGTGTGTAGCAATTATTGAGGTCTTTGTGTTTAGTTAGGTACCTGTAACAATGTAAATGGGATGCAGTGGAGTTAAAGGTCTAAATGCAGTTTATTTACAGTTTAGTCAGGCAGGCAGTGGTCAACAGGAACAAACGGTATCATGAGGGTACTCCAAAAGTGTAGTCGTGGTCACTGGCAGAGTTCAGTGCAGACGGCAAACAGGATAAACAAAGAACAAAACAAGGGTCAGGAAACACGGCAAGACTGTGCTAGGAAACACTTTGTGAATTTACAGGTAAACAAAACTCAGCAATGTGTGTAAGAATGTTAGGTGTATATATAGTCCAACTAATCAATCTTCATGGGCTACAGCTGTGTGGATCAGGGATATGCAAATCTGGTGTGTGTGGGAGGTACCTAATGGGAAATGTAGTGCAGTTCTGTGGCAGAATTGTAGTTCGGATGATAGTGAGTGTTTGCTAGATCGCTGGTGTTCATGACAGCATCTCATTATGTTTGTTGTTTATATGCTATCATATAAATTATGACAGAAATCTTTAGTGTTTATTACTTAAATATTTACATTTCACACATTGGGATTGGTATCTCTTATGCTCATCAAGGCTATATTTGATTGATACTGAAAGCAATACTGAAAAGAAAATACATTCATTTATTTTTTTTTTCGGCTTAGTCCCTTTATTAATTAGGGGTCTCCACAGTGGAATGAACTGCAACTTATCCAGCATATAGTATGTTTTATGCAGCAGATGCCCTTCCAGCTGCAACCCATCAGTGGGAAACATCCAAACACACTCATTCACACACATACACTGCAGACAATTAAGCTTACCCAGTTCACCTATACCACATGTCTTTGGACTGTGGGGAAAACTGGAGCACCCAGAGGAAACCCATGCGAACATGCCTACTGACTCAGCCGAGGCTCGAACCAGTGACCTTGCTGTGAGGCGGTTGTGCTACCCACTGTGCCACCATGACACCTGAAAATAAAATATATAATAAATAAATATAAATAATGAACACCACGGTGGCGTAGTGAGTACCATGTTTGCCTCACAGCAAGAAGGTCGCTGGTTCAAGCCTCACCTGAGTCAGTTGGCATTTCTGTGTGGAGTTTGCATGTTCTCCCTGTGGTTGCGTGGGTTTCCTCCGGGTGCTCTGTTTTCCCCCACATATCCAAAGACATGTGGTATAGGTGAAATGGGTAAGCTAAATTGTCCGTAGTGTATGTGTGTGAATGAGAGTGTATGGATGTTTCCCAGAGATGGGTTGCAGCTGGAAGGGCATCCGCTGCGTAAAACAAATGCTGGATAAGTTGGCGGTTCATTCTGCTGTGGCAGCCCCGGATTAATAAAGGGACTAAGCTGACAAGAAAATGAATGAATGAATGAATATAAATAATATATATTATAATTTAGTGTAATTCAATGTACTTAATTGAATGTAAAATCTGAATTTCCTGCAGGCTTTACTCCAGCCGTCTGTTTTGTTATCCTTTAGACATAATTATTTTTTGCAAGTTGTGATAGTTTTTTTTTTTCCAGGTTTCTTTAAATAACAGAAAGGATTAGAAAAACATGACACATTTATACTATTCTTTAAAGTTTGATCAATGTGATGCATTTTTTCAATTATTTATAGCTATTTCAGGGCTAACTTAGAGACAGTTCAACCATAAATGACTATTTGATTTTTATTCTTTAGAATAACATTCAAGAAGCATTTTATTTGAAGCTGTAGTCCTCTGTGAATAATTCAATTGAAGTCAAAGACTACATAAAAACACATTCAGACCAAAACTAAATCAATTGACAATGCATTGAGCTTTTAAGATGCGAGAAACTGAGTATTATTACCTTTAATCAACCAACAGGCCCTGCAAAGACTTTTGAATGTTCGCAACATTCTGGAGAGAACACTTCATACTCATATTAATGAAGTTTTTAAGAACACACACACATACACAAAAACAAGATTTAATTCTGTATGTTTGGCTTGAGGTTGAGTAAATTAACAGCAAATTAGAATTTTTTAGTAAACTACTATATCCTTTTAGTAAAATCCTGCCTAAAAATAAATGAGGAAACCCATCATACAAAAACACCTACTAATGCTTAAGTGGAAAAAAGCAGCCTCACTTAGCCGTAATGTAAGCTTTTGATATTATTGGAATTTGCGAAAATACTTTAGTTAAACAGAGCAGACATAAACACTAGAGCAAACAAGTCTCTGTATTCCTCCACACACCAAGGGATCTTCAGGCTTCTGTTTGGCATCTTTGTATCATATTACCCACACGCTGTGTTTGTAATCTCTGAACTAAACTAACAAGCTCAATAAAACAGTAGTTACTTTGCATCTGCACGTAATTAAACTAATGAATGCTTAAACAAAATGCAGCTAGAATCTAATGAAGATGATAGATGTGGGGGAATCAGATATGTAATTAACTCTCACATTATGCTACAGTTGGAAAAAGATCTATTTTATTATTGTTGTTTTTAGCACAGAACTGATGTTTGCTGACTGCTCTGCTTTCGGAAAGCCAGACCGCCGAAGAAAAAAAAAAAAAAAAAACTAACCGGTATAGATTTAAACAAGGCTGCGTCTCATTTGTATTCCTGACGCAGGCTTTCGCACACTCACCCGTGCACATACGCCTCACACTCACTGCCTTATTTGACTCCCTGTTTCTGTCGGTTGATTAGCCTCTCGGCAGAGAAATACGCAAAAATAATCTCTGATCGTGGCTCTCTTGCATACACAAACATCGCATGCTACTTTGCTGTTGCCATTAACGACGAAAAAAAAAGAAGAAGAAATAACTGTCATTATGCAGAGCAGATTCCAAGGGATTTACTCCCTTTAAGAGTTTCTGATACCTCATTTGCATTTTGCATGCTAAAACGGGTAAATTATGATCATTTGTTCCCGAAATGAAAATGTTTGTGTGAATTCCCCATTTACCTTTAAACATCGCTCTGCGTGATTCACAGTCAGATGTGTTCAGGAGGAAAAAAAAGCAGTGCTGAACAGCCCCTGTCACACAAAATCTACATCACCTCAGCCCTCGGGGAGATGTTCCTTTAAATACAGGAAAGCTAATGGTACGTTTAAATAAATGTGAAGGAAAATAACCTGCATGCAGGAGGATGGAATTGTGGGTAGGATTAGAAAAGCTGTTGTGATGGTCTTTCATTGCACCATCAATGCTGTTTTTGACTACTTCAGCAAATGCTCTTATAATGCCACTGTTAAAGTGCCACTATTCTGTTTTTTCTATATATTACCTTCATGCGTTTGCTTGTGAATGGTTGTTGTGCGCTTTTTTGAACTTTAACAAAGTTATTGGACTCTATTTTAACGATCTAGGCGCAAAGTCTAAAGCGCATGTGACAAGCATTAAGGGCATGTCTGAATCCTCTTTTTCCATTTTAAGAGCGGAAAAATACGCTCTGCATTTCAGCACATGGTCTAAAAGTGGTCTGCTTATTCTCTTAATGAGTTATGGGTAGGCCAAACAGAATCTGTGGACATTTTTTGCTATTTCTGCAGAGAAGTTTGTAAAAATCTGCTGATTTATGTGGAATTATTTTGGGAGTATATCGTAACTAAAAAATTCAAATAAAAAATAATACCTTTAACTTTTATTTAATGTTTAAAATGTAAATTCATGTAGATCCACTTATTTGGTAAACAAAGCAAGTCTATCATATAACAGTAATATAATATCTACTAAAAGACTATAGAATAGACTATAGAATAGACAATGGAATATACTACTTTACACACTGTATTGTAAATACATCAAATGAAAATGTTCATATTAGTTAATAATATTACTGAAATTAATTTAAAAACTGAATAAATATAAATTCACACATATTTACACAAGTAAATAAATAGACTCAATGATGGGCAAAAAATCTCTGGAAATCTGTGGATTTCTGCACACGCAGACTTCATGTGGGCCTAGTTATGGGTTTGTTTTGAGCAAATTGTTCATTAAACCAACCAGTAGCAGTCTCATCTCACATTACCTTTATGAGTCACACCATGGTGCATGCTATTTAAATGGCGGACTGAAGTGAAAAAAACTGAATGCTTCACTAGCAAGAAAACAGTTAAACAGACCTTCTGCAGCGCGAGGATAAAGAATGAGCTTCCTTCATTTGGCCTGTTTACTTTTACTTTTTACTTCACTTTCATGAATAAGGAAACAGCGCTCCTCTGAAGACATCCATTAGCTTACATATTTAACTTAGTTTGTTAACACTAATTGATTTGTTTCAAAACTATTTCTAAATTCAGTTCCAATTAATAATAATAATGAAGTGTGGTCAAAAAAATTGTGTCCAAACACATGTTCATGAAGCATGGAGGTAGTGGTTTTTATATACTTGTAGAAAATAATATTTTTTGTAACACTTTAACACTTCACTTTTTTTCTTATGTAACGATATTTGTGTATTGCTGTGCATCCTGTGTGTATTAAGCAATGTGTAAGCATTTAGACCCGCATAGGCACATAACTAATGTGCTCTGCATTGGACTTTAGACCAGCTTTTAGCTGGTCAATGGCGCCGTCTATTTAAGTTTCAAAATAGCTTTGCACCAACAATGCGCCTTAACACACCTCCTTTTTAGACCAGCACCAATTGGATTTGCTATTTAAACAACTTGATGCAAAACGTGAAAATAACAGTTGCGCTGGTCTGTGATAGGCCCTATTATCTCTTAAATGAATGAATGAAGAGGCAATGAAGAGTACATGCTGCCACAATGCAAATTTGTGACAGATTTATGTAAATTGGTTACAGAAATTAAACTAGAATGACTCTAGGTTTGAACTGCAAAACTAGAGTCCTTCTAGTTTAATTTCTGTTACTGATTCGCATAAATCTGTAACAAATTAGCATTGTGGCAGCATGTGTTCCTTTATTGGCTATATCTGCAAACAGTGTCTTTAAACACTTTTTGGTTTGTGTTTCTGACATGTCATATTTGTCAACCCTCACATTGATACCAGGATTTTCCCGTATTTTACCATTGTATCCTGCTATCATCCCATTTATGTATTTTCTCCCCTATTTTTAAACTTTCTATGAAAAGTGAAAGCACCATCAACACAGAGATCTAAAATGTAAAATAATTGCAAGAGCTGTTCAAGAGAATTGTGCCTTTGCTTTATTTATGTTGAAAGCACGTTGAAGTTAATATAAAAATGTCTGGATTCACTTTCTTTCCATTAAAGCTGTACTTTGATCGTCGCCCTTTCTATGCAACCCGTGAATCAGTAAATGCATGTATTAGCTCTGACTGATGGATGTGCTCCATATGATAAACTGTTCCCACATCAGCTTCTGTACATACCATTTTAAAAGGAGCGAAAGTGGACACTTTGAAATTTGGGTGTGTGTTTAAACAGAATAATATGTAAACATGACCATCCTGCTTGTTTTATTTTAAACACAATTGATGTTCTCTTAAATGAGACAGTTACTAAAGTAATCAAATGCTTTCATTATAGATTCGTGGATTCATTCTTGACCCCTCTGTTATCAAACAAAACAAAATGAGAGATTCATTTGCTGGTCTTCACTAAATAGCTATAGTATCTTTAATTAATATTTAAATACATTGAATAAAAAGTGAATAAGCTCTTATAACTTGATTTAATTTCTGTTTAGGCCATTGATTTTAATAGGCTAAACTTTTTATTTTATTGTCAATACTTTCTAAAGTTTGCTATGTATTATCACTTGAAGCTATTTGTTTTCCTGTATTTTTACATCCCATTGTTGACAGGTATGACATGTTGAAATTAGGCATGACACTATAAACCTTTTCACGGTATGCCATGGTTTGGAAAAGTCAAGATTTTAAAACCGTGACATTTTTATCCAAGGTTATCATACCGTCAGAATCAGGCCCATGCCTATTGAAATAAAGCATTTGTTGTCCTAGCAAAATGTTTGCTCTCTGCAGTTTCACTCTTGTTATCACTGAAACTGTGAAATGAAGCTCGTACTTGCTTAGCATTTTGCTTTTATGATGTTGGAATGTGAGCCACATATCATGTGTCGAGCACCTCATAAGCTTAACACAAACCTGTGATTGGTTATTATTTTCAGCATTAAAGGAAATCTGATGCAATGTGTGCAGATTCAAATGTAATACCATAAACCAACACTTTGCATTTTCACATTTCACTTTAATACCAACAGTCATAATAGATCATTTTACTCTCAAGCTTTTTTTTTCTAAGTTGTCAGCCAGTGCCAATAATATCTTTAATTTCACAAAGAAAAAAAAGTGGCTAATATGAGTGACTAAATTGAGCGATATGGCTCTTGCACTCAGCAGTTTATATGTGTTGTTTCGTTACAAACACATTTAAAGTACACTACAAATTTTTAGAATATACTGTACATGTTAAAAGAACAAGTGAAACATTTCAACAGACCTTACAGTTTGTGTAATGTCTTAAAAACCCCAGGTTCATTCTGCTTTGGTGATCCCTTATAAAGAAGGGTAGAAAGTAAAGGGTTAACAAGAAAAAGAGTGAGTGAGTAATCTTTTATGACGGTTTGATACGCTTTTATGGCCGTTCCACTGTCAAAATGTACCCAAAAGTGAGACGTACTGTAGAGATTTGCATGTGTTTGAAATAACAAACTTGAGCTGATGATAATAACATGCGCGTGATTATTGAAGTGCTTCTCACATCCTTTCAAAAACAGACAAACGCGAAAGTGATGCGAAAAGAAATCAAAAACAAAGGAGAAGCCCAAAAAAAACAAAGGAGCAAATGATTCTTTCAGCCGCCTAAAACATAAATAAACTGCCATGTTCAATTATCATCATCACCTTTGGATTTGATACAATTACTTTTTAACAATATGCTAACGTAACGTGCTGGTGAAGAGTAAAGATGAGAGGTTTGTACTTACTGTCTGTTTTATATTGTTTATGAACCCTAATGTATGTTGTATTGTTTTTTGTTATTTGTAATAATTCCGAGACTGTGAGGCTCTGTATTTGTGTTCATATATGTTTTATTTTTTTTAATTTTATATAATTACAGATGTTACAGTAGGTTATTTCACATTATTATGTACATAAGTATTATAAACATGAATATTTATGTATATAAGGCGGTGGTTCCCAACCTTTTTTTGCCTGAGACCCCCTTTTCCTCTGGAAAATATTGTAAGGCCCCCCTTCACATTTAATGACATTATCGCTCATATGAGTTTTCAGTAAGTATGACAAAAATGTTGTTTTTAAACAAATGGTATGTTTATTACTATATCTATATATGTTTATGCACAGATAACAGCCTAATGTTTAATATAAAAGCAGTAGCCCATTTCTATTGGTACACATCTGTAGGCCATTTGTATTGCATGGCTTGAAGTTAATTTTTAAACTTCAAACTTCCCAACATCAAACATTTAGAAGCATCAGAAAGAATTGAGGAGCACTGCAAATTGTATATTGTATACTAATATTATATTGTATACTAATTATGTAATGACTTATTGATATTTGTGCAATAATTCCAAAATAAATGTCCAATAATTCTAAAATATTAATGATGACAATAATACTAACAATGAATTACATTTCTCATTATTATGCTGTCTTAAATGCGAGTTAACTGCTATAAAAAGTCTTTATGAAAAATAAATCTATGGTTTGCATCAAACAAAAATTAAGCATTACAATAAAAAAAATCTATTTTGCACTTGTTTTTATATGCATGTCAATTTAATAAACTTAATATTTCTGCTACAAAACATAACCGTAAGATTATAACAAAATCATTCAGTTGAATGCTGAAAGCTGCAAAGCAGTCATCAGTAACTAAATAGAAAAATAATATTCATCTCAAGAAAGCTCGGACAAAAGAAAGGAAGAAAAGTCTCATTTCTTTCAGTTTTGGTTTCGGTTTGTGTCATTTTAAATGCCCAGTCTCATTATGCGCCTATTTTTACATTTTTCTGAGTTTGTGGAAAAAAGCAGGCGAGTCAGCCAAGTTGACCCAATATGATCGGGGCAGAGCAGGATTCTCGCGATGACCATCTGCGCAATGACGTTCTTTGTCATGCAGTTTCAGTTTTAACTTAGTAAAGACAAGCTTCTTTGGCAATCATGTATACAGCGGCCATTTGCACTGAACACGCAGCAAATGCAATGCATCAAGATTTGGGCCATTAAACAGCTGATCCAGTCCAAGTCTTTCCGCACTCTCTCCAAAAACACTGTTGATCTCGGCTGGCGGCTCAACATTCGCCACAAGATCGCTCTCATCGGCGTCATTATTTTCAACTTTAGGTGGGTTTGCAAATGTGTACTTTTCATTGCATCAAACTTCAGCCATTTGCATTTCCTCTGTCACAAAAGCTCCCGGTCATCTGACAGCGGAAATCCTTGAGTGATTGAGAACTAATATGAATCAATATAGCAGCAGGGAACACCTTATCTGACAGGAGGCTTTTTTCTCCTTTCTCCTAAATTTAAAAAAACAAACCACTATAGGGCAGTAAACATTATTTAGATTTTATTATACAAGTTTGTGTCCATGTTCAATAATGAAACATTAGAAAAATTGGTTGATCAACCCAAACATTACAAGAAGATATCATAGTTCCTGGCCTTTGGGTTAATTAAGCATGGTCAGACTGGAGGTTTTCAAAACCAGAAGATAGACTTCATTGAATTATATAAAGCCCGAGAAAGTCTAGAGCAAACCCCAGAGCAATCTGAAGTCTCTCCCAGACAGTCTGAAGAGTATCTTTTCTGTGCCCTCTTTATACAGATTTTCTTCCCCCACCTCAGTGTTCTCATTTTAACTTTGACTATCCTAGGACTTTTCTTTAACTGAGAGGTCTGAGAGGTTCGATGTTATTCTTGGCCCTGTCCACTGCAACGTAAGCAACTGTTTTTACACCAGAGATGTCTGTCCATAGATGTAAACTCTTCTGAGTGTTATTACATATATTGTCATTCACTCTCCTGAATACTTCATACAGATATTACTTCATATGGGTATTTAACATAATCAGTGCTTTAGCATATTCAGTTATTTTACATGATCAATTATTCTCCAGCATAGCTTCTCTCAGTGTTGTTCCTGCTCCTCTGCAGGCTTACTCATCTTACACACATACCACAGTTTTAGCCTGGCTTAGTTCTTCTCAAATACATGTTTACAACACTACTGCACACTTTGAGAGAATACAAAATCTTCTTCAAAGATTCTCAGAAAGGAGGGTTTTAAAAATGCTGAATATTTTAATGTAAATGTTTGTAAAATATACAGGGTTATCAAGGTTTTGGTGAGCCTGTGCAAATTTTAGCCTCAGTTTCCTGTTCTTACCTGACAGGAGTGGCACCCGATGTGGTCTTCTGCTGCTGTAGCCCATCTGCCTCAAGGTTCGATGTGTTGTGTGTTCAGAGATGCTCTTCTGCATACCTCGGTTGTAAGGAGTGGATATTTGAGTTACTGTTGCCTTTCTATCAGCTCGAACCAGTCTGGCCACTCTCCTCTGATCTCTGGCATCAACAAGGCATTTGTTCCCACAGAACTGCTGCTCACTGGGAGTTTTTTCTTTTTCAGACCATTTTCTGTAAACCCTGGAGATGGTTGTGTGTGAAAATCCCAGTAGATCAGCAGTTTCTGAAATACTCAGACCTGCCTGTCTTGCACCAACAACCATGCCATATTCAAAGTTCCTTAAATCATGTTTCTTCCCCATTCTGATGCTCGGTTTGAACTGCAGCAGATCGTCTTGACCATGTCTACATGCCTACATGCATTGAGTTGATGCCATGTGATTGGCTGATTAGAAATTTGTGCTAATAGCCAGTTGGTCAGGTGTACCTAATAAAGTGGCCTGTGAGTGTAGGTTATATGAATAGGTTTGTCTGAATTTTTTTTATTTATTTATTTTTGTACCTCAGATGCATGTAAATCTAGTGTAGGAGATGACCTCCAAAACAAAATATGGAACCTTTAATAGCGTTAAAGGGACACATGAGATGAACTCTTCACTCTTCAAGGGTCAGTATTGGACATATTATGTATAATAGTGAAGTGGATGTGTGGTGTTCTGTTAAATATCAAAAGCACTTTCTCTTAATTAGTCCACCAGTTCTGCACCCAGATAACAGCTACTTCCCACACTTGCCAAAATCTATAATACTATGTAAATGTCAGCTAATATGGGAGCCGAGCATGCAGCTTAGCTCTTCAGTAAACCAAACAGCCCCCTTTGTGGTGTGTTTCTATCCCTATTTTTGTATACATTTCATGAGGTTTGCGTAGGAGATTGTGGTATCTGTCTGAACTCTCTCTTCAGTTCAAGTCATTCTGATATCACTGGAGAAAACAGGCAATTATATTGCTGTCATGTTTCCAACAGGTCAGATGTTGTTTACTTATTTGCCTTCTATATATAGTTACCTTTTTTGTCATCGAGTGCACGCTATTGAACAAGACAAAAGACCTGATCTGTGAAGTCAATTTTTCACTCAGCTGGACAGAAATTAGTCAAGAAGTCAAAGCTCTTGTCAATTGTCTAAATTGAATTGTGGATGGTCCACTGAAGATCCAAATGAGCTGTCCTTCCGTAATATGATTTTGTTGTTTTGGTTTGAAAATGTTCTTTCAAAATCGATGTTTACAGGTGAATTATGTGCTTGTATAATTTTTGTGTTCGGAGCATAGAGTAGCAGTTTACGTAAAGGCTTACAATATTGTTAGAATCCAGTTATTGTTGAAATATAGTACTCATTTCTTAATGGTAATGGGTTGTAAATTGCAAGGTTTGACCTTTTAAGGCAATTGAAAAGCTTTTATTTGGTTTATTTATTTATTTTTCCAAAACATGGGGACATGGTGAACATGAACAGGACATTTGTGGAACAGGACTTTTTTTTCACAAACATGTATACAGCTCAAATTGTTCCAAAAAATCTTTACATATTTCATTCATACTACCAAAAGAAGGTTCTGGGGCTAAAAATCTGAATTTTCTCAATTTATTATTTGTTTATTTTCTTTTTCCCTTGATTCTAAACCTTTATAGACTGAGCTGTGATGGTAATACTTTTAAAGCCAGCAACCTGAATTAATTCATTCATTCATTTTCTTTTCGGCTTAGTCCCTTTATTAATCTGGGGTCGCCACAGCGGAATGAACCGCCAACTTATCCAGTATTTGTTTTACGCAGCGGATGCCCTTCCAGCTGCAACCCATCTCTGGGAAACATCCATACACACTCACTCACAAACACACACCATGGACAATTTAGCTTACCCAATTCACCTATACCGCATGTCTTTGGACTGTGGGGGAAACCAGAGCACCCGGAGGAAACCCACGCAACCACGGGGAGAACATGCAAACTCCACACAGAAATGCCAACTGACCCAGCCGAGGCTCGAACCAGCGACCTTCTTGCTGTGAGGCGATCGTGCTACCCACTAGGCCACCGTGGCGCCCTGCATTAATTCAACTTATTTTTTTTTTAAATAATTTATTTTAACAGTGTCATTCCTGGGACTAAACTTGAGTGAGGGAGTATCATACCTAGTTGAAACTACAGTACACATAATTATATTAAAAAAGAGAAGCATGAAACAAGATTTGTCATTAGGGTATTATTACTGGTTGCAAAAAAAGTGATAACAGTACATTGGATGGAAGAAGGTTCTCCAAAGGTGGCTCAGTGGATTCAGAGACTAAAACAGGTCTATCTAATGGAAAAAATGACTGCATGTCTACAAATGAAGACCGATATTTTTCAGAAGAGGTGGAAAAGTATTACAACATATTTAGATAGGTTAAGTAACCTCTAAATATACCTATCACCACTGTAATTTGACGTAACTACAATGTTACACAATGTAACTTGATGCATAAATTAAGGGAAGGGGCTGTTCTGTAAAAAATATTTTGAAAAATCCTAAAAGTTTCAAAAAAAGGAAGCAAAACCAGGAAAAAAATTGTTGCATCCACTTACAGCACTTGTATGAATCACTGTAAATGATATAACAGTCAGTCACTCCGTTCACAAATGATTACATACTGTAGATGGGTCAAAGACAAAAAAAGGCATCCCATTTAATCTGAATTAAATTAAATTGATAATAGTGACGAAGTGTTTAAATGCAAGTAAAGTCTTTAATGTTTTCAGTATTTCGTTTTTGTGCAAATACAAAATATGGGTAGAATGGCATTCGTCTTTAAGTAAAACAGGAATGTATATGTAAAACTTAGACATGCAGTTAAAATTATTCTACTCTGCACTTAATAATGTTGTTACAGTTATTTTACTATTATATGTAATAGTAAAAGAATTAAATATTTATGTAAATATTTTATGTATAGATTTTTTTTCTGTTAAAAATCATCATACTCATTTTTGTACCTTGATTTACAAAACACATACTGTATGTGTTTTGTAAATCAAGGTACAAAAATGAGTATGATTATTTTTAACAGAAAAAAAATCTATACATAAAATATTTACATTTTGATTATAGCTTTTATTTAAATGCAGTATATGACAGGGTTAGGGTTTTCCCAATTCAAGTTGTTAATTGCAGTCTAGTGCATTTTTCCTGAATACGTTTTCATCAAACCAAGCTTTGTAATAGATTTAAATGGTAATCAGTAAATGAAGGGGAACATATATCAAGAACCAAGGCTGCTGAAAATGTGGACAGGCACTGTTGCACTTTTTTAATGATTCTGATTGGTCAGTCATTGCATTAAGTGGTGAAATATTACTGTGTAATGACCGTTGTCCAAGGCAACCCAGTATTGATGACAGGTCATTTCCCTCTGTGCTCATGTTCTGTCTCCCAGTCCATATATTTATCTATTTGTTGCTGTTGGAACTGAGACATGCCATAAGTTCAATAACCAAATGGCTGTTATCACAAAAATAACCTTCTCTGCTTCTTGATGGGGTTGGACATTCTGTCACCAATTACTGCCATTCTTTACAATTGAAAAAAGCATTAATTTAAAAAAGAATTTACCATACATAAGGCACTCAAAGATTCTTTCATAATGTATTTGCAAAATAAATGTTCACATGAATGGTTTAAGTATTGTAACTGTCTAACATAAAGGTACAACATGTATTTTGACGTTGTATTGTAGTAGTATTGTAAGTGTTTTGAATCTCCAATATCACAATATAAGACGCACGTAAACTACAACAGAATGAAGCCTTTGAAGGTGCGGTAGGTGATTGTCTTCAGAAACATTTTTTGTTGTGCTGGTCTTCACATTCCAATAGTAATGATTTTAGTAAATGTTCTACATGTGTTTACATGTATTTTTATATTCTGAGTAAGGCATAAGAAAAAAATGTTCATCCAATTAAAATTTGTTGGGCAGATAATACCCATAATTCTGATAAGTATACCAAACTGTCAACAAATGTAAATTTGTACATCTCTGCACCCCTGTTCACACAGATCTGCCGTTTGCACGTGCATGTGATCTGCGTTCACGTGCACACGAGAGAAAGAGTGATAGGGGTAAAAACAAATGCTAAATCAAAACTTTTAAAATCCTGAATCAATATTGGAGCTACTTTTGCAAGCTGGAGGAAGGATGACACCATGGTTGAAGTATTTCTTTTATGTTTTAAAACCATATTAGTCACTCAAAGCCTATGTAGATTTTGTTATTTTCAAATGGGTGATATGCACTGAGGTGTTGTTCAGCCACTTGGATCTTCCGGCAAAAGATTGATGTGACTATTTTCAATTTAATAAGAAACCTTTTACAGCATCGAAAATGTAGATTTTGATTTAGTTTGACAACTAAACATCTGTAAATATCGCTATTCCGCCTAGCCTGCTTTACTGAGCAACAGTTGGTTTTGTTGGTTGACAACCTGTGATGTTTTTCGATTACCATGCTACTTTGAATATTTGTCTCAAATAGCCTGTAAGTATGGCTTAGTAATAAGTGTAATTCCTGCACCTCACCGGCCAACCACTAAGCGTGTTTGCTTGCTACACAACTGGAAATATGCTAAATAAAATATAGTTTTTCATTCCCAATTGTCATGATCTAGTGGGTTGTCTACTGTCATCTTTAAGGTGTGCGTTCATGATATCAGGAGGCGTGGCTTTAAACGGCAGGGGGAGGGACTGTTTCAAAGATATTATGCTACACGGTTAGCATTTTGGCAAATCAACTACTACACCTTTAAAGCTTGAAATTGCAATAGTTGGCTTGAATAAATTCTGTGTATTTTATAACATCTGTCTGATTTGCTGATACATGAAATCAGCAGCATATACCTCCACTTTAAAAGATCACTGAACATAAGCTTATTTTACAAGTCACTTAAACTATTAAGTTTTATTATTTTTTTAATCCGTTCAGCCAATCTCCTGGTCTGACTTGAGCACTTTTAGCTTAGCATAGCTTAGCGTAGATGATTGACTCATTGCAGCTGCTATGGTATGAAGTCCCTTGATTATAACTCCAAAATGAGAGTATAGTTCCTAGCCATTTCAGCCTAGAAAATAGCAACTTATTTTACGTCAGTCTTAGTAGAGTCAAGCTTTAAATAGCAAAATTATCAAAGCTTTTTGGAGTTTTTTTTTGAGCAAGATGCTAATAGTCTAATTCAATTTAGGGATTTATGCTAAGCTAAGCTAAACTTTCTCCCTAGCCAGACCCAGATATTTTAACTCAAGTTGACTTGTAAAATGAGCCTATTTCCAGAAAAAAGCTGGAGTGCTCTTTTAAGGTTCTTCAACAATAAAAGCCAATTTCACTCAAAACGTGTGTTTGATTGACAAATTCTTATTCCCTAAATCCTCTTGATGTTAACCACACATTAATCTGTTTTGAAAGGCGGCGTCAATCACATCTTTCAGACCAATATTCATTCTCCCTTAGGGATTGTTTCAGTTATTATTGGCTGTAAAGTATCAGCAGCAGAGGGGACAATCCTTCTCATGTGCTGGAGTGTAATTTACTATGGCAAAGATAGAGAAGCCATTAAATCTGGTCATTCAGGCTTCCTCACACAGACAGAAGAGTTATGGAGGGGCTGACGCTCTCCGGAGCGCGTATAACGCAGGACACCTGATCCAACATTTATCACTTCTTAAACAACAGCGACAAGCCTAGCAAAAATCAATTACACATCCACTCAGGATGGAGACGCAGGCAGCCAGGCCGGGGGTGCAGAGAAGCTTTCAGCGTAATCGCACCAATCTGCCTGGATCTCTAAGCGTCAGCGACTGAACATCTCGCCCCGTATGCATATATGAGCACACATGTGGGCAGTTGTTGAAGCACAGTTCTTATTTCCACCATTCAGATGTCTAATTTACTCAATCTCGCTCTTTGTGGTCTGTGTGGGCTTGATGCTCGTTTTGCCAGTGAGCCCGTGGGGATGTATGATCTTTGCAGAGATGCTACAGGACGATAACACTACTCGTATTCAAAGAAAGGCTATCCATGCATCCCATATCCTAAGAATCATGAAATTAAAGTGTGATGGTTTGACAAAAACAGCACAGCCATTTCAGTATTAATGATAATCATGATGACGATAAGAAATGTTTAGAAGGATCGGCTTTAGCACCACCGGAATAAATGGAATTTTAAAGTAGATTAAAATTGAAAACAGCTATTTATTTCAAAGGGCCATGAATAGAGAAATCAAATTTTCTTGGTGTTTTTTTATTTGATGCCAGTGTCATAAATGCTCTCAGGATTGTTTGCTGAGGCTGTGGATTAATAATAATGCTGTAAATATTTAGTTTAAAGGGCACCTATTTTTAAAAAATCTACTTTTTAAGCTGTTTAAACAGACATATGTGTAGGTATAGTGTATAGACTGTCATATTGGGGTGATATAAACACACCCAGTCCTTTTTTTTTTCAATTTAACAGCATAAAAACGGTGGACCAATTGGAGTAGTTTTGAGACCGACCGCAACTTTACGTGGGAGTGCAAAGCTCAACGCACGCACTGTCTTTCTGTCTTTCTGTCTTTCTGTCTGTCTTTCTGTGTGTGTGCGTGTGTGTGTGTGTGTGCGTGCGTGTGCGTGTGTATGTGTGTGCACGCGTGTGCGTGTGCGTGAACGAACTTTGTAACTACATTGTGTATGACTCATTGTTGCAACTCCTCAACAAACCCATCAAACAGTCATTGGTAAAGTTCTTACTGTTGTATTTCTCACAAACGTAGTGAGATCTGCTTCTTTTACATCTGTTCCTGTTGCGTCTGTCTGTCTGACGCAGCCGAGAGCGGAGATTGAGGCACGCTAATGGGCACATGGTAATGGTGGGTGGGGAGGACTATCCTTAAAGGCCTAGTACCAAAAACAGCAAAAAGCTGTTTAGAGCTATAATACAAAGACTTTAGACAGCTGTAATTAATAATCTGATTAATAAGTAATAATCTAAAGACTTCTATTAAATATAAAAAAGGGGTCAAATATGTGCCCTTTAAATGTTTGTTTATTTTTTAGTATTTGCACAGATCTATTGTTTTGCTTAGTGAGTTGCTTAATTAGATGTCAGTGTGTTATCAGAGGACACGGGTATTCATTTTATTTTTTATTTTTGTATTTAAGTATTTTGTCATTTTTTGATGGTGAAACAATGATCTACTTCATGACTGCACAAAACTTTCAGGTAGTGGCAACAGCATTTATAAACATTCTACGCTGAACCTAACTGAACAGCTATGTAGTTGGTAATGACAAATGTGTATGTGACACATTGAATACGTAAACGTTCGAAGTTAACAGCACAAAAACACACTTAGCAAATGGTTTAATTAATATTGACAAAATCCCTTCAGAATTGGGTAAGCTAAATTGTCCATAGTGTATGTGTGTGAATGAGAATGTATGAATGTGTTTCCCAGAGATGGGTTGTGGCTGGAAGGGCATCCGCTGTGTAAAACAAATGCTGGATAAGTTGGCGGTTCAATCCGCTGTGGCGACCCCGGATTAATAAAGGGACTAAGCCGAAAAGAAAATGAATGAATGAATGAATGAAAATCCCTTCAATAATGAAGATGTCAAATTGTTGCCAAAATGTAGCTACCATTGCAATTTTGAGAGCAAGTTCTTGTTCGGTACACATAAAAGAATGATAACTTAGGGAGGTCACTCCTAAATTTACTGCAGTTCTCACTCCTAACACTTTTCAGTGCGTACGTCGTACATCTTTGCAGAAGATCAATGTCTACTTCTTTATTATTGCTCAAGGGCCTCAGCCCAGTGGTGGTATTGAGGGGTGGTAAGAGTGCTGATTATTTACTCCCCCCCCCCCATAGTACAATCTCTGCCTGATCTGAGACTTAAACCTGCAGACTTAAACCTGATCTGAGATCACAAACCAAACCCTAGCCATTAAGCTACGACTGCCCCAAATGCCCATTTTTTTAACCCTCTATGAGACTAATTATGAAATCACATCTAAAAAAATCCCTACAGTTTATTTCTAGAGCATTTAAGGCTAAAATCATTTTCCATAATGTTTTGTACATCTGACCTTTGTTTTAATTTGCCGTCGTTTAGAACTGACAATGTCCCATTAGGGTAAATATTTTTTGGAAAATTGTCTGAAACTTCACACATTCAAATACCTTTTCTCTGTCTAAAAAGAAGTGAATCAATGTCTTAGTGTTTCAGAAACATGTCAAAATCTTTATTTATGTTAAATTTCTTTATATGCTACTAAATTTGTTTTAGAACTTATGTGAAATTTCCTGAAACTCGGAGACTCTGAGATTCAAATGCATTTTAACTCTATGGAAAGTAATGCAAATATGACTTAGTGTTTCAGAAACAGTTGTCTAACAATGTTTTAGAATTTTAAACAGTATTTAAACAATATAGTTTTGTTTCAAAGTCAGTTGTGTATCATATTTTTAGTAGTCACAGTGTAACAGTGTCTTTTTTTCAAACACTGTAGTGTAACATTGTCTTGTCACAAAAAAAGTGATGTCAAGTTGTTTTTTTCTTTATAAAACATAAGTGCAACATTCATTCATTCATTCATTCATTTTCCTTCGGCTCGGTCTCTATTTCAGTGGTCGCCACAGCGTAATGAAATGCCAACTATTCCATCATATGTTTTATGCAGTGAATGTCCTTCCAGCTGCAACCCACTATTGGGAAACACCCATATACATGAATTTAGTTTATTCATTTCACCTATAGTGCATGTCTTTGGATTGTGGGGGAAACCGGAACACCCGGAGGAAACCCCCAGCAACACGGGGAGAACATGCAAACTTCACACAGAAAAGCCAACTGACCCAGCTGGGACTCGAACCAGCGACCTTCTTTCTTTGAGGTAACAGTGCTAACCACTGCACCACTATGCCGCCAGAATTGCAACACTTTTTTTTTTCAAAAATAGTTTATCTGTCGTCTTGTTAAAAACCAGTAGTGAAAAATGTTAAACTGTATTTTAACAATTTTAAGTTTGTTTCAAAAACAGTAGTTTAACAATGTCTTTTCACAAAAAAAAGTAGTGTACATGTCTTTTTCAATAACAGTAGAATAACTAACTACCTAAAACTAACTTACATCAACCTTGAACACAGACATAAAAACTCTTACACTGCCTCATAGTACTACTCAAGTCTGACAGATTCACAGGAAATATGTATCCCTAAAAGGACTTTTTGTGCTTTTGAGATATTGATTATCTAAAATGTGGATAAATTACACAAATCTTTAGAAAACATTCTAAAATGTACAATATCTGTTTCCTGTTATGTTTTTTTAAAATAGATTTTATAGTTAAAAAAGAACTTAGCATCTTGTCTTGAAAGCACGTCACCTAATGTGTGCGGATGTCTCATTTAGTGTGTGTTTTCTATTTATGTAAAGCAAATGGCAACTATCTTTTAGTTTTATTGGCTAAAGGAGATGTCATGACATTACTAAAATTAAAATTTATTGACTAAATATCATTAGTGTTTTTAAAAATGTAGTTTTCTTAGTGTCATTTATAAATGATGATGCCCTATAGAGGGTTAATTACTAAATGTTTTTTTAAAGAATTATTCACTGAATTTGTTTTTTAAGGAGCCAAATATGATTCTTTGCTGCAACACCTTTCATATTGCTGATGAGCCAAAAGTAGTTTATTGCTGCAACAGGGGCCTTTTTATTTGTAGTTGTTTATAGAGGGTTCTCTTCTTAAAATGGTGGTCCAGTATGATATCATATTTTAAACTTTAGTTCAAGTGTAATGTAGATGTGTGTAAAAACAACATTTCTGAATGTAATCCACTCAAAGTTCAATGCAAAGGGAGACATTGTCTTTTACCAAGCTAGCTTAGCAAAGCCTAAAGCTAACGAAGTTTGGGGTCAATAATAAATACATCCGTGTTATGGGATCATAATGTCTTCATGTTACGTGCATACATACACCAGTGAAGGGGTATGGCCAGAGGTGCTGTAATTTTATAGCAGAGAAAGCTAAAATGACGTCCAAACACTGCTATTTCCACACAGAGCTTCCTCTTTTTCTGTATTTGGGCTTCCTAAGGACATGACACAAAGAGAGAAGTGCTTAAAATTTCATTTGAATTATGCTCCAGAGAATTATAATAAAATATAAGTATTAATATCTACATCTCAAATAACAAATTTAAAAAACATAGGTGAAGGTTTCATGTTACTCGCACATGCGTCTTCTGAATATATATGAAAGACACATGTCAGGTTTTATTTTAGAGAGCATACATGAGGTTCAGATGTGTCCTCTTCATTTTCTGTCTGATTCAGACTCAAACTGATATGGCTAACAGCTACACTGACTGACAGAATTTACACATCAGAGGCAAAGCGCTTGCTAGTAGAGGCGTGACAATTTTCCTGGTGATGTGGAGCCGATCTGCGGATCACACTTTATGTTAGCTGACCAATCAGAGCCTTTTGTGGGCAGGCTTTCAGAGGAACTAGGAATCATGATACCATTTTCATGTTAGCCGAGTAGCAGTCATTCATTAATTTTCTTTTCGGCTAAGTCCCTTTATTAATCCGGGGTCGCCACAGCGGAATGAACCGCCAACTTATCCAGCATTTGTTTTACGCAGCGGATGCCCTTCCAGCCACAACCCATCTCTGGGAAAACGAATAGCAGTATAGTTTTAAAGTCAGATATATAAAAGAAATAACATGATTTTTACAAAAGAAGCATGGGCACACATTGCTTTGCACCCCATACACACAACCAAGCATTAAAAATACACTTTGGACCACCACTTTAAGTTGTGTTGCACCTCCTGTGTTGGGTGCAGACATCATGTAACATTAGGAGAGAGTTAATGAATGATATATTTAGATTGCTTCAGTAAGACATTTCTTGAATGGGACTGAGCTAGGACTAGTAGGTCTATAGAGTTTGTACTACATTATATGTGATATATGTTTTTATCAATGACATGTTATATAGACAATATTGTTTATATTGATATAGCTTTTGTTTTATTTGCTATTTGCTTTTTTGTGATAATTTTGTGAATTTTTTTCGCAATAAGATTTTTATCCTAGACTAAGAAAAAAAAACTAAGCCAATTTAAAATAAATAAATAAATAAATAAATAATTTAATATAAATAAATAAATAAATAACATTGGTAATATAGTTTGTGTGTTAGTTTTTTTTATATATTTTTTTTAGATAACTTTGCTTTTAGCTATTTGATGCTATAAATAGTGTTTGTGTCATGATTGTGTCCTTTTGAATGGCAGTGTATATTTTTATTAAACTTTGATTCCATTTATGCATATCTCCATAACCTATTCAAGTGTGGTTCTTTTGCCGCCATTCATATGTCTAATTTACACAGTCCTGCTCTTTGTGGTCTGTGTGGGCTCGCCGTTCCGTTCCATTTGCGAGCCTCCGGGGATGTATGATCTTTTCATAGATGTTATGAGCTTCTAACACCATGCATCATTTGTGCCAAGCTCTTCTTGTTTGCCATCCAATGCGAGACCGTCTTCAGAGGCTTTCGGCTGCCATTCTTAAGTGGGGGGGAAAGCATCTGCGTTCTTAATCGCTACAAAAGGTTGTTGCTCGGCTCTCATCAAATAGCCTGAGACGTTTAAGACTACTTAGCCACATTCTTCTGTTATCTGCCAGAGAAAATAACACTCTTTCAATATAGAGAACCAAACCTCTGGTGATGGATACCCATAATCCCCCTCATGTGGCTTCTCTAAGTATGGAGGAAGCACTCTCGCTTTCTATGATAGTAATACACCCTTGTTCTCACCCCTGTGCAGGCATGTGATAGTGTTCAGGGTGGAGGAGATCCAGATGGCTGTGCTTGTTTGAAGCCCAACACACCGTAACAAACCCTTTGGCCAGCTGCTCCACTCATCCAGGGCTGCTGCAGGATTTAGCCTGAGTCCTGAGAGCCCAATCCAGTGCCACACATATGCACACACACATACAGACAAACAAACACGCATACATAAACACAGAGCCATCGTTTTAGTGTGTTACATTGGCTTCCGTGAATTACAGCTGTCTGCTTTATCTGTTGTTTGCATGCTTTCATTTAGACTACCATCTTTACAGTGTGTGATTTGATGGTTGGGTCAAGATTTATCATAGTACAGTTGAAAGGTTTGTGTATTTAAATCATGTCAGATGAGTATCCTGAGGATCTGTTTTAGCTCCCTTCTTGTTTTCTATTTCTGTCTTTAAATGAAGCCCTATTAAATTTACTGAATACATTTCAAATTATAGAACATTCATTGATAGCAGCTGAAACTGATATTAAATGCTAAAAAAACAAAACAAATTAGGTAATTACAAAAGTAGACTGTACAACAATCATATAGATATTTATACATATCATTATAGTGCCACCTTATCGTGGTAAAATGGTTTGAGTGTCCTGAGTGATCCAAGGAGTGATCCATGTTTTTGGTGGCTAAATGATCTACAAAGGTAAAAAAGGTCATTGGTGGCAGGTCAGACTATGGCTGTTCAAAAACTCCTTATGGGCATAGATAATTCACGATCCGTAACATCACCAGGTATGGCTCTTGTGACATGGGACGTGGAATGTCACCTCACTGTTATGTGTGAGAGGTTGAAAGGTACTGACTATACCGACCGGTACCGACTCATATTGATGCAAATCCACACCTCCCTGGATAAGTCTATGCCAGAGTTTTGGAGAGGAGAATCCAGCCAATGGATTCAGGAGGAACCATGCCTATTTTGTCCAGGCTATGGGTCACTGGACCAGTTCTATACCCTCACTAGGATATTTCATAGAAGTATGCCTGACCAGTCCACATGTGGACTTTGAGAAGTCATTTGATAGAGGTGTCGAAATTAATTGTTTCATCTGTGCGGTGTTTCTTCTCTCGGCTGTTACAGCGATACTTGTTGATCCAGATACAAGTGTGTGTATCCATAGCAAGTTCTCTTCTCAGTGTCTATCACAGACCAGCTGTGATGACCACTGCCGTTTATCAGTGTTTGTCATTGTTGAACAGCATTAGAGCCAATCACAGCCCTTTTTGTTGAGCGCGTGACCAATCAGGGGTGTAAAAACTCGCTTGACAATGCTCAGAAAGCGAGCTGGATATTTCCATTTGTTTATTTGCTATGAATGCTTATGATGTTCTGTGCATGTACTTGAGTTTTTAAAGGTGCAGTTCATATATCTGACTGTGTGTAAAGGACACAATTGTTTTACAAATAATATAGACTTAACTTTTTAAGACAAGAATTCTTATACTGTGAAGTAAAATATAAAATGGTGCATGGAAATTGTCATCAGTGCACCGTGATGCACTGAGATATCGTATTAAACAGAATCGATGGCATAAAAATCGTAACCGAACTGAACCGTGAGACCAATGTAGGGTTCACACCTCTAGTATTCGACCGTATCCCTCATGGTATTCTGTGGGGGGTGCTCAGGGAGTATGGGCTCAGAGGCACTCTGTTAAGCAGAGAAGGAGTTTGGTCAAACTTGCATGTTGGACTCTGGCAGGGCTTATTCACTAGTTCTGTTTATTATTTTTATGGATTGAATTTCTTGGCAGATGTCATTTTTTAGAATTTCTTGGAGGTGTCATTCGGGGGCCATTTTTTATTTACTATTTGCAGATGATATCATCCAGTTGGTTTCATCGGACCTAGACCTGCAACATGCACTGGCACTGTTTGATGTGTGAGCTGAAAGGCAAAGCTCTCAATTTACTGGTCAATTAACATTCCTACTCTTATGGTCATGACCACAAGGACAAGATCCCAGATAGAGGAGCCAGAAATGAGTGCCAGGGCACACCCTTAGACATATGGTGAGGATCTCTGTCACCCAGGAGGAACCCGGAGTTGAGCCACTGCTGCTCCACATTGAGTGAAGCCAGTAGAGGTGGCTTGGGCATCTGTTTCAGATGTCTCCTGGATGTCTCACCTACCTAAGGAGGTGTTGTGAGCTTGTGCTTGCAAATTATATATATACTTCAGACACACAACAGAAGTCCTGGTTTGTGGACATAAAATCTGGTTTATTTTGTACAGAAGCATAATGAATATGGTCACATTTGCTGCAAATAAACGTGTGTGTGTGTGTGTTTGTTGTCATTGCATCAAACATAAAACAAATTACTATTGTTCATTATTGCCTACAGTCTATTTTAGTCATTTAAATTGCATTGAAATATGTGATTAACGACTATATTATAATTATAATATTACATAACCCATAACTTGTGAGAATGCGAATGTCAAGATTTATCATGACACAGTTGATTGTTTTATGTAATTAAATCACTTTAATTTTAACTATTGAAAGTACGATTACCATGTGCTCAGTTTTATGTCATTCCTAACCTGTGTGGCTGACTTTGGTAAGGAACACAAAAGCAGAGTTATTTTCCAGAAAACAAGATGAATGGAGACTGTGCTTGTCAAGCTCAAATGATGA
Organism: Danio albolineatus; assembly: GCA_903798035.1. Classification (NCBI taxonomy): domain Eukaryota; kingdom Metazoa; phylum Chordata; class Actinopteri; order Cypriniformes; family Danionidae; genus Danio; species Danio albolineatus. Next base: position 3,126,457 of record CAIGQQ010032764.1, on the reverse strand, counting down.
AAAAGGCACCACAAATATCATTAAAGAAGTCTATATGATTCATGCCCTGTAATCTAAGACTATTACAGCCTTTTCTTCCCAGATGTAGCTTTCAAATCTTAGTTATATGCATAAAATCCTGCTACATATCGATGGAATCGCATACCGATTCCAATTCACAAGCTCTTAATTTAATTAAAATTTGATTCAATTAGAACTTCTTTGTGCATATTTCAGTGTGAATGTACATATTGATTTGCCAATCTACCTACATGCACACATACAGTACTGTATATATCATCTAATCTTTTATTTAGCAATGATTTATTAAATAACACATTTTAAAGTTGGTAGCCCATTCTTTTGAATTCTTTTCAGTATTCTGATCAGAATGTATTATCTAAACCAGTGGTTCTCAAGCTTTTTTCACCAAGTACCACCTCAGAAAAAAATTGTCTCTCCAAGTACCTTCATAACAACCGGTATTGAAGTATAGTAGCGTAGCAGGTCTAATTAAGCAGCTGCAGCACTGCACAGTTCAAAAACAAGGCAGATTATTCTTTAAATTAAGAATATTTATTATTGTCAGCCACTTAAATAAAAGGTTTAGCCTATTAAAATCTATTTACTGATCACATCGGTGTTATCGTATGCGTCAAAGGGTTAAAAGTGTGTTAATTTTTTTACTTTAATTATTTAGAGATTCCCCTGTGTACCACTAGAAGGAAGCTTGTGTACCACTAGTGGTACGTGTGCCACAGTTTGAGAACCACTAATCTAAACAATAATATGCAGCAAAACATTTTTAGCTGTTTTATTCATAATCATTGCTTGGGAACAATTAAAAAATATTACTGTATTAATATAGCAGAAATAATAATACTAAAAATTTACTATCATTTTCCTTTACTGTTTATTTCTGACCAGTTACATTTATCCTCATAATTAATAATAGTAATACAAATTATAACTTGAATGGTAGTGTACATTTCTTCAAATTTCACAAGGATTAGTAAGAAAGAATTATATTTTTGATTCCTACCAAAAGCAACAATAAAAGGGGGTACAGGTGCAAATAACATGGCAATTCATTAATAGAAGACAGATGAAAGTTTCTGATCCAAAATAACTGATTGCGTATAATTACTTACACCACACAAACATAATAAATGTGTTGTTTTTGATCCAGTAAAGCAGGTGAAAACATGCAATCTTCACATCACTTGTTTGTTCTAATCAATCAACACTTGCACACAAAACATGCGATATACTTAGTTTGCACTCATTTGCTCACTCATAATACATTTAAGCACTCAATGAAGCTTCAGCTCCAGCACTTAAACAGAAGTTACCCGAATTTCTTTCTTACATCACCTTTAGATCAGATTAGATGCTTATACAGATGATGCGAACACCATTTTCCACGGACACAGACAGTTGATTTGCTTTCCTTGCTCACTGACAGATGATGTCAGCACTTGTTTTTCTTAGTTGCTGAGTGCCTGACACATTACCAGCTATTGTTGCCCCCCTCAGTAAGTCACAATCGTCCATGCAGTCTTCACGTTTAGTCATCGTCAATGATAACTAGCCCCTTCCTGAGTCTGAGAATTATCATCAGCCTCTCTCATCCTTCCTCATCAGCATGAACTATTAGCCTGGTCTCTAACGCATCAATGGCCTCAGAGCAACAAAAGCTTTTTATGATGCTGATGATGATAATGGCAGGGCTGGAGAACAAGACATGTAAATGCAGGTCAGCCGCCGCTTGGGTATGGACAGAGGTGTCTCTCTCTCTTTTTTTTTTTTTTAGTCATGAAAAGTTTTGTGTGGTACAAAGTTGAATCCTAACTGAGTTAGAGTTTGTCTATCCAAGATTACATGACACAATGTGTAAATCAGACATTTGTAATATTAAAGGTGCAGTTGGTGATCTGCCAAAATGCTAAACGTTAGCATACTATGTTTGAAAACACAGTCCCTCCCCTGCAATTGAAAGCTACACCTGAAATCTCAAACATGCACCTTAAAGATGACAGAAAAACCCACTAGATCAGGGGTGCCCAAATGTTTTCCTATAAAGGGCCAATAAGCAAATTTGATTGAGGGCTGTGGGCCAAATATACAGGTATATGCCAAACCCAAATATTAAATTTGCCATGGGTAAATTATTTAGGTAATATTTAAAAATAACTTAAAAATATTGCTTTAAATCATGTTAGCTAATGCAGTATCATTTGTAACATTTAATAACTTAATAAAGTTAAAACATAAGTTACAATTTATTTTGATGGTTCGTTTGTTTAATTTATGTTACATTGCAACTAATTCTCATTAGATTATAAGTAGACTGTTAAGTTGGGGTTAGGGTTTAGTATAAGTTGACATGTACCTGCAAAGTTTCTTACAGTCAGTTTGTTGATAGAGCACATCAACAGATATTAAGCAGACAGTCTACTAATACTCAAATGGACCATCAAAATAAAGTGACCTTAATTTGCTTACTAATATCTTATGCGTATATCTGTCAAGTGACAATTTTTACATTTCAAAATGTCGATCTCTGTCAAAGTAATTTGCCCCAACATGTCCTCATCATGCTGCCTCTCTTTTCAGATGGAATGGTGGGCCAAATAAAAGGTTATCATGGGCCAACTTTGGTCTGCGGGCCCTACTTCGGGCATCTCTGCACTAGATCATGTCATTTGCTAGTTAGAAAACTTTACAATACTACAATTCTGACCAAAAAACTGTACTATATCTAGCACGTTTTCAGTTGTGTAGCAAGCAAAACTTGTTATAATGTGTAATATTTCATGCATGCAAGGATCGCTGGTCTTACTCTCCCACGCACTTTGTCCTAAAGCGACTACAGTGTGCTTAGTGGTTGGCCGATGGGGTGCATTACACTTATTACTAAGCCATACTTGCATGCTATTTCAGACCGAATATTCAGAGTAGCATGGTAAACAATATAGGGAGCACGTCACACAGGTTGTCATTTTTCAAAAATGAACCAATGTGAATATAAAACTAACTTCACCTCAGTAAAGCAAACTGATGGAAGAGCGCTATTTACTGATGTTTTGTTGTTAAACTAAACAAAAATCTACATTATCGATGCTGTAAAAGGTTCCTTATGAAATTGAAAATAGTCACATCAATCTTTTGTGGCTTAACAACAATTCTGTGCATATAACCCATTCCTCAAACAACAAAATCTGCTAAAGCTTTCGTGACTAAAATACTTTTAAAACATATCACAACATATTTTAACATAACATTGCCTGTCTAAAAGAAATACTTCAGCCATGGTGTCATCCTTTCTCCAGCATGCAAAAATAACTCCAATATTTATTCAGGATTTTAAAAAGTTTTGATTCAGCATTTGTTTTTATCACTGTCACTCTCTCTCTCTCTCTCTCTCTCTCTCTCTCTCTCTATCTCTCTCTCTCTCTCGTGTGCACATGAACAGCGCAGAGCACGTGCACAAGCAAATGGCGGATCTGCGTGAACAGGGGTGTACAAATCTACATTTGTTGACAGACAGTTTGGGCTACTTATCAGAATTATCGGCCAGACAAATTTTATTTTAAACATTTTAAACATGTTTTAGTCTTACGCTTTACCCATAATACACTCTAATGAGAACTGTAAAACATTGACAGCCAATCAAAATCCACCCTGCTTTAAAATGCCTGATCAGTTCAGGTGTCAGATGATAAAATATTCAATCTTTTACTCTTTTAATAAAAGTATTAAATAAGAAATAAAAGTTTAAATCCATTCTCCATCTTTCTGAACCTACCATTATTTATTTATTTCCATCATTATTATTTTTTTTTAAGTCAAGGTCAGAGTATCAAATCACCAGTGACTCATTGCATTTACTAAAGACAAATTTTCTTCAAATGATGTGTTCAGTGACCGTCAACCACATCCATTACTTTGAAATATGCATTTATTCCACCCACAGCAGTATTATACATTTTATGTGGTTCATTCTCCAAACAATAAAAATATTCACCCCATCAGCTTCTAAGCTTTATCTAGGTCTCAGTAAAGTATGCCAGATAGTCTTGCATAACTGAACATTTAAAAATAATGTAACCATTCTATTATTTTTTAACTTTTATTAAAATTTTGGCGTTATTTAGTTAGCGAATAAAGTGTTAGGCCATGTATGCCTGTTTTAGCAAACCTAACATATCAGTGTTCTTCTAAAACACTGTTCTTCTTTGTCAGCAGGTAGCTCTCTGCAACTCTCACATGGTCGCCCACTGAAGCTAAGCAGGGATGCGCCCGGTCAGTACCTGGATGGGAGACCACATGGGAAAGCTAGGTAGGAAAGTGGTATTAGTGGGGCCAGCAGGGGGCGCCCAACCTGCGGTCTGTGTGGGCCCTAATGCCCCAGTGTAGTGAAGGGGACTCTATACTGCTCAGTGAGCGCCGTCTTTCGGATGAGACGTTAAACTGAGGTCCTGACTCTCTGTGGTCATTAAAAATCCCAGGATGTTCTTCGAAAAAGAGTAGGGGTTTAACCCCGGCATCCTGACCAGATCTGCCCACTGACCTCTGTCCATCATGGCCTCCTAACCATCCCCATATCATAATTGGCTTCATCGATCTGTCTCCTCTCCACCAATCAGCTGGTGTGTGGTGTGCGGTCTGGCGCAAAATGGCTGCTGTCGCGTCATCCAGGTGGATGCTGCACACTGGTGGTGGATGAGGAGAAAAGCGCCATATAAATGTAAGCAATTATTGGAAATACCTACATCTGAACCTTCAGAGAACTTCTCTGACAGCTTTTTCTTTTTTCTTTTGCCCAGTTGACATACTAACTCCTCCTGCAGACATTTTTAAGCTGCCAACTTCATGTGATCATTTGTAATTTTGTAAAAAATACATCTGTTGCAGTATTTGTTCATGTTAGTTAACGTTAGTTAATGAAAATACAGTCATTCATTGTTTGTTCATGTTAATTTACGGTGCATTAACTTATATTAACAAGCATACATTTGGATGTTAATACATTAGTAAATGTTAAACTATGATTAATAAAGACTATACAAGTGTTGTTCATTATTAGCTCTTATGTTATGTTAGCAAATACATGAAGTATTGAAGCCTTACTGTAAAGTGGGAACAATTTCATTTTGTAACTTCAGACAGTTTTGATTGATGTGCTGCTGAACGTTTAATGATCATGTTAGCTTACATGTACAAAATGTCAACAATGCTACTGCTGCCCACTTCAACTGGGTAAAAAAAATCTGGTATTGCCTTTGAAATCAATATATATAAAACAAAATAAAACACTCTGGTGTACACACAGCCTTAAAGCAACATACATGCAAATTAATAACAAAATCAGCAGGCGCATTTTTCTTCTTCTCTGAATCCTCTCTCTTAATGGTTTGGTTTCCTCTTTTCACTTTGGGGTTCAATCCTTTCGGAACAATATTAGGAGGCGGAAAAATAATCAGTGTGCATTATGCTGAATGTGTTTTTATTCTGTTGAGCTCAAACAGATGTGAATGCATAAATCTATTTTGTGCTCCACATCTACACACATGCATAGTGAGAGAGAGCACACATTTCCCAAAATACACCCTCTAACATCTCCCTTTTTGCCGTCTAAGAGGTCTGCCTCCATGGTCTATAATTATTACAAATGTACATGTTAAATGGTTAAGTGATAATCAAAAGACCAGTGAGTTTTACGCCTGCCTTCAAGAGATGGCAGCTCAGGTTGTAGTGTGATGGAAAAGGCCATTAAAACCAAACAGCTTTTTTCGGATTGACTGGTGCGTGAACTACATGTTGTATTGGCAGTGAAAATGATGAAATATTATATATACGATGGAGCTCATTAAAAGCATATTACGGTTTTAACCTTTTCCCCATGCACTTGAGAATGGCTTTTCACAAACCTTTTTATTCTTTTAAACAAACCTGAAGTGTGCGTGAACAAATGTTGAAAGTTTCTGAGATCATTATGAATGAGATGATACTAAGGGGCTGGAGGACATGGCAAAAAATAAATCATTATAATAAACAATTTTATATCAGTCAGAATGTATAATTATCATATCACGTCACTTTTTTAAATTTAATTGAATTCAAAAGCTGATTTTTTGTTGCTATTTAGTTATGTTTTTATATTTATATTTTATTTAAATGTTCAAAGTGAAAGTGGTAGAAACTAGACAGTTAATTGTTAAAGTAGTCTTTTATTGTTAGACCATGACAAACGTCAACCAAATGAACATTTCACATATCTAGGGTGCAATATTCCTAATTATATATTAATCATATTCTTTCATAAAGAATCCTTTTTTCTTAACAAAATATTTTAACAGAGAAATCATTCATTCATTTTCTTTTAGCCTTAGTCCCTTTATTAATCCGGGGTCGCCACAGCGGAATGAACCGCCAACTTATCCAACATTTGTTTTACGCAGCGGATGCCCTTCCAGCCGCAACTCATCTCTAGGAAACATCCATACATTCTCATTCACACACATACACTACGGACAATTTAGCTTACCCAATTCACCTGTACCT
>CAIGQQ010032764.1:3092200-3118437 GCA_903798035.1 Danio albolineatus | reverse complement strand
TTTTTTTTTTTTTTTTTTTAATTAATAAATTTTTGAGATGCTAACGGTCTTATCCGATTTGGTGCTTTATGCTAAGCTAAGCTAAAAGTGCTCCTCCCAGAGTGGACTCAAGAAATGTGATTTTAGGTGACTTGCAAAAAGAGCCCATTTCCACAAAAACGTGGAACAGTCAATCTCGCACCAATGAGCGTCACCATTTAGTTCCATTGTAAAGCATAAACCTTATATTGAATATTATCAAGATGTTATTGAGTTTTATTGAGGGAAAATTATACCATGCTACAGTACTTATCATTATCATTTTATTACCCAGCCCTAAGAGATGCTTAAAGATAAGCATGCATTTCCGCTTCGTGTCAGCAGGAAATTCAGCGTCGATCCAGTCAAGAGACAAATCCCGCTGAACATTTTCTGAAAATATCTGACCATCAATCTCCCGCAACCTTATTTGCCTAGAAATTGCTCCTCTATCCCTTCCCGTTTGAGATTCTTCTCGCTCAAGGCTGCCGTCGACTCCAACGTATTGACGACCGCTTTGCCTCCCCAGACGAATGCATTAGTAATCTGCAGGCGAGGCTGCATGGAGAAGAGGGAGAGAGAGAAAGTGTCTCATTGCACTCCGCAAACATCAACAAGCATGTACCATATTCATCGACCTTATCAGAGTGGTGCTCATCAGGGGCCTGGGCTCTTATGGCCCCTCAGCCTGGCTCCAGCAGTCCCACTCTGCCTTATTAGAGTGCCGGTGAGGCCTTCTTATCACCATGGCAATCTGCTGCTCATAAACAATGCAGCAGCCCAGGGAGATCCACCTGGTCCAGAGGAGACGGGGAGATTGAGGCGTGGAGGACATGGGCTGTGAGGCATGTACACACACTCACACTAATATACATGAGTGGAGAGAGTGATCCTCACACTGATCATTGATGAATATGCAGCATCCATTTATAATCTCAATTTTTTTTTGCAGACCCATATTTAAATCTGGTGATGGCAAGAGACAGCCGTGTTCGATGGCGTGAAGTTTGTTAAAAAAATGTATGGAGATCAATAAAATAATAGCAGGTATATGCATGCACACACATGCATTATAAATATATCTGTTATTTAACAGTTGCCCCTAATTCATATTCATGCTTTCGGTTTGCACTGTGGGACATTGGTCTTAGCTTCTGATGTTGATCATTTGACTCTGCAGTTTAATTATGAGACTTTTATCAACTTTTTATATGTTTAAAATTACATGTTGTCTATTAGGGGAGTGCAATGATGATATACAATAACTGGCCACTTTATAAGGTACACCTGTCCAACTGCTCATTAACGCAAATTTCTAATCAGCCACTGTAATGGCAACAATTCAATGCATTTAGGCATGTAGACATGGTCAAGATGATCTGCTGCAGTTCAAACAGAGCATCCGAATGGGGGAAAAAGGTGATTCAAGTTACTCTTAACGTGGCATGGTTGTTGGTGCCAGACGGGCTGATCTTATTTCAGAAACTGCTGATCTACTGGGATTTTCACACACAACCATCTCTAGGGTTCACAGAGAATGGTGGAAAAAGAGAAAATATCAAAATGAGCGGCAGTTCTGTGGGCGCAAATGCCTTGTTGATGCCAGAGGCCAGAGGAGAATGGCCAGACTGGTTCGAGCTGATAGAAAGGCAACAGTAACTCAAATAACCACTCGTTACAACTGAGGTGTGCAGAAGAGCATCTCTGAATCCTTGAGGTGGATGGGCTACAGCAGCAGAAGACCACGCCTGTCAGCTAAGAACAAGAAACCAAGGCTACAATTCACACAGGTTCACCAGTATTTGACAATAGAAGATTGGAAGAACACTGGTCTGGTGAGTCTTGATTTCTGCTGCCACGGATGGTAGGTTCAGAATTTGGCATCATCTACATGAAAGCATGGATCCATCCTGCCTTGTATCAACAGTTCTGGCTGGTGGGGGTGGTGGTGGTGTAATGGTCTAGGGGATATTTTCTTGGCACACTTTGGCCCCATTAGTACCAACTGAACATTGTGTCAGCAACACAGCCTACCTGAGTATTGTACTTGACCATGTGCATCCTTTTATGACCACAGTGTACCTATCTTCTAATGGCTACTTCCAGCAGGAGAACGCGCCATGTCATAAAGCGCAAATCATATCAGACTGGTTTCTTGAACATGACAATGAGTTCACTGTACTCAAATGGCCTCCACAGTCTCCAAATCTCAACCCAATAGAGCACCTTTGGGATGTGGTGGATTGGGAGATTCGCATCATGGATGTGCAGCCAACAAATCTGCAACATTTGCTTGATGCTATCATGCCAATATAGACCAAAATATCTGAGGAATATTTCCAGTACCTTGTTGAATCTATGCCACAAGGGATTAAGACCGTTCTGAAGGCAAAAGTGGGTCCAACCCGGTACTAGTAAGGTATACCCAATAAAGTGGCCAGTGAGTGTAAATTACATGTACAAAATAAAAAATGAAAATTGCATATAATGCTAGTTTATGTAAGAATGTTACAAGGTTGAAAGTACAACATTTACACTGCATTTCATTAAATATAAACAATTAATTGCTGCTCTGGTTTTCCCAACAAGTCCAAAGATGTGGAATAGGGGAGTTGGGTAAGCTAAATTGTCTGTAGTGAATGAGTGTGTATGGGTGTTTCCCAGTGATGGGTTGCAGTTGGAAAGGCATCTGCTGCGTAAAACATATGCTGGATAAGTTGGTGGTTCATTCCGCTGTGGCAACCCCAGATTAATAAAGGGACTAAGCCGAAAAGAAAATGATTTAATTAATTAATTGATTGCGTTTAAAGAATTTTAATTGTTTTATTGATATTTTTATTGTTTTGTTGATATTTTATAAAAGGCCAACCCTATTAGATCTATAAACTATAGTTAAAATAAATGGGTAATGAGCTGCTAGCACTTCTGTAGTTGCTTGGATTTGTTTCCTAATATACAATGTATTAAATAATATATTCTTTAGAAAAAAAAAGAAAAAAAAACCCCTGCAGATTTGTATTTTCAAAATCAAAAGTTGTTAGAACAGAGATCATGGTCCCATAATTAAATTTGTTCATGACAATGCAAAATAAATAAATAAATAAAATAAAATAATATATAATATAATATATATTAATAATAATACAAATAAAAAAAAATTATAAAATATTTTTATTTTATAATATATATTTAATTTTTTGCTTTAATTAAAGGTTTCAACCTTTCTAGTCATCAGCATTGTCATAAGTACACTTGAATTTTCCTTTAATTAAAGAATTTGATTTGTGTAAAATTGTGTTAATTAATTAATGCTTTAATATCCTTCAAAAAGCATTTGACAACCAGAGTCTAACAGTAATAATGAGTCTAATTGTTTCGCCACTTATTTTTCCTCATAACACTTAAAAGTATAGCATTCATTATCGGATTGAAATGGGTTTGATATATTTTATGTTCTGTGCCAACCTGTGCATCTGTTCTGTGTTCACTGTCTCTGGACTGGAGCAGACTTTGTGTGTGCGCTGCAGCGAATCCAGACTTCATGCACCCAACAAAAAGCATATTTACTGTCTCTGAATCGTTTATCCCCTATAGTGCACTGTGTCATTCACTGTATAGAAAGTAGTAATTGTGTGAATATTGTCATTTCAACTGCAACCCATTAGAGCCCATTTATGGTGTAGGGGAGAATGACTCTACAGAGCATTTGGACAGAAAATCTGACCGTTAGAAGCTTAAGTTAAAGGGCCAGTTCACCCAAAAGTTTTCTTACTTTTGTTTTACCCTCAAGTGGTTTCAAACCTTTATGAGTTTCTTTCCTTTATTGAACAGAAAAAAAGATATTTTGAAGAAAACCTGTAACCATTGAAAAAACACTATTATGGAAGTCAATGAATAAGGGTTTTCTACAGGGCCGAGAGAGCTTAACGCGCTGCAATTTAAGAAAGCACATGCAATTACAAAAATCACCAGCAAATTAAGAAACAATCTTCATCAATTTGACAGCACACCTGTTGCAAATTGTCACAACACAGACAATGGAAGAAACGCACAGCAAATTGGTCAAAACACAAACAACAAAACAAACCTGCAGCAAATTGGTCAAAACACTTGCAAACATCCACATAACACAACGGTAATGTTTCAAGAGAACCCAAAAACATGACAGACCCAGCTGAGATACGGATGTGTCGTTGTTTTTTTTATTAAGCCCATAAACAGTGTATACAATTTGTACATACAACAACAAATAGTCAGTAATTTGTGCCGTGACTGTTCAGTGAAGTGATTGGTGGTCTTTGAAAGGTGAGTTGTTTTTCGTTTATTTTAATATCCTGATTACAGTGACACATCCGTATCTCAGCTGTGTCCGTCATGTTTTTGGGTCCTCTTGAAACATTTCCGTTGTGTTATGTGGATGTTTGCAAGTGTTTTGACCATTTTGCTGCACGTTTCTTTCGTTGTTTGTGTTTTGAACAATTTGCTGCGCGTTTCTTCCGTTGTCTGTGTTTTGACCAATTTACTACACGATTCTTCCGTTGTTTGTGTTGTGAGAATTTGCAACAGGTGTGCTGTCAAACTGATGAAGACCGTTTCTTAATTTGCTGGTGTTTTTTTTTTATGCTTTCTTAAATTGCAGCACGTTAAGCTCTCTCGGCCATCGTAGTTTTCAGAATTTTGAAAAATATCTTTTTTGGGGTTTAACAGAAGAAAATCAAAGTTTTGAAGCAAAGGTGAGTAAATGATGACAGAATGAACATTTTTGGGTGAACTATCCCTTTAGACAGAGCATTGATCAATATTGACTAAAATGAGGCACTGTAAATTATGAAATGCAAATATATGCAAAAAGTGGCATTGTTTTGGAGTATTCCTGCTCATAACGTTTCATAAAAAAGGCAAAATCTAAGATTTCGATTTTTATAGGGATTTTCATTAAGGGAGTTTAATTTATCTGGTCATTTGATGTTACACAGCATAATTGTGTTTACCTTGTATTGAACCCAGCATATTCCTCGAAGTAAGTGATTTGCTTAGCATAAATGACTAAAATCTTTCAAAATGTAATGCATTCGCCCTGGAGTTTATAATGAATAATTCTGACAGGGATTGAGAAATCAATCAGTTTGCTGAATTCTATTTGCATTCCAATAGTCATCAATCTCAGAGGAATATCCAAGCGGCATCTAAACAAAGCTCCATGCTGAGCCATATCTGGGCTGCGGAAGGCAGTTTACTGAACTCTAACGTGTGATCTGTTCTGCTTCCCGCACTCTTTCATGCCGCTCGGCCTTTTAAAGCGGCCTACATCAAAGTGTGAATGTGTGGCAGCAGCAGCCATAAACACTCTGATGAAACAATACAGCGAGTGTAAACGATTCCACAGTGACTCTAATGCGAGTTCTAAGAGAAACTCTGCCTGCAGGAGTGCTCTCGGTTCCAGAAACTGTCTTTTCGCTTCGTCCTTCTCTCAGGCGCCAGGCCGAAGTGACAGATGGAGGTGTTGGCCTCTGCTTTTCAGCTTCCTACTTTCTCTTTAGTGTTTTATTTTGCCTCGTATATTTAATGGGACGCTCTGTGGTGCCTCGGCCCTGACCTCGCAGAAGTGCTGACTGACAGTGATGGAGGGTCGACACGGGTCACCAATGCCTCTATCAGACGCTGACGCCATATGTCAGGGCGATGCACTGAGAGGAAGAGAAAGCAGAAAGAGGGATTGTAGGACAGCGCTAATTTCAATGCCTTTAGTTCCTCATTTGCCTGAGTAGCCAATGTTTCTTCGCCCAGGTGGGTAGTTACAGTAGTTGACCACAGCAACGAGGAAAAAACAAATGACTCCGACAGAGAAGGGAAAATCAATCTGTTTGCAGTGAATTAATCTACATTACCACTGCAGCAGATCCCGCGGCAACCGGGAGGAACATCCATTATCTTTTGTGTGAGGGACTCTGTTATTGGCTAAGTAAAATGATGTATTGACTGATGAAAGAAGCAGCGTGCGCGGTTAGCGCTACTCGTGGAATACCGTAGCTGGCCAGTCCGGGCGGATGCTCTGCTTTCCTTCCTTTCCAACTCCCCAGCCGAAATCGAAATCCCACCGCTCCTAGTGCATATGCTGACCACGGCTATTGATTTCTGCATTATTTGTATAAAAAAAGGAATTGGAAGAAAGGCACGCAGTCAAAGCCCATTTCTGAAGTGCTAAAATCTGCACCTCACGCCCGCACGGCTTTAATTTGAATTGATCTGGGAATGACTCAGCATCTGTGTCAGATACTTCCTTGCGTGTTGGAAGGAAAACGGAAAATGGGAAAAACAGATGGCAGGAGGTAATAGACCCAAGGCAATATCCTTTTAGTTCTGGATGGTGTATTTAGAGAGAACATTAATACTCAGGATAAGAATCATGTTCAAAGAGGCCACGCTGTGGCAGATGGCCATTTTCTACAGATCTAGTCTGAGTAAGTGACACAGGCGTTTTCTGTATCCACAAACGTATGCAGCAATTACAATCTGAGTGGTGAGCGTCGAGCTCTAAATGGCTTTTTTCATTATCTGGCTAAATGGTTTAAAATGAATAAATTCATTAAGTGTGTTTGTAATTCAAATCGCTCAGCCACTTGCCACTGAAAAGCCCAAGTGATGATATCACACCATCATTGCTGGAGCCCTTAAGCTTTTAAAATGTCAGTGACCTGAAGAAATTCATTTACACTGTATTGCTATTGTCAATACATTAGTGCATCACTTACGTGCTGCTATTTTCGTCCTCTTTTTGCACCTTCAGTGCTTCTAAATAATTCACAGACAGTTTTTACCGTTCTTTACATCATGGAAGTAGTTGCTGAATCCTAGTACACCTCCCTTCTTTCATGTGAGTTTAGTCCTTCTTGGACCCCAATGGGTCTTTGTGATGGCTGATCTGTTTTGTTATCATGCTATGATCTGCAAGCTAATCAAAATGGCTTTTCTGCTTGTCCTGTAGTAGCAGTGGTAGCTTCTTTTTGCTATACTGTTTTCTCTCCTAAGGCCAATTCACACTGCATCAACACAGATATCGCCAGATTACATTACGTCATTATTCAGACATTTCATGAACAGACAAAAAACAATCGAACATGTTAGTGAAAACAAGTGCCTGCCAACGGCAACAGATGCCAACAGGGAAAACACTATGATTTAACTAAATCTGACAAATGTATTTGTGTGAATTAGCCTTTAGCAGTACTGCTATCATACAGCAAGTGATCTTTGTAAATCTTAACATTTGAACACTGTTATGATTATGGGTTCTAAAATCAGTTACCACCAAGTTAGCAGGCTAGCCAGTTCACACTATACTAAGATTAAAAAGTTGTCATATGAAAACTAATGCAATCTTGTTACTCGATTTTGTCAAGCAGAATTTCCCCCCTTAGAAATTTAAGGGTTGTTGTTTGTAATACCTGATCTATTAGCATCATGTTTAAATCGTCTTCCTATTCATAGTTGCCTTTACACATTGATCCACATCTTATTTAGCCAAGAATTCCAGACAGACACTTTTCATGCATGTTTGCTAATGCTTGTTACAGCTGTTGTTTCAAGAAAACGGATGTGTTGAACTGTACTATAAGCTATAGTAGCTTAAAGCAATGAAAACTTGTAAACAAACCTAGGTTGCATGTTTTTTCAGCATGGTACCAGTTATTTGGACATTTGCTTTATTACATTCACCTTGACGTGATTCCATCGTTTATAATCAAGACACCAAATAAAGTATATATTTCACTAATTCAAGTGGAGCTAAATACGGGTTAAACCTAACATTAAATACAAGCAAAATTAAGGAGAGTCAGATCACCCCTGTTCTTTTCTTTATAGCTTTTCTAAATATGTTTTTTTTTACACCTTTATTTTTACTGGGCGATACAGACAGTGAATGGTACATGATTGGCAAAATACTTCAAGTCACAGTTGTGCTACTGTACGTGTCATACATTGACCGTAAGGTTGTCAGTGCCACCTCTCTGTCCATGTTTAATGGTCACACCTTTGTCACACCTTCATTAACTCCCCACATCTTCGATCTCCTGAGCAGATGACTAAATTAATCCTGACAATAGGGTAAATGATTAGCATCCAAAAACAAATGTAGACCTAAGCAGGTATGTCAAGTGAGATTCCTCCTTGGAATGTTAATGGACGTTGTTTGTAATGCCTCATCTGTTTGTATCATGTCAAGGTCTCCATAGTCTTTCTCATATGTTTTTGTATTTGAAGGCAGTTGGGTTACAAACGGAATAAAAGCATTTTATTCCCATGTCTTACTAACAAGAAACTGCTTCTAACGAAAAGTCAGGGATTCCAACCAGCTGCTCTACCATGCTCTTTCTTGTAACAGTGGTTTAAGGAAGTTTTGAATCACTAAAATGTGTTGGTAGTAGTGAAACTTGCAAACGTAGTTGGCTAACAAACCATTTGGGAAACACCTTAGTCTGCTGGCTGGTTTGAGGAACCTTTAATTTTTTTAGCCTGGAGATTTAGTTACTGTAAATAGGCTGGTTTCAACATGTTTCTTTCTTATCTTACTTGTATATATATGTATGTGTGTGTGTGTATTTGTTTCAGCCGAGAGACTACATGTTATTTGAAGGACATTCATTTATACCATATGTTTTAAATGACTACGCTCTTCTTGAAGAGATGTAATATCATTTGTGATTCGACCAGTTGTGATTCTAAACTAAAAAAAACCTTAATCCTTTGGGAGAGACAAATTATCCCTATTTTTTTAGCCTCTCCACCAAAGTTTAATGGCTTCCTTGAACTTTATTATCACAAAATTGCCTCCCTGCATCTTGGATCTTGGAATGGATGACCAGGTCACTCTTAATAGGATAAATGCTTAGCATGCAAAAACAAACTTAAGCTAGTAAATTTATTTCTGTTATTGAAGATATCATTTCTGTCATTCACGATTCCCCCTTTGGTCCCTTAAGGGTTGTTTCAATTGGGTAAATGTTAGCTTGCAAACTAAAAACAGACATCTGATATGCATTTGCACTAACATGAAGCTATGCAGCTAACGAAAACTCAGGAGTTCCAGACAGCTGTATTACCATCCTCTTGGAAAAGGTTTGTAACGGAAATTTGAGGAAGCACCAGATTGTTTGAGTTTGTTGGTAAACTTGCAGCATAGTTGGTAAACTTACAACCATAGTTGGCTAACAAAGCATTTGGGAAATGTACCCATGTCTATTGGCTGGTTTGAGGCATTTTAGCTTGTCGTTTCAGAGGATTAGCTAGAAGGAAAACATCATAGGCTGGTTTCAATATTTGTTTTTTTTTTCAGCAGAGGGATAATCTGTTATTTGACTGACATTTATATGTTTGTTTTAAACGTTTACCCTCCTCTCGAAGTCATGACCCATAAATATCTTTTTGAACCAAGGGGAACTAAATACGGGAGAACCAATCGTCCCTATTCTTTTAGCCTCTCCGCCAATGTTTAATGGCTCCCCTGGTCTTTGTCACACCCTCATTACCTTCCCGCATCTTGGATCGCCTGAACGTTTGGCTAAATCACTCCCGAACAGCTTGCATCCTCCTGAAACCACATTCAGTTTTACAGCCATTCCGTAGAGGCTGGGAGACGGATGGAGGAGGAGCATTAACATGCTGAGTTCAAGGCTCGCTCTCCTCTCCCATCGAGTACAGCGGTGGAGATCTAATTACAGAATCTGAACAGAGGTAGAGGGTCAATAATGAATGTTAATGTGAAGTATTTCAGCCACACCGCCATTGTGAGCCTTTCATCCGTGTGGGTGTGCGCTCGGAGAAATCGGCCTTGTCAAAGATGACATGGCAGCCTGTCTGGCATCTGCCCTGGCACCTCTGATGAAGGTCACTCAGCGGCGGTGACAGCGATGAATGCAGCCCCACTGATTGTGCTCTGAGTCTGATGATTAAGAGAAGTTTAAATGAGGTTTGGCTCGGCTTGCAGTGGAGTCTGCATCGACGCTCTTTATGCAGGGGTATTAAAGAGCTGTTCCGCGAATGTCCTCAGGGTCCTTTGTAAGGAATGATGAAAAATGAAAATGAATCTTTCATGAGATTTGGCGCAGTTGACTGGACCATATATTTTGTTGTGATTTGCAATAACAAAAGAGCAGAATGACATTTCCCTGCCTTGTAGTGAAAATTTATATTGTGATTAAAATGGGTATATGGATTTTTTGCCTTGTGTTACGGAAGATCAAAGGCCATCTAATGGCGTGGGCCCTGAAAAATGGATTCGGTAGGTCAAAATATCATTAACCTTTAGAGTCAGAGAAGTCCTGGTGTCTGCTTCTCCGCCCTCTCCTCATGCAAATGCCATGAAACTGAGAACGAGGTACAAAGATGCAACTCAAAGGAGGGAGAGACAGTTCAGAATTTATGAGGGCTGTCAAAAAGATGAATTTTTCAATCTGACAATGTATGATGCTTGTAGTTCAGGGTGTAGTGGATGCAGGCGTATCATATGAAATGCTCTGCAGTGCCAATCACAAGCCAAAGTGGTCACGCAGCTTTGCTTCGTACATTAAGATTTAACCAAACTCTATTTTGAGGATCAGAAGGAGCAACAAACAATCAGCTGGGACTCATTGTGGGTGTATTTCAATTATTAATCTAAATTCTTTCTGTGGTAATATTAAATTATATAAGACCGTGTTTCAGAGTAACCCCTTTTAAGCTCCGTTTTAAAAAAAATAAAAATAAAATAAAGGTTGCTTATTCAGCCTTGATGTTCTCAGAAGAACTTTTAACATCCATAGAAGTTTTTTTTTTACACGAAAGGTTCTTCCTAGTGGAACATGGTACTTTTGATCATGAATGTTCTACATGCTATAAAAAGTGGTTCTATGAAAAACTAATTGGGTTCTAAAAATGGCAGAGGTTAGCATGTAATTCTGGCATAGGACTAAAGAAATGATGGTGGAAAAGTACATAGTTAAAGGTTAAATTTAGAAATTATTTGATTAAAAATTCAACTGAATTGCTTGTGACAGACTGTTACATTGTCTTTTGTAACTGTTAGTGAGCTTACTCTGTGGAAATCCTAGTAGAACGGTTGGTAACACTTTATTTTGATGGTCCATTTGAGTATAAGTAGACTGTCTGATTAATATCTGTTGATACTGACATTCAACAGACATTTGACTATAAGAAACTTTGCAAGTACATGTCAACTTACACTAACCCTAACCCCAACCCTTACCTCAACCTAAGAGTCTACTTATGCTCTAATGAAAATTAGTTGACATGTAACTTAAATTCAACAAAAACGGACCATCAAAATAAAGTGTGACCGAACAGTCATCAACGTAATGCCACATTGTGTCAGTGTTTTACATTAGATAAATTGAGTAGTAATGCGTTATCTGACAAGTTCATACATCAACTTGCAACACAGATCATCTTTGCTAAAACACATGTGGGAGATGCAGAATAGATAAAATGAAGAAAAAAAAAACAACAACAATTAAATAAAGGGAACTTGAATTAGAACATTAATGGCATTTTTTAGTCATACTCTTATATTCTCAGAAATAATGTTATGAGAGCTGTCATTCGGAGTGCAGCAGTATTTCTAAATGCACACATTTGTAGCTAAAGGGTCCATATTGATACATCAAAGGTACATATTAGTACCTAAAAAGAACAAAAGTGCTCAAAAATTTGTGAAAAATTTTAAGAAGTTGTATTTATCTCTAAGGTACCAATATGGACCCTTTAGCTACCAATGCGTACCTTTTGAAAAGGTGCCACCCCAGTCAAAGCTCTCGTACCTTTATTTTTGAGTGTATTGCACTACTATTTATTACATATGTGCATATTGTGAATAATAAATGTTATCATTATTAATAAATCATTTTATTTGGCTTGTCTTATAATTATTTGATGTTGCCTACTTTTACACTCAGAATTATTCCTTGGCATCCTCACGTACAAAGCTGCATTTTAAAATTGAGTGCATGCTAGATGTATGATATTATCTCGATCTCAGAGTGATGTTAACATGGATGTTAACAGGATGAATCATACCACCCATTTCCTGACGCCTAGTTTATTGGCATTTCTAGCTTTTTGAATACTTTTCAGAGCTTTTAAAATTAAAAGCTGTCGATTAATCTCAGAGTAAAACATTGCTTAAAATTGTTCTCTTGCGTTCATTTTTAAGGCAAAATCTCTAAAGAATAGTGATTGTGAGTAGCCCTGTAACGATTGCTGTCATGACAGATCTATTTCAGGACAAGCTGCTATCAAAATAATCTGACTGCAGGACAGATGTTATTGCTGGAGGGCCACTTTTGGCCCTTGGGCCACCTGTTGCCGATTTACTGTTTTATGACATCTAAGCATGGGCCGGTATAAGATTCTGATGGTATTATAACCTTGGGTAAAAATAACACGGTTTCACGGTATGACGGTATTGTGTTTGCTGCTCTAAAATATATTCTTTATAAATGTCTGGCTAAAAAACAAAACCTTTCCCCCCCTTTGAACACAATATATTTTATTTTGAGAAACCTTTAAAGTATTTTGGAGCAGTAAACATGTCAGGCTAAATAATTACAATAAATCATTGACTTCTTCATTTGTTAAAAAACGCAGATTTCTTTACAATTTACACCTAAAAAAACAAACAAAAATGTAAATAAAAAAAATCTTACACATACCTTAGGAACTGTATAGCAGAAAATTTTGGCGGTATGAGAACCTCGATGGTTATCGTCCCATGCCTAATGACATCACAATGAAAAAAACCTTTTTGCTTCTTCCTGGCACCTTTATTTTTTAAAATGCATTTAGATTCATGTTTACACACAAGATATGCATGATATGCAGATTCAGTCCTATATAGTTGTTTTGGTTGTCCCGTACTCTCAAATGATTATTGACAATGTAAGATAAATGTCAAATGTAATGCATGCAGATGTCAGCACCTCACTAAATCGTGTTTTTGTTTTTTGTTTTTGTGGTTATGAGAGATGATGATAATGGTATTGTTTTCAAAAATATGCCCTTTTTTAGTCAATTACTATTTTACCAGTGTTATTACTGCAGCATTTTACAAATACTGCTTTTCTCGTATCACAATGTATTTTAAGAGAATATGGGAAAAAACAATATTAATGCATATTTGAATATATAATATAATGTAAAAATAGTGACAGTTTGAAAAATACTGAAAAAGTATTTTTCAGAGTTTGAACTCCAGAATGTCAGCAGCCCTTCAACTCAATGTTGCATTGCATTCAATACTAGCATTCAATGCTAGCATCCAAAAGTATTATGCAATTTTTTTTTTACAATTTTCTCACCACACACATTTGCATTTAATTCAGTACAAACATAAAACTAAAATATGGTAAAAAAAAATCCCTAATTAATTCAAACATAAATCTAAATCTGACAGAGCAAATTTAAATGATAAGAATCATTATTAGGATTATGAATGTCTGTGTTCGTGACTGTCCTGATGAGACTTCAGCACATGCAGTTTGTTTCAGAAATTTCAATACTTTGTAATTTTATGTTGAAACTGATTGAGTTTGTTAAGGAATCCAGTGAGGCATGTAAAAACCATTTCCCATTAATCCTACGTCAGAAAGAGCACCAGTCCGATAAGAGCTGACCTATGGGCCATAAATCCTCACCCTCCTCCAGTTGGTCTCCATGGTTGTGCTAATTGCTCCAGGCTGCATTATCCCCCCACCCCCCCCACCCTGGCTTGAGAAGACCACCCCAAACAGCATTGCTTTGAATCTTTTGGTCTCTTACGTTGGATGTGTGCATTCATTTTTCTCTGCGTGTGTGTGTGTGTGTGTGCCCGCGCCACGCATGGGTGGTTTGCTTCTGCACTCTGGCTCCATATTTCGCTGACGGTGCAGCGCTGTGGAGATGAGGCTCCCCCACCGTGGGACAGTGGGAAAATTACTGCTGTCATTCCTGCATTGGCTGACTGGCGTTGGATTTGTGGTGGTACAGAAAAATGATGTGATAGATTTATTCTTCGACAGGATGCGCGGACATTATGATGCATACCAATCAGATAGAGCCTCAGTTTTAAGAATAAACCTATCAATCTCACCTCTGCAACTTTTCGATGGTCGGTATGCATTTCTGTTGTTCCCTGGCATGCAAGCGAAAAATCAATAAAGCACATTTAAGTAACTCCAGTTATAAATATTGCACGAACTACGTCTCATTCATTTCGCCATTCCTTATTCAGTGTAGCTAATCTAAATGGATGGGATTGAGGTATCACTTGCCAAAGCACAAGACAGCTGAGAGCATTTTGAGGGAAATTGCCATCATTTGGCTCTCAACCATCGCACATGGAAAGTGGAGGTCAGAGGAGTAATTTGTAGAAATTGGCAGACTCTGTCAGGTGCTGCTGTTAGTGCAGTTCCTCTTTCTGGCCAGAGGTGGTGACGGTGAGTCTTGTAGTATTATTGACTGCTGTGATCTCCTACTAAATGATCTCTGCTGGCTTTTGAAGTGTCACTGTCTTGTTTGCATTAACGCAATTAGAGGGGACGAAGATGCTAAAAACAAGAAGAAAACGCAGTGTGAGAGCGTTTGTGGGGCCTGATGTGACTTCTCTGCTAACTTTGACTCCATAAAAGATTCATTACCACTGAGAATTCCATCTCAGCAAAGAACCTTCCAGTTTTATGATAGCGTTTAAAAGGATAATGCAAAAATCATAATCGGCAATTGTTTGCCATTGAGTATGCGCATGTTTTAATGTGTGTTCTTGCTTATGTGTGCTAAGGACAGGCAGTAATTTAGCTTTTATTCAAAGCAGACGCTTCCAATTTTACCACGCTTTAGGGAGCAAGGGACAGAAATTACTTTAAAGAACAGTAACAGATGTAAGCAAGGTTATTGTTAAAGGTTCATCATGCGCTAAAGAGATTTGGTGGGGCAATGAGTGGAGCTCCTAGCCCTGTGTTTAAAGAGCAGGCGATGAGCGCCTCAGGATAAACATGCCGCTGACTGACATCACTCAAACCTGGCACTGAGATTCTTCCTCTACATGTGGCTGTGAGACGGGCTGAGGCTGCTCTGCAGGGAAATGTGCAGCATGATCTAATCTGCGGCACGATGTGTGTCCTGATGTGGCGTTGTTGTGTTTGTGTGGATCAAAAATGCATTCATGTGCAGTGCATTCATGTTTGATTCCCATCATAAGATGTGTGTGACATTGTAAACAATTTTTAGGCCAGTACAGAAGGCTACCTTTAGAGGATTTAGAAATGTAGATATTTTAATATTTGATATTTTAAGAATGAAATATTTTATCCAGTAAAGATTGCAAATATGGCATATTAAAATTAAGAAACTGACATTAATTTTAACTGGACACTAAATGGTATTTCACAGTACAAAAAAGTAATTTCGACTGCAAACTAAGTATATACATATTTTTTGTAATTTACAGTTGAAAAAAATTTAATTTACGTTTTACAACATCATAACATTTAAATAAATTTAATGCATATTAGTGAAAAATACTCTCAGAATTATAGACAAAGAGATGGAAAATTAAGGCATGGACACCTATTTGTGCAGTTGACCTGATTAGATTTGGATTTAATTCATTCATTTTCCTTTAGGTTAGTCCATTATTTATCAGGGGTTACTACAGCAGAATGAACCGCCTACTATTCTGGAATATGATTTACGCAAGATGCCATTCTAGCCACAACGCAGTACTGGGAAACACCCAATCACACGCACATTCATATAATATGACCAAATTAGTTTATCCCAGTGGTTCTCAAACTGTGGTACGTGTACCAGTAGTGGTACGCAGGCTTACTTCTAGTGGTACGCGGAGGAATCGCTGAATAATTCAAGTTAAAAAATGAACACACTTTTAACCCTTTGATGTGTACGATAACACTGATGTGATCAGTGACTTTATTAGGCTAAACCTTTTATTTTATTTTCAATTTTCTAATGTTTGTTATATGTTGTTTCATTTGATGAAATTTTTTTCTCCTTGTATTTGTAACAGTTGTTGGTGGTGTATCCCGTATTTTTATATCATAATGTTGACAGTTATAGTTTAATCACTTGATTTTCTGACACATAAAGCCTACTTTAATGCACATTAAGTAGGTCTAATTTCTAATTTCTCTGTTTAAACTTTTTAGAATGTTTAGAGTGGCTGATAAATAATAATAATAATAAATATTCATAATATTAAGAATTAATCTGCAACGTTTTTGAACTGTGCAGGCCTGTAGCTGCTTAATTACGCCTACTACGCTACTGTATTTCAATACTGGTCATTATGGTGAAACTTGGAGAGACTATTTTTTTCTGAGGTGGTACTTGGTGAAAAAAGTTTGAGGACCACTGGTTTATCCAATTCACCTATACCACATGTCTTTGGACTGTGGGAGGAACCAGAGCACCTAGACGAAACTCAAGCGAAAACGGAGAATGTGCAAACCCCACTCAGAAATGCCAACTGGTCCAGCTGGGACTCGAACCAGCAAACTTCTTACTGTGAGGCAACAGTGCTAAGCTCTGAGCCACTGTGCCGCTCACATTTGGATTTGTATGAGTTTAATTTTTAGATGCAAAACATGTATGGGAAGAGAGTTAACTAAATCAATCTTGCAACATGATTTATTAAGGTAAAGTAATGGAGTATTTGTGTCACTATTTACTACTCCCAACCATCATGTCTGTGCTATTTTGTGCTTGACATACTAATGGCTGCTAGAAGTGAAGCAGTTAAGAGTTAATAGATCATTTTCTTTGGCAATCTCCAGCATTATACAATGATAGGAATTAGCATATTTTTAATTTAGACTGCTTTTAGTTGATTGTGTTGGTCATTATGATTTTTTTTTCAATTGGCAAATTGTCTGTAAAATCATCCCATACTGTGTGCTTATAAAGATATCTCATTAGCGACACATGTATATACCTGTATATCTGCATTTGGAAAAATATTGTATTACAATTGCCAACATGTTTGACTATTCCAAAATGGCAAGACTCGCATAACAAAGTCATGGCACACTAAATTCTGAATTTCAGCTCATCTTTGCATAGAAATTGTTCTGTTCATACAATATTATCTCATAAAAAAGTAAAAACAGATTTAAATAAGAAAAAATGCAAAACAAAAGCATTTTCAACAAAAGGGCTTTTGAACCCCGGTGTATTGTGTCTGAAAACATCTCCAGTCGAGGCTGGAGCTGCTGGTGGTTGGCATTTTCAAAGCTCTAGCCAGTGAACCATGTAACCTCTCTGCGAGCGCTGCCTTAGCTCCGTCCCAGATCACTTTCATCACTAGACTAGTGTCTAATCAATCAAGTGGAAAAAGAGTCACAGTCAGCACTGAAATCACCATGAAACATTGTCTGGATGCAGGATGAAAACTCGAGTCCCATAGACCAGCTCTTTTGTAGAGTTAAATCAGTTGATTTGCCAGTTTTACATGTGCTATTATATTAAGCGCCTCATTGATCTCATCCGAGCCAATTGTTCCCGCAAATTCCTGCCCACGAGTCTGGCCGTTGCCAAAATCAGCATTCAGAGCTACTAGCCGCCAATGCAGGATTTGGATTCAGGCTGTCCCACACGTCGTTGCTTTTTAACGTCCATCTTGCGTGCATAGTTGAATTAGATGTGCTCTGATCCATGTCATGGCTAATGTAATAAGGTGCACCCTGACACAAGAAAGAGAGGCGTGATTAGATAAGCATTCAGAGCAACTGTACCATGTGACACCCTGACACTCAGCAGGCGTCACTACTTGCGTGCCATGACTATAAAACGGCCCAGCCTTTAACATATTTTTTTTTGCCGATGTAACAGCTCATGAAATTGACACAAACCAGTGACAAGTGTGCTCACTATGCGAAAGCACCATGGAGACATTACTCACTCGTGATGTTTTTATGTCATACAACATTCAGTTCCATTAGACGAGGTCTGCACCCATAAACTGGAACTGGGTCTAATAGCATTGATACGAATGCCATGCTAGACACCACCGTCTCCGAAAGAGCGCTCGATTATTCACAGAGTTGTCAACTGACTGGCGCCTAAATGCTTTGCCATCTGTGACACAAACTGCATAACGTATGATTACACTAATATATGATGGTATAACTGTGCCTACAGTGGAGATCAAAATTAGAGAACAGTTTATTAACACTTAATGATGTAATTTTCATTATGCAAAATGTGTAGGATTTTGTTTTTGTAGGATGCAAGCAGCTCAGCTTTTTACAAAATAACAAAGGCAATGAAGAATTATTGGGGATTGGGGAAAAGCCACGATGAAAGATTAAACTAAAATTTCAGCTGCTTTTAATAAATTCATTATATTTCTGCAGCCACATTTAGCGCTTCCACAGTTCACTGACTGTAGTAGGTTTCTTAGCCTTCTTATTCTTATGAATTTACATCACCAAGGATCTTTCAGGGATTTTCAACCAGGTTTATATCAGGACTCTGGGCTGCCCATTTCATTATTTCACTTTAAAGGAAAAAATGTCTTGTTTTGCTGTTACTGAACTGCCAATTAATCTGGCAATTGTTTTATACAGCGTATACCTTAACCCAGCACTATGAGTATAACCCTCAGTGCTGGGAAACAGCCATACACTCTCTCAATCATGCACTACGGCCAATTTAGTTTGTCCATTCACCTACTGTATATTGAAGGTCTTTGGACTATGGGTGAAACCAGGGCACCCGGAGAAAGCCCATGCAGACACTGGGAGAACATGCAAACTCCACTCAGGAAAGCCTCCTGGTCAAGCTGGGATTGGAATCAGCTGAATCAGCTACCTTCTTGTTGTGAGGTGACTGTGCTAACCACTTAGCCACCATGCCGCCCATTAAATTAATTACCTTTCCTAATTACCAAAGTAAAGTTTGGACCAGATGGCTGGCCACTCGACAAGCTCTGCAGCAAAGTTTATTCAATGCTTTCAGGGTTGAACTTTCAAGCAATTCCAGCTGAAATTTGGAACTGATTGCTTATTCAGATTGCCTGCATTATCCTTTCCTCTTGTGTATGTGCCTTTTGTGGACAACCAGACTTTTTGGAGGGCTTGAATGAGTTAGTGACATTGTAAAGATGGAGCAGAATTCTAGAAATCACAGATTTGAAGTGACCGACTTTTCTTGTTATGACTGAAAGGTTAATCTCTTTGCCCTTCATCTGAAAACCTGTTGTCAGGGGGTTCCAGTCACTTTAGAATGGCTCACAATCTTGCAAAGTCAGTCAAAACTGGCCACCAGTTAAATAGAGATTGATAATTAAAGAAATGACCACCAATTGTCAGATTAAAGCCTCACTCACACTACCAGTGACTTTGTAGCTTCCATTTGCCTAGCGATTGAAGTCGCTAGTCAGCATGACGTGTTTATGTACGATATTAACATGACAGCGAGCAAGTTTTCTTGTCTCTGAAAATAAGCCTTGCAAAGGGAAAGCACTAAATATTAAATGGAATCAGTATCTCAATTACACAAATTAACCAAAAAAAAAAAAGTGTGCTGTCATTTCAGCCCTTTATCTGTGAAAAACACTGGTCTGTGTAGTCCTACAGCATGACGAGTAGCCTACAAGTAGCTAATGCAGAAGCTGAGAGAGGTTCATGTGAGCTCTACTGATTCTCTTATTGGCTGTCGCTTGTGAACGTTGCTTTCCATTTGCATAAAGTTAAAGGATTTTCAGCTTTGTTGCACCATTTGACGCACCCACATCCTGTCGCCAACAGCTGCTGTCGCTTGTGCGTCCGGAGATCGCCAGAAGTACCTAGCTCTCTATTGAAAGGAATGGTTGCTTGATGCTGCGTGTCATCATTAGTGTACATATATGGGGCTTAACACCAATAACGGATATGTTTAAAAGCATTTTTAACTTTGAACAGTTTGTTTTTTCTAAAAACTTGGTACAACTTTAAACAGGACAGAGCAATGACCAAAATAAATCAGGAAATTCTAGGTTCTCATATTTTGATCTGCATGTAGAATACTCGAGGTGGCACGGTGGCTCAGTAAATTTGATGAACTTAATTGGCCAGTGTATCAGTGTGAACGTGAGTGTGTATAGGTGTTTCCCAATAATAATAGCAATGAAAAATAATATATCTGATATTAAATCAAACAAACATCATGATTCAATCATCTACACATGCTTTTTAATAAATAAAATGCATTTGAACAGTCAGACAAAATAACATCTGTGACATTTTAACAAAGTTATTCAGATTACAGGGAATTCAGATTGCAGCCGGAAGAGCTTCCGCTACTTAAAACATATGCTGGGTAAGATGCCGGTTCATTCCACTGTGGCGACCTCTAATAAATAAGGGACTAAGCTGAAGGAAAATGAATGAATGAATGTAGAATACTCACTAAAAACAGTTAAGAAGTTAAGGTATTGTTGGGACACAATGGTAAAGCGAGTTTGGTTTCAAAGCCTGTCTGAGCACTAAAGAACATGTCTGTTTCTGTAAGGGAAGGTGGCAGACATTTATAGCTGTTGAGCGATGGGATTGTGGGCTCACAGAGAAGATAGCTAGGCTTCTCTAGAGCCGCAGGCATGTTCAGTAATCAATGCACACTTAAAAAGGTGGATAAACAGAAGAAAAACGGTGGTGGTTATGCAGAAAAAAAAATGCCCTTTCCAGTATCATAAGACTAGTTACAGTCTGAGATGTCATGGGGTGTACAGTGACAAAGCTCAGCCTAGATTTATATTTTTCCGGTTTCGTCTTCTTTTTTTTTTTTACTTTGGGCTTATTTTCTTCTTAAGACCCTGAACTAGCGCCGTCTTTCCCTCAGAACTGCCTACGCATGTTGACTCACTGCCTATGGCCAAACATTGACTCGACTCTCGGTTTGTGGTGTAAAAAAACCCACTTGTTTTGGAAAGTAAGAGAGATAGATAGTAGTGAGGCATATGAGATTATTTGAGTCTTTTGTGTTGCAGATTTTCTTTTGGCACTTAAAAGTGTGTTTTAGTCCTGATTAGCACAACACCAGCGTGATTTGCCTCTCAGGTCATTGTCCAGTCAGACTGCTAGCGCCGTGCCGCTGAATGATTGACGGCTATTTGAATAATAGACAAGCTCTCTGCATGTTTAACCATGAGATTCTATTTGCTGCTCACATTTTTATTAGCAATTAAGTCTGCCAGGAAGCACAGCAACACTGGGATACAGCTAATTCATGTTTACTGATGTGTAAATTCCCTGTAATCTGAATAGCTTTGTTAAAATGTCACGGATGTTATTTTGCCTGACTTCAAAGTGCAGTCCACAGATAGCGCTGCCAGTTTGTTCATTCATGTTTTTTTTATTTGCAGGTTTTAACAGAATGCTTTATTGCGAACTAATGAACATCATAAAATATTATCGAATTTACTTATGAACAATTTGGAATTGTTCATGCACTTATACAGCATATGCACTGGCGGTTGTAGTTTGCATACGTTTAAGAAATGTATGCAATGCAGTTCATTTCTAAACTCACTTTGTATTTTTTTTCTTTTTTTCAGCTTCTTTGCCATTTAATTTTATTGTCAAAATACATTTTTAAGGATTAAAAAGCATATGTAGATAATTAAACTTTTGTATTTTTGTGGTTTCATATTGCAATTCCAAGTCCGAATTTCACTTTGATTAAGTCTGCAACAATGTTTTTGATTTGTTTATCCATATTTTGCCAAATCGACATGTTTACTGTTGTGTGAATTCCCTGTAATCTGAATATCTTTGTTAAAATGTCACGGATGTTATTTTGTCTGACTGTTCAAATACATTTTATTTATTAAAAGGCATCTGTAGATGATTGAATCATGACGTTTATTTGATTTAATATCAGATATATTATTTTTCATTGCTATTATTATGTTAAACTACGTTCTACTGTGACAATAAAAAATGGTTTCTCTCATAATTTCAAGTAAAACAAGCTTATTTTAAAGGGTTGTAATGGAGATATGTGAGTACTAATTTTACACCAATATACAGTAATTGTGTAGTAAACTGCTTTATAGTTCATAAGGTCAAGTTCTCATATAGTAGGATGTAAATGCTGAAAACATTCAAGTGTTATGTTTGCTTGAGTATGTGTGTAGTAAATGAACATGCAGAAGTTCAGATGTATTGTTGTGGTTTCATATTGCAATTTCAAGTCCAAATGTCAATTTGATTATGGGTCTACAACACAGTTTTACAACACTGATTTATTCATCCATATTTTAGCAAATTCCATGACAGTTTCATGAATTTGAGACACAGATCCCATTGATCTCTATAGGTTTGTTGTATCATATATACAATGATTTGTGGTAAACTTAAAGTGCTCACACCACAAATAAAGAAGAAAATCATATTTTGAAATGGTTTCTTGCGAGAGCTCCTCGATATCCTGTTACAGTACTTACGAATGAATTTGCTTATTTATTTGATCTGCTCTCTCTGCATTTGTGCTCGGCTTCTCCAGTTCCCCTATAGCGCTGGAGGCTGAAAATATGGAATTAATATTGTCAGCTTCTCAGACGTACATTTTAAAAATGAAATAAAGATGTTTACCTATTCACCTCATTCTTCGCGTATGAGCAGGTGCAGCCATTTAAATCTTTTTGGCTCGAGACTTCTGGTTTCATTCACTTCGATTCATTTTTAGATGTTAAAGCATCTCGTTCTGCTGCTTGATGTTGCAAACTGACATTTTCTTATTCTATGATTCTGCTTTGTTTGTAAAATCATGCAAACACTTGTTTGTAGAGCAAGTAGTTTGACTGTTTTCTGCTGTTAATTATTCTTAGTCATTTCTAGGGCCATACAGAATTTTGCTATTTCTGCCAAGAATTTTGTAAAAATCTGCAGATATATGTGGAATTATTTTAGGAGTTTCATAACTAAAAACTTAACATATGAAATAAAAGTTAGAAATGTATTATTTTTTATTTACTGTTTACGATGCAGATCCAATTAGATCCACTTATTTGGTAAACAAAGCAAGTCTATCATATAATATATCTACTAAAGTACAGAACATATTACTTCACAAACTATATTGTAAACAAATCATATGAACATTTTAATATTACTGTTATGACAATAATGTTAGTGAAATTAATGTGAAAACTGAATAAATATAAATTTACAAACATTTATACAATTAAATACATAGACTATATAATGGGCTAAAAATCTGCAGAAATCTGCAGATTTCTGCACGTGCAGATTCCGTGTTGGCCTAGTTCTCCCATAGGGAGCTGAATCGCAAGTTCTAAAGCAATCGCAAAAACAAGCACACTTCTGCATTGAAGAATAAGGTCAATTAGTCCATTTTATTCAAAGATGTTTTTTAAAAGGTGTTCCTATAAAACACTCAACTTTTGCTGTGGTTATTTGTATTGGTTTACATTACATGAGCTTGTCATAAAACATGACGGATTGCGTGACGCAGATTCTGTAATTCCGTTGCAACTGGATTTCACTATTCCATTCGCATTTTCCAAATGACCATACGTCTCCTTGTATGGCCTTATGTTAAGATGAACAGATTTTCCAAATTTAGTTCCAGCATGACTTGCATTTTCGAAATCGTTTGATATCAGAATGATTTACCTATGCAGTGTTCAGTACTAAAGTTTGTAAGCTATCCATTCAGCATCTGACACCGGTGACCAGCACCTGCCATCTTTGACCTTGGATTTTCAGCGGCGTGAAAACGGATCTTGTTTCCATCACTTTCATCCTGTATGCGTACACTCCACGCATCCTTCATTTGCTGTCTAATGCTGACAAGACTATGAGGTGTGGGCCTTTGGCTGTCATGAGACACTATCTGTCACTCAAATGTGCTTTGACTCATTTCCCCTCTCCATAGCTGGTTTTTCCTCTCCGTCTCTGATGACTTCATTAGATTTGGGCATGCTCTCTCAATCAAAACACCATACGGACATGTCAAGACAGAGTGCACAGCCACTCCCTCCCTGTTTTTGTTCTGCTAAAATATATCCATCTTCTGACATAATCTCCGGCTTCTCTCAGGACATGGATCATCCGGGTTCGGTGGGCGATTTGATTTATAACTCTTATTAACCCATTCCTCTCCTGTCCTGCGGTCATTACGCTCTCCTCATCTGTCCGGCTCCTTCTCGGTCTGTTTGTGAACTCTCTTCCCCTTCTTGAGCTGCGGGTCTTGCCGGGGCCTCTTTGATTGCGGTGTTTAATGAGAGGCAGCCACCACAGAGAGAGAGAGACAGGAAATCCATAACCCAGAGAACAGTAAACCCTGCCAGCCATTAATCACTGACAGCAGCGCTCCTCCATGGCCTTCACCGCTGACAAAACCCTCCCTTTTTTTTTCCTCGCCAGTCCGGCATGCAACGCAATAGCAGACTAGACACACTTGGCCTGTTAAACACCCAACAACCAGTCAGCACAACCGACCCATCCAGTGTGCATCCCTAAACCAACCCATCAGATGCACACAAAGCCCCGAGGGGACGTTCCAGTGCTGATCCAGCCTTCAACAGTGAATGCGACTGACTCCGAGAGTTAAATCAATTCGCTTGACTGTCCTTTAGCGTGAGTCTCTGTGCTGGAGATGAACACAGCTGATCCAGCAGGCTGCTCTCCAAGGCCACTTGTGGACAACAGTAGTTTACAGTCCATTCATAAAAGCTTTTAAATGTTGCGTAATGATTTAAGATGGACTTGTTGGAGACAACTTTATGTGTCCTGATGAAAATGGCTTGTAAAAGCAAGGAGGTTTTAGTTAAACGTGTGCTTTTGTCGTATTGAATGGGCGTTTTGTTTGCATGGATCCTTTACACAAGACAGCGTTTATCGGTCATCAGTAGGGCCACACCGAATCTGCGCGCGCAGATTTCCGCAGATTTTTAGCCCATCATTGATTCTGTTTATTTACTTGTGTAAATGTGTGTAAATGTATATTTAATCAGTTTTCAAATTAATTTCAGTAATAATATTGACTAATATGAAAATATTCATATGATTTATTTACAATGCAGTTTGTAAAGTGCTATTTTCGGTGTTTTAGTAGATATTTTATATGAGAGACTTGCTTTGTTTACCAAATAAAGTTGATCTAATTGGATTCACATTGTAAACATTAAATGTTAAAAAGGTATTACTTTTTATTTCATATATTAAGGTTTTAGTCATGATACTCCCATAATCATTCTGCATAAATCCGCAGATTTTTAACAAAATACTTAGCAGAAATAGCAAACAAATGTCCGCAGATTCCGTCTGGCCCTAGTCATCAGTATCTGAAATTCTTTAATTTTTTTTTTTTTTAATATTTTGATTTTTAATTTATTGACGTTTATAAAGCTATTCTCTGTATTATGTCATCTTTGCATCACATAAAAATGCTTATATGAGGTACTTCTAATGCAGCATCTGTGTGTGGTCTTACATTTTTATTTGCTTTTTTGTAAAGTTGTGAAAACACCATTGTGGAGTTTTTATTTTTTATTATTTGAGCAAATTGCAATGCAAAGAAAATATTGTATTTGTGGTACTTTCTCATTTACAGCTCTCGAAGTTTACACAATGATAACTTCTGCTGCTGGGAAATCTATGAATGTAAAGGGTTTATTCTTATTTCTGTGGTGTGGAGTATAGCGGTCAGTAGCCACGCCTACAGTGCAATCCCATTGGTCTAGAATTTTGCTGTCCAAAACTGTGTATATTTGTCTTATGAAAAGTGACGGATTTTCAAAATAATTCCCATCTATGTTTTACAAAAATGACTGTAATGCTGGTTGGCAAAGATGTTCTGAAAAGTATTACAGTACAAATTTTAGTTTTCAGTTGAAACAACAGATTGGCTGAACAAGACTGGCTGATTGTTTGCCCATCAAACAGCTTTTTGCAAATGCTGTTTGATGCTTTTAAATGATTTGTTTCCTCAATGCTTTATTAGAAAAATAATTTTTCCTAAAAAATATATCATATATTTTAAAGTTACAATTATGCAGTTGACTGTCTTTTATCCAAAGCAACCTAGATTGCATTCAAATTCTTTCTTTGATCAGATTTTGCTTTCCCTGGGAATGCATGACCTTGGCTTAACAAGCACCATGCTTTAATCTTTGATCTCCTGAACATATATATATATATATATATATATATATATATATATATATATAT
>CAIGQQ010032764.1:3064587-3092100 GCA_903798035.1 Danio albolineatus | reverse complement strand
ATAATATATATATATATATATATATATATATATATATATATATATATATATATAGAGAGAGAGAGAGAGAGAGAGAGAGAGAGAGAGAGAGAGAGAGAGAGAGGTGTGGGGCCTTAGCATTTTTGAAATGTAAACTGCATGTCAAAAAGTATGAATGTATATATGTTCATTCTGCTGTGGCGACCCCAGATTAATAAAGGGACTAAGGAATATATATATGTATATATATATACACTTTTTCACCCCAACATTGGGGTTGGAACTAAACTTTCTCAAGGACCGAGTTTGGGCACCCCAATGTACAGTTAATTGGCTGTTTTTGTGATTTAGATTTTAATAGTAATAATAATTAAACCATATTACAAATTTTATTTACAATCCACCAAACGAATCTTTTCACCATTTTTCATATGAATTAAATGATTGTTGTTTGTGAATCGGCGGCCGTTTCACTGGGAAATGTTATTTGAACAGGCCCTCTCTTAACAAGCTCACAGTGCTCATTATCTGTCAGGTGTTTCGGCCAGACAGCAGGATCGTGGGGGAAGCTGCATTTCATTGTTTCTCATATTTCTAATTTTCAAATTTCAGAATTTTCACTCTTGCACACTCTACCGACCTCTACTCTAATCGCTGGCAGACTGGTGTCACTAAAATCATTGTGATTGTAAACAACAGGTATAAAATTCGGACTGTATACCTCACACTGGCTGTGCTAAAACATTTGCCGTCAGTGTGCAGAGGAATGATCTGCTCTCAATGCTGCAGGTGTGAGAGACGTCTGTGTGGCACTGTGCTGCCTTTGAGTGCTCTGCCTTTGAGATCGATGGCATTGCCCACAGCTCGTTGCGAAGAGTAAAGTTAGGAAAGGTACATCACGAACGCTTGAGTCTCCAAAAACCTCCAGTAACGCCTAAAAACATTCGCTAGTCGCTTTTTTTGAAATCTGGCACTAGAGGGGTCTGAAAAGTTGCTAAATTGGCAAGTCTTGTTGGCAGTAGTAAACGCTCGCACATGTGCAATACAGAAGGAATGCTTCAGTATGTTCCATTATCCATATACATTATCAGTGTCACAAAAGGGCCACTAATAATACTATTTCTAACACTATTGGTAATAATAATCATCATATTATTGTTTTGTGTTTCAGCACTGATGATATAATTACAACATACAAACAAATCCCATAAATGCATTAAATAAGTGGTTTAAACTATAATATTTTAAATGGTTACAATTTGAACATTGGGGAAAATTTGAAAAACAACTTATGAAAATATTGGTAAAAATGCTACCCAAGAATATTTTTTGAACATGAAATTCTTTTCAGTTTAATAAAGAATAACTTTTGCTCGTTCACAGTTCCAGTCCTGGAAGTGTGGCAGGGAGAGAGTTGGTGTAGTCGACGGAATGCCAGTCTTGGAGAAGACACGTGAAACATCTCCCTACTGCAGTCGCAGAGGGATCTCTGCCCAATCTGATTACTGCATTCGTCAACCTGCCACCCTGTTCTGCAAGTAAACAAAGCCAACACCAGATAAGAACCCGCCGACTCCTTCAGCACTGATTCAGACAATTCAGCTCGAATGTAAATGTGGCCTCCATATACAACATAATGCATGCAGGAAACACGATGGAAGCAGCTGAAATGCTTTCGCTTCTGCTTATCTGATGGACAGAAGACAAAGGTCTACATTACAATCAAGCTCTAATGCATTGCATTAAACATGCGACATCCACAGAAGACCCAAGCTTACGTCTCACGGCCTGCAACTATAGCTCAGTGTTTGTGGATTTTCCTATTACAAGACTGTCCAAGCTATTTATTTTTCAGTTTGTTTTATTACTGGTTCCTAAAGGCTCAATTCAGGAGTGATTGCTGACTGAAGTTCCTGAAGCCTGGACTGGGGTTTGTATCAATATGTCTTGCAATGCTCTCCGGTGAAAGTCTCATTTGGAGGTTAACAGTCTGACGTTTTTTTTTATCAGGTGGTGAAAAGAACAGTGTGGCACAAAGAGGATAAATTTCTCAACTGACTTCCAAATCTGAAAACAATCTCATACGTTATAGTAGTCAAACATGTCAAGGGAAGTTTTTGTTGCACCTGCTCAGATATGGTAAGCTTCTTTTTTTGCTAATATCAGTGTGCGTGTGCATACTGGTTTGAGTGGCTTACAAGACGAGTATGACCAAGGTATTGAGGTGCTTAATAAGGACATGCCTTGTGTTAACTTACAGGTAAATACTTAAAGAGGTCTTTTGACATGCACATTTGCCTCAGGTTTTCTGTGAGGGTTGGGTTTAGGGGTAGGGATGGGGTAGGGCAGTTTATTAAGTGGTTTATAATGTATAAAATATATTATGCCTATGCAGAGTCTTCGTAAACCAATGTGTGTGTTTACAGGTATCTATGTGTGTAATTACCACATACACTCACCTGCCACTTTATTAGGTACACGTGTCCAACTGCTCGTTGATGCAAATTTCTGATCAGCGAATCACATGGCAGCAACGCAAAGTCATCCTTATTTAGAGAACATCAATTGGTGTAGCATACATTCATTTGGTTCAGGCTGCACACTTCAAGATAGTCAATAACATAATTTCTTGCAAAAGGCCTAACAATTGCTGATATGTAAAACCACATGTAAAAACTGGATTTATTGTCAGTCTTCTCGCATGCAAAGCACAACATGTATAGGACAGATTATATGGATATCTTTGCTTAGAGAAGATTTTTTCATAAAATAAGAGTGTTATTATCAAATTCTTGAAGGTTCATATTTGAATCCATGAACTAATAAGCAGTAAAGTATATTTTTGATTACTTTTCGGAGTTTTGGTAAAATAAATTGAATGTATTTAGCGCCACGGCGACATAGTGGGTAGCACTTTCGCCTTACAGCAAGAAGGTCACTGGTTCGAGCCTCGGCTCGGTCAGTTGGCATTTCTGTGTGGAGTTCGCATGTTCTCCCTGTGGTTGCGTGGGTTTGCTCTGGGTGCTCCGGTTTCCCCACAAGTCCAAAGACATGTACTGTAGTACAGGTGAATTGTGTAAGCTAAATTGTCCGTAGTACATGAGTGTGAATGAGTGTTTTCTGGATGTTTCCCAGAGATGGGTTGCAGCTGGAAGGGCATCCGCTGTGTAAAACATATGCTGAATAAGTTGGCGGTTTATTCCGCTATGTCGACCCCAGATTAATAAAGGGACTAAGGAATTATTATTTATTTATTTATTTATTTATTTACTTATTTACTTGTTTATTTACTTATTTATTATTATTATTATTATTATTATTATTATTATTATTATTATTATTATTATTATTATTATATAAATTGCTACTACTAATACTACTATAATACTCTATTAAATAATGAAAAAAAAGTCTTCCTGAATTGTACAGAACCACTCATATTTCAGAATTATAAGCAAATTCCCTG
This sequence comes from Danio albolineatus, assembly GCA_903798035.1. NCBI lineage: Eukaryota > Metazoa > Chordata > Actinopteri > Cypriniformes > Danionidae > Danio > Danio albolineatus. The sequence continues at coordinate 3,088,655 of CAIGQQ010032764.1, read as the reverse complement.
TAACTCTACACTTATAACAAAGGAGAACACGCTTCACTATTGCATTGCATTATTCAATAACTGTGCATGTAGAGCAGCTTTTAAATAAAAATAAAGTTTTTCGTTTTACTTTTATTTACAAGGTGGCCCAAACCAGGTCATGCCATTAAGGCAGCAAGACTGAAAACACAGATTCCTTATAAATGATTAAAAGCATGATTTCAAATGAAGGCCACAGGCCAATACTGGGATGCATTATTCTTTGAACCACGCTTTCCAAAGACAAATGAACAGCCACCGAGGCCCACTGTGAATACGTCTAAAGACTGATCTTTTGCATTTGATTGTGTTTACAGTAATCAGACTTTCATGAATTCTCTCTCATGTACCTTTAAAAGCCCAAGAGCGAGCCGAACATGAGACTTGATCATGGAAGAGAAATCATAAAAGCTCAGACTGAATACACCACACTTAATAATGTTGTATGTATAGTAACATTTGGGATTTAAAAGCATAACAGGAACTGATGCTATGGTATGTGATGGGAAGTCCCATTAAAATGATGTCTTAACATAATACCGTATTGAGTAATGACTTTGAATTTTCAATGTCTAAATGAGGAAATAATTACTCTGCTGAAATTAGAAGGAACTCTGGGGAACTCATAAAATGGAATCAAGATACAGGTCCATTAAAGTAGAAGTAAATGTTAATTATGTACAATAAGCATGAAGTTTCATTTAAAAAACACCTTTTGTGTGATGACTAAAACTGACGATTCATCCTGAACACTTTCAAAGATGACAGGTTGTGATTTGATTAAATCTTTAAATTGATTTATATTTATGTATTAATTTGAAACGCTACATACCTGTATACAAAAAAAAATAATAATTTCAACCAATTCTAAATGGAGCAATATGAAGCACAAGCTTATTTTTACCTGCCGCATTACCCTCACTTACTCACCATTTGATTATCACTTCAAATTATTTCATCTTTTATCCTTACATATACACCATTTCCTTAAATGAACACAAACCCAAACATTACATTGTATTCACTAATTGAATGTTTGAATGTACTAAAATACAACTTTTTAAACTGATTTCTATCACTGTTTTAACATTCCAGATTATTCCATAATTTCACTCCACATATACTGTAGACATGCACATACTTTAAGTTTCTCTCATTTTTTTTTTAATCTTAAAATGTGGTTCTTTTCTCAGATTATTAATTCATCCATTTTCCCTCAGCTTAGTCCCTTATTGATCAGAGGGGTCGCTACAGCGGAATTAACTGCCAATTATTTCAACATACGTTTTATGCAGTGGATGCCCTTCCAGCCACAACCCAGTACTGGGAAACACCCGTACACTTGCAATCACAAACACACGTGTACTAATTTTGTTTACCCAATTCACCTACAGCACATGTTTTAGTAATATTTTTCAGAAGTATTTCGTCACCTTAGAATTATAAGTTCTATCTGACATTTTTGTCAAAATTAAGTTATTGACATATTCTTATTGGTGTTTTTTTTATAAGTTGTTTACATTTTAAGACTTTTTATTTAAAAAAACAAATGTTACACACATACTGTTTGCTATGGAATGCAAAAACTTTGAAGCTCAAAATTTCAAAATCATTCAGAACGCAGATAGAACCATATAATTCCAAGGTGATGATTTGTTTTCCTAACTTTAAACATAAATTGTGCCCCTTTTAAATTTGGCCAAATCAGATAATAACATAACAAAGAATATAAAGAACTCATACGTTTAAGATCAGGGCGTCATGGTGGCACAGCAGGTAGCACAATCGCCTCACAGCAAGAAAGCTGCTGGTTTGAGCCCCTGCTTGGTCAGTTGGCATTTCTGTGTAGAGTTTGCATGTTCTCCCCTTGTTGTCCCCTTGCCTCCCCTTGGGCTTCGGTATTGATTTATTATTCAATATATGTCTCCCTTTCTACAGTATTTCTACCATTTTTACAATATAACTTGATATAACTTTTTTTATGTGTAGTTTCCAACTAATTTTTTGATCTAATACAACACCAAGAAACGTATTGCATAAACTCAAAAAATGTATCATGATGAAGTTTATCATTAACTGATTTTATTTAATGTGTCAGTTTGTGAAAAGGTATGTTGTCAGCTTTTTTAGACTCAAATCTAAATCTGTTTAGATAGATTATCATTAGATTTAATGTGTTAAAAGATATGAATATGGTATAAATATATCTAGATGTAGAAAAAGCCAGGTCCAGTTAGTTCAATTCTATGAGATTGGTTTACTTAATATTCAGGCTCAAAATTGATGCAGCTACATACTCAACATAATAGACGGATTAATAAAAAGCATTTAAAACACAGTGTATTTATTGACATTATTACATAAATCTTGTTCTTATTTGATTAATTTATGTTTAACTAATAAATATCAAGTGCATAAAGTTTATCTGTTCAGTTATATTAAATGTAATCCAAACGGATGGAAATTTTATATGCAGCCAGAATACATAAAACCTATTTGTAAGTGTAAACTATTTCTATATCTTCATTTAAAAAATATATATTTTTGCTACTTGTTCAACCTACTTATTTAAAAAGAGCTGAAACAACATCATTTTAGAGATTTTGTTGATACAAATTAAATGTTTTATATTCAATCCACTTAAATTTGTCCATTTGTAACGAATAAGTTAACTTAATTCATTTATGTTGTCCCAACACAAATCGATTGTGTGGAATCCAGCATTTTTTGCAGTGTTTATTATCATTTTTCTTCAAATACTATTATACAATACTCAAGTAACATAACCTTTGTTTTCTGTTTACATTAAACCACAATTGAACTTCTAATAATTTCTATTGTAATCACCTTCATAAGCTGTGGTACGACAGGTAATCAAAATGATGATTTTATTCTCATCTCGAACATCAACCATGCTGATGAAGTGGGATAAACATATTTTAAAAAACCAAAGCTTTCCCCATGAAAGCATGCATGTCATCTCACGCCTCACCATAAGTGCCTGAGGAACTCACACCTCATGTATTAAAACACCTCCGGTTTCACACGTGTAGCGACTGGGCCTGTTACCAATGCAATGTTTTGACGTGGAGGGACGAGTCATTGAACCATGCAACTATTGAGTACAAAGCTGGAGGTTCCCAAGGGAGCTCTGTCCCACTTTTCTTGTCAAAAGATAATAGCTAACTGAGCAGAAGAGGGGACATCGAACAGATTAGTTTCTGAGCGTCCTGATTCTGAGCAATCCTATACCCACAAGATGGTGCCCAAACTACTATTTACAGAAGAATTTGAATATATCCTCTTAATCCCACCTTATATTATCGACTGCTATGTGCTGTATGAAAAATTGATTACAGTGTACATATCGGGTACTTATGTGTTGTGGCACTGTGCTTTACTGTATGTAGAGTGGAAAATGCATACTATTTGCACTTTCTAATTTTAGATTGTGACAGCGAAGACTGTAAGCCAAGTGAAGAGGATTCCAGTTGTGAGGTTTGCATGCAATATTCATACACTACTTTTATTTGGAGTCCTGCAGTGAACCAACCCATGATGCTTGACTTATTGTAGCAGCAAATGCGAATCTTGTTATATCTGTACAAAACATGTCAACAGTGACTGAATTGCATCAAATTATTTAAAGGAACAGTCCTGTTTCTTTGGAAAAAGTCTCATTTTACAGCTCTTCTAGAGTTAAACAGTTGAGATTTGCCATTTTTGAATCCATTCATCCAATCTCCGGGTCTGGAGTACTTTTAGCTTATCTTAGCATAGACCATTCAATCAGATTTGACCAATATTTTTGAGTGAAATGCTAATGGTCTAATCCAATTCAATGATTTAAGCTAACCTAAGCTAAAAGTGCTCCTGCTAGACTCAGAGTTTGGCTGAATGGATTGAAAAAGGTACAACTCTGTAATGTTTAACGCTAGAAGAGTTGTAAAATGAGCCTGTATCCAACAATGTGTGTTCCTTTAAAGCAGAATTTCAGTTTTAATATAAAAGCAGAGGAAAGTATGGTATAGTTCAGTGTTTCTCAACCATGTTCCTGGAAGACCACCAGCTCTGCACACTTTCCGTGTCTCCTTAACCAAACACATCTGATTCAGTCACAGCTCATTAGCAGAGACTGAAAGATATGTAAAAGGTGTGACAAAGGAGACATCCAAAACGTGCAGTGCTGGTGGTCCTCCAGGAACGTGGTTGAGTAACACTGAGTAACATAGTTCACCAGAAAAAAATCTATCATCGTTTACCCTCCCTTTGTTCACAACCTATTGGAGTTTCTTTTTTCTGTTGAACACACAGGAATATATACTGAAGAATGCTGGGTGAAAAAAAGGAAATCCCACTATGTTTTTTCCTACGTTTTTCAGATTAGCTGTGTGACAGAAGAAACATGTTCAGATTTAACATCTCTTTACATTTTACACTATAAATGGTGAGGGAATTTAAATGTTTGGATGAACTGATGAATACCTTAAAGTATAGTAAAAATGACTCCATTAAAACCCAGGTTTAAATTTAATTGTTAAAATAAAATAAAAATTATAGAAATTTAACAATTAAATAATTTAGATTTTATTATTTATATTTAAATCTTATTTCAAGGTGTTGGGACTTTGTGAATCAGACTTGTTCCAAAACCTGAATATGTATTGTCTTCTTTGTCATTAGGACATGTTCCAAACTCTTTCAAGCTAGCTGTTATTAAGCCTATTATTAAGAAACCACAACTGGACCCTTGCAACTTAGCTAATTATAGGCCTATTTCAAATCTTCCATTTATGTCTAAAATACTAGAAAAAGTTGTTTCTGCCCAATTATGCTCTTTTCTGCAGATGAACAATGTTTTTGAGGTGTTCCAGTCAGGTTTCAGGCCTCATCACAGTACAGAAACTGCATTAGTGAAAATAACCAACGATTTACTATTAGCTGCTGACCAAGGGTGCATCTCGCTGTTAGTCCTGCTAGATCTTAGTGCCGCATTTGACACAATTGACCACAATATCCTCATTGATCGCTTAAACTCTACAGGTGTCCAGGGAACGGCTTTACAATGGTTCAAGTCATACTTAACTAATCGTTACCACTTTGTGAATATTAATGGACAACCTTCACAAGTCAGGCCAGTTAAGTATGGGGTGCCTCAAGGTTCAGTTTTAGGCCCTTTGTTGTTTACAATTTACATGCTGCCCCTGGGAGACATTATTAGAAGACACGGGATCAGCTTTCATTGCTATGCAGATGATACTCAATTATATATTTCTACTAAACCTGACGAGACGTCTAAACTATCAAAACTAACTGAGTGTATTAAAGATGTTAAAAACTGGATGACCAACAACTTCCTTCTCTTAAACTCAGACAAAACTGAACTATTACTTATAGGACCTAAATCCTGTACACAGCAGATCGCACAACTCGACCTGCAACTAGAGGGATGCAGAGTTAGCATTAGCTCGACTGTCAAAGATCTGGGTGTCATATTAGACAGCAATTTAACTTTTGAAAGCCATATCTCCCATATCACAAAAACTGCATTCTTTCATCTGAGAAATATTGCTAAGCTACGAAGTATGCTATCCATCTCAGATGCAGAAAAGCTAGTTCATGCTTTTATGACTTCCAGGCTGGATTACTGTAATGCTCTGCTCGCTGGTTGCCCAGCCTCCTCTATTAACAAACTTCAGCTAGTACAAAATGCAGCCGCCAGAGTTCTTACCAGGTCTAGAAAATATGATCATATCACCCCAATTTTATCCTCGTTACACTGGCTGCCTGTTAAGTTTCGTATTGAGTTTAAAATATTACTTCTTACATATAAAGCATTAAATAATCTAGCTCCTGTTTATCTAACCAACCTTCTGTCTCGCTACAATCCAACCCGCTCTTTAAGATCTCAAAACTCAGGGCTTCTAGTAGTACCCAGAATAGCAAAATCAAGTAAAGGAGGTCGAGCCTTCTCATTTATGGCTCCTAAACTCTGGAATAGCCTTCCTGATAATGTCCGAGGCTCAGACTCTCTCTCTCAGTTCAAAACTAGATTAAAGACCTATCTTTTTAGTAAAGCATACACTCAATACGTCACTTAGCTGTATGATGCATGAATGTGCTCCACGCATCTCATTTATATACACTATGAACTGCAGCTACGCTAATTATTTTCTTTGTTCTCTATCCCAACTGGGGATACTCATCCCCAGGCCCCCAAAGACTTTGCAGCGCCACGGATGTGATCCAAGACCCGTGACGAGACGATCCCAAGGCTCCTTAACCCTGGACCTCGCTGCATCCTGAGCAGCTGCTTGGCGGAGTAGCAAGCAAGAGACGGATTCCTGTGACCCTCCAAGGACAGACGAGCCTCGAGTTCTCCAGCGTCCGGCGACTAGACTGCAGCTAGAGCTGCGCACCGATGGATTACTCTCCAGTGTTTGAACTCTAAGTAGTGAATATTAAACAACACTGAACTGAACTGAACTCAGCTATATACTAGCTAATAATATACTAGCTAATAACTAAACTGACATTTTCAATTTACTATAACCTTCTATGTGAAGCTGCTTTGACACAATCCACATTGTAAAAGCGCTATACAAATAAAGGTGAATTGAATATTACACAGTGTTCAGCCTACATGTGCTTAACTTGGCATAATCCGTTTGACTTTGTGTCATGGTCTTTTATACAGTAATTGGACATCAGGATGCAAGAATTGATAGTAGTCTTGTATATTAATCAATGCTATGTTTGAATGCTTCACAACATCTTGACAGATACACTTTTTTTTCCCCTTCTTTTCTTTTGGATATGCATGACAGGTTCAGTCACATGTGTAATGTTAACCAGTAGGAGCTCATTCTTCCGTAAATGGCTTTCAAGCACAGCAATGAAACAGATTTATACAATTATACTGATGATTTAGGTGGAAATAGAGAAAACACTTTTGGAGCTATGCCAAAAATATCCTGCCTTTATAAAATGCCTTCAAGTTTTGTTTACTTACTTGTTTCTGGAAGTCAGTCGATAGCCTGTCTTCTTAAAGACATCACTCACAAGTGGTGATTGGTTAGGTAATTGGTTGAATAAGTAACATGAATCATAGATAAATATATACCCTAGATATCGCATACGGACCCTGAGTATATGTGTCGATAGTGCCACCACATTTGTACAGTGCTCCCTTCAACCGCACTAGTCAAGACTAAAGCTAATGTGAAGATGCTGGACTTTAGCGCTGTGTACGGGTGTAGTAACGAGCAAACAAAAAACAAAACAAAGCATAAAGGCAGAACATTTCATTGGTAAAATTTAGCTTTTTACGTTTTTGTTCAAACTTTTGTGCTCAACAAGTAAGGTTATTGTAAGATAATAGTCTTTTACTGCTCTGACCACAAGGCAGAGTAGCACCAACTCGGACTAAATACAAGGCTTATGCTAATTTTGTTGAATAAAATAAGCAAGCAATATAAATAAATATGACAACACGATGCAGCGGTGCTAGAAACTTGTATTATTGTCGGCTAAGTGAATGAGTATTTCATAATGGAGATTCATTCACAAACTAATTGCTACCTCTATTAGAACTAGAAGTGAAAGCAGGGGGTGTGTTTCAGGACATGGATTAGATCAAATTTAACAGGGAGGGTAATACATTTCCATGCACACAAACGCTCTGTTAGAAATGCCCGTGCGATCACTTATCTATCGATGTAGAAAAGTGATGTAAAATGATAATTTTCGTAATTAAAAAAAATATTTGACCAGCGGTAAAACTCCTGAACATAGATACATGTATATATGTGTGTATATATATCTCTGGCTCTAGATGGATAGTCCTGCATTGCACCTTGGTCCCACACTCATTTCAAAGAAGCGCTACCCTGTACTAAAATGGCGGCTCTATTGACGCATTTCTTCCAATAGACAACAACAGCTTAGGCGACATTTAATGTAAATATATGGTCTAGAATACGACAGTATAGATTTACCGGTCAAAGTCATATAATTAAACAGTGGCGTAGCAGACTAAATTGTGTGAACATGACATTAAATATACGTTCACATTAAAAATTTCTGCTTGGCTGTTTCTTTTCTGTGTATCAATTAAAAAGAAAATAAAAAGAGGCCTGTGTAACGGTTTTAAATCTCATAACTCAAAGGCTCCTAGATCGGTCAGGCCTGAGTTTCGCTCATTAGCGTGTGCGAGTTGGAAATGAAAAACCCGGAGTGGATTTTGAGTCGTGTGATGATAGCGAGAAGCAGAAATCTGTCACTCTGTTCCATTCATAAACTGTTCCAGACCATCTTTCAGTATGTGCGTTGCTTGGCGACACACACAGCTTGACATTTCTTTTTGGAGCTACTTTCGTTGGTGGTGAAGAAATAAACAAACTAATCTGCCATTTTTTTCTGAAACGTAAGTTACAGAATATTAATTGCTGTAGATGTTTTTTTTTAAGAATTGTTTTTAAATAAACATTAACGTTACACTAACTAGAAAATAAGCTTGTATGCATACATATGGCCAAATTAAAGTCATGTTGATATTCTTTCATTCATCATGACATCATTACATATTAATGCAGACACTGTTTAGTGTTTACACGAATATAGGTTGAATTGAATACCATTTTATTTGATTTAAAAATATATACACTTATAAATAAAATACATTTATTGCGTCAAAGTGAGTCCCTGCTAATAGTACAATCAACACGCTCATTTATAATCTAAAATGAGAGCAAATGGCTTTGTGTAGCAGACATGAAGCAGTTTGCTCATCTGTATGTGGAGTTGCTAATAACGGTGAGCGCTGTCCAAGGTGCTGCAGCGCTCAGCCCCGCCCCGCCCGTCTCCATCACACACACTAACCGGGAGACACGTGACGCGATGTGCTGACAGTCCCTGGCAAAGCTCGCCTGAGAAACACATCGCACCTTGTCTTGCACACAGAACAGGGAGCGATATCTTCTATTTTATACATATATGCCGAGAAAAAAACTTAATATTTACACTGGAAAATTTCGTAAGCATGAACCGTTTTGTACTGAATATGAATTGCTCGTTGGCTCCGTTTTGATTTTGATTTTTAATCTTTTGGGACTTTGGAGATCCGCATACGCAATTTTTATCGTTGCCATTTCTTCTGCTCGTTCGACACCGATGCAGTGATTTTTAAAAAATATATATCAGATGAAAGCCTGAATCGATGTGGAGGAAATCAACCAGGTTCGTCGGTGAGGTTGAGCTATTAAGGGGCGCACGATGGTCCATTTCTCAAGGTAAAATAATTAAGATTTGCTTAAGTGTGATTTAAAGGCGTATTTAAGGTTATTTGTGAGAGTTATGGTTGCGCTTCACGCGCTCAATGCAGTCACGCGCAGGTGAGATGATGCAGCTGGGCTCGATTTCTGTTTAATTGTGCCGTACTACCGATCCATTCGTGTTTACAGCTGGCCTTTGCTTCATCTTAAGCGATATTTGATGACTCCCTATTTTCCTGTCCTCCGCGTCGGGAAGAGAGGCGTGTTAAAGGTGTCTTTCTCTCAGTTCGAGCAGATGGTGCTTGATTATTGGTTATGTTTTGCGCATCTGAGTCATAGCCGATGTTAATCAAGGGAAAGGCAGAAAAGGCAGAAAAAGGGAGAGATGGTTAGTGTTTTAAAGTTTTGATTTCAAACGATCCATCCATTTCAGGATCATGCCTAGAGAGACTGTAAATCTGATGCGCGAGGCTATTAGGATGATTGTATTGTTCCAGATCTACAGTAGTACCCGATAGCGAGACATTACCGTAATCGTTTCGCGAATACGGTAAATAAGACTGCCTCCTGTACATTCATCGCGCATGATATGTTGTGTAAGATCCATCTGTGAAAGGGGTCGGTTGTTATCTTGCTAAGTAGCCCCCGTGTAAACCTGACAGTAAACACATAGGAATTCGAGCATGAAATGATTGGTTGAGATCAGTTGACAGACAGCCCAGAGGCCAGACAATTGCAGTGTCATTAATGCTTAAGAGGCGCGCGATAAGCCCCCGCCCTGGGCTCATTTTGGGATGCAGGACTTGAACCAAACGAGGTTCACTGAATCAAACGAGATTTCCCCATTACACAGTTGCGATGTTAGCGAGCGTTTGGGTCTTTCTATAGCCTACCGATAGTCCTGCTTAAATAAATGGGAATTGCCTTTACGTCTGGCTCGTCTACATATGCAAAATGTCATTAATTGTTATTGGTAAGAATGCAAAATACCAGTGTAAGGAATGGCTAAGTGTAAGTGCCTTACATAGCCTATGGTAAATGTTACATTTTATATATTTTATATTTTAAAATGCAATGCAGTACAAATATGTTTGAATAATAGAGATATGTTTAAGCTACAGATGACATCACATTTAAGGTTTGATTTTTAGTGTGTGTGCATATATATATATATATATATATATATATATATGCATGCACAAATTAAAAATATAATTCTATATTTTAAAATTATAATTTTAAGTGTAAGTTGTTGACTGTATTTTCTTTGTATCTTCTGTCATTTAGTTTTTTTGTCTGTTTGTTTTTTGGGTGGGGGGTGGTGATGGACTGGATAACTCTGGGTTTGGGTTTTGTCATTACATTTTTGTACGCAATTGTGAACAAGGCCGGTTTTAATGTTTTTTTTTTCACCTGTGTTAATTTAATTTCTATTTGCAAAAACAAACTGATTTAAAAATATATTACTGTGTATGTACACATTTATCTTAATGATCAGATAATATTTATATTGTGGAAATGGTATAAAAATGACAGTATGCTCCATGTGATGCCTGTGACAACATCACTGTATTTACAGTAGTTTTGTTACTGTACATATAGTAAAACGTATACTGTACAGGTTTGTAGCAACTGTAACATTTCATGGTATTAAAGAGTAACTGTCATGAGAAGAACTGTCTTGAAAATGAACATAAAATGGCTTAAAACAAAATAAGTATTGGTAGTTAAAATAGAAAAATGAATGTGCATGCTATTTGTGATGCATAACATTTTTGAACCTTTTTAATTTTCAAGCAATTTTTTCTCAGATTTATCCCAATGCACAGTACATTTGAAAACTGAAGCTTTAGTTTTCAAATTAAAATGTTTTAAGTATTTATTACAATTTATTTGTATTTATTAAAATTATTCAAGTTGCATCAAGCGATGAAATGCTGTTGAGTTTTTTAGTTTATTAGACATGAATTGTAATCATTCAGAATTATTGTCTAAAAAAAGAAAAGCAAATCAACGGTACTGTTGTAATTGAAGATTAATGCAATCAATATGAGCGTGAAATTGGTGGTTTCAATATCAATATCACTATGAAATTGTGGTTTAGTGTATACTTCATTGAACTGATGTATGCTATCCATCTTTTTATTAAAAGGCCATCTTTTTTGCTCTTTTTCCTATGAAGAAATTAAGATTTTCCTTTCCATTCTTTTCAGATAATGGATCAATATGTCAAAACGGATGTGAATTGAAGGTTTGTGAGCACTGAGGGCCCTACAAGGGCCTGCACATTAACACTGCAAAGTGTACATTTTGCCTACTTTTCATTAGTGCTGACTTTAGGCCTACACAATGACTCTTAACTAGACTTAAATGACCCTGACATTAATGACCCTACATAGCCCTAATGAACTCTTTGCTGTACAGCACTACACATGGCTGTAATTTATATAGATACTCTGATGACTTGGCCCTGCTGTAGCACACCTGGATCCCACTGAAGGTTTTTTTTTTCTTTTTTTTTTCTTTTTTTTTTTTTTAAAGCAAAGCAGTCTTATTTTTTTTTACTGTCTGGGCCTTAGCGACTCCCTTTATTGATTGATTTGTGCATCTAGAATTTTGAAAAGGAGTTGGCCCGTAACACAGGCCTTCTCCCTCTCTCAGTGAACAATGAGTAAATTAACCCATATGCACAGCAGTCCTGCACGTCATAGGGAGCTCTGTTACACTTTAGGAGCGCATCACTAAGAGAGCCGAAGCATTTTAGTTTTCAATTTAGCTGTATTCCTAGTCCTAACCTCCTTTACCATTCACAATGAGCTTCTCAATGCGGAACGGTGCACATCTAATCTGGATAGGCCTACTGGTTTGTTGCCTTGTCGACATGGGGGCCAGCATGGAGTTCACTGGTGCAGAAGGCCAGTGGGCAAGGTTTCCCATGTGGAACGCCTGCTGCGAAAGCGAAATGAGTTTCAACATGAAGACCAAAAGCGCTCATGGACTTTTAGTGTACTTTGACGACGAGGGATTCTGTGACTTCTTGGAACTGCTCATCCACAATGGTAGACTCAGTTTGCGGTTCTCCATCTTCTGCGCCGAGCCAGCGACGGTGTTCTCTGACACAGCCGTCAATGACAGCCGCTGGCACGCCGTGACCTTGCGCAGGAATTTCAAAAACACTACTTTAGTTGTGGACGAAGAAATCAAGTGGGTGGAGGTAAAGTCCAAACGGAGGGACATGACGGTCTTCAGCCATTTATTCTTAGGGGGGATACCTCCTGAACTGCGATCTGTAGCATTACGCCTCACATCTTCAGCCATAAAAGATGAGGTTCCCTACAAAGGATGGATAACCAACCTGAGGGTGAACGGCTCTGAGCCGGTGCTTATCGGTAGCGATGGAGTCAACAGCGACATTTGCGAAGCCGACCACATTTGCCTGAATGGAGGAGTCTGCAGCATTGTTAACGATGAGCCCATTTGCGACTGCTCTGAAACGGGATTCCAGGGAAAAGACTGCAGTGAAGGTAAGAGGTCTGGATTCGTCGTCTCCGTTGTTGAGGTGTTGAAATGTCTTTTCAAACACAGCCCTTTCACTTCTTTTTTTCCTTTTCAACATTGCACTAGTTCCTCAGAGGCAGTGCATGCTACATGTCTTTTCCCGGCCTCCACATACAGGCCCAGTACATTACATGATTAGATTACGGTCAGAGAGTGCCAATTTCAGAGCATCCACGAAAGCCTGTGTTTTTGAAAACAATGACGTCAGAGAAGGCAAATTAACTTAGTATACTCTTGACACTGCACTGGCATTACAATTAAGTATGAAAAGGATGTTGAATACATGCACACAAGCCCATGATTGAAGTATGATGATTTGAATATTATTCTCCTTCGGAATTTTAAGGGGTTGGATGCTCTAATTACGTAATTAGCCAGATGTTTCATAGAGTCACTGTAATGACTTAGCCAAAGTTGCAATTCCAGTACATCACAGGAAAAATAATAATAATGACATGCTCAGTACAGCGTTCAGCAACCATAACAAAGCGTTTATTAATCCAACTTCACAAGTAAACCTCCACTACTGCACTTAGAGAGTTTTTTTAATTACATAAGCAATTAAAACCAATGATGATGTCAATAAATCTATGGGGGGACAGTTTCTGCTTCTTTTTTTTTTGTGAAAATTGATGGTTGTATGCATATCAACAATTTAAGATTTCCATGTAAAGTCTGTTCCCTTTTGAATATGTATGTTCTGGTTGGTTTCCAAGTTTGACTTACTCCCTTGGTGTCCGATTTCACTGTTTTTATGTTCTTTCCATCTTTTTCTTCATTTTTACAACCGTCTCTGTGGACTGATCTTGATGTTGATGGATATTGTCTGGGTTAGGCCGTAAGCCGAAAAGGCACCATGTTGCCAAGGAAACTACATACCCACTGAGTAAATTTTGCCCTCCTGAAGCACAACAGAGAGACAGTACGTTTCACTGACAAATGTTCAAACTAGAATAGCAGTCGTGGTATGGTCTCTCAGAGAAATACATTGTCTAGTGGATTTGATGAGATTACGACAAAAGGGCAGGGCCCACAGATGCTAGGCAGCTTGCTTAAAAGCAAGATGTGCCGCTCTCCAGCCTCTGTGCTGGTAGAAATGCGCATCTTTGGTGGGTGAGTCAGAAAAGACCTGCCCACGCAGCTTTGAGTGGCCTCCATCACACGCTTTTGGATGACACATGAGGATATGTGGAGATGGTGGAGGCCACGGGACGTGTCGCTCTGAATCATTAGCATTTTTATTTAATTTTAGAGAATCTTCTCGAGGCTAGTGGTGTTAGGTGTTGGCGCTGCCTGCTTTCCTTTTTTCCTACTTTAGATTGAATTGACGAGTTAGTCGATCAATGAACTAATAAGCATTAATCAGGAAGAGCTTTAGTAAGGAATCTGGCTTGGTGACAGGAGCACAGACTGGATGAGAAAATAAAAAGAGAAAATATTTAAACCAATCCATGATGGACAAAGTAAACTGTGTATATGCATGTACGTACAGGCATGAAATATACTAATAATGCAATTGTGAATAAGAGATATGGTATGTTGAATATTCAAGTGCAGATAATGTATTTAAGTAAAAATAAAAAACTGTTTTTTTTTTTTTTAATAATCACAGAAATCATTTTAAAGAACCGTTTGAGCATTGCAAAGTTTCTATGGACCTTTATGAAACAATACAAAGAAACAAATTTACAGAGAAACTCTTTTTCATCTGAGATTGCTAAAATATTTACAATTGCAAAGCACTGGAAACAACATTTTTATGACAATGATGGGCTTGCAATGGAAATTGTAATGCAATTTTCCATTGCATTAAAAAAAACAAATCATGCAAATCTTTACAAAAATACAACAATCATGATTTTGTAGTTTACACAGACACAATAATGATACTGTTTACTTGACATTTGATAACTGCTCAAAAATATTAGTATTTTTCCCAAAATGACATTTTTATGTAAATAAATGATGAAACTTCAATTCAAGTTAGAAACCGTGGTAACACACAATGATGTAGCAAGACTTATATAATATTTGTTTAGTCTTTTTACAAATCATTTTCCCCTCTGTAGAACATTTTCCCACTCAGAAAAAATCTGACCTTTCCGAAGGTTTTAGATTCCTTTATTTTTAATAATTTATTACCGCAGTAACAAATCTCCAAATGCCACCGTTAAGGACACGCCAGCCATTATGATGGCTTAATTCATCAAATAAACCAGATATAGGCTTGCCGTGGTGTTCATTAAAACAACAGCATCGTTTTAAACTCCTCTTAGCCTAAATCTGTCCCAGCTTCAGTTATTAATGCAAATCTAGCCCTGCTTAGGAGAAAGCAGGCCACTTTGACTCATTCTGCCTCTATTCAGTCATTTGGTGTGTTGTCAGCTTCATGACTGAGGTGATCTGTTAGCTGACCAGCAACCATCGTTGCCAATAAAACACCCCGGCTTGTGTTCGGCGCAGATGGAAATCTGGTAGCTGCATATTAAATAGCCCATTGATAAATTGCTATTTTTCACTTCTGAAACGTGCAGTTCGCTTTTATCTCAGTCGCCAAGGAAAAAAGGCAAGTGCCACGAGTGAATGTGTACATGTTTGCAGATCTCAGGCAGGAAAGGGTGGTGTGTGGATTAAATATGTCCTTTCTCTCCGCACGTCCACTCCGTCATTCTCTCGACAGGCAGTTGTGGTAATAACCTTCTTTAGCAAAGCAGGTGTGGGGCTCTCAGCAGGAAAGGCAGTCCGCACAGCAAAGAAAAACACTGCTACGGGTAATGAGATATTTGGCCCTGCTGGGGTTAGAGAAAGGGCCTTATTTTGCGTTATTATGGTTAATGCTCTTACAAGTCTGCACTGGAAAGCCAAAAGGGTCTACTCTGTATCAGCTTGCAGCCATTGATACCTTATCTTTATGCTCTATTAACTGTATAATGTGCTCCGTCTCCCTGGTTAAAGATGGCTGTAAGGGATCTGTAATTGACATCCGTGTGGTTTCGTATGCTTGGAGACTTTGGTTGGAGAATTGGATTGTGTTGGAGGGCTTGTTTACAACAGCGATTAGATTGTTTCAGCTCATCTCTTATCTTTGCGGTGGAGCTAACGTTGTAAGGGTCCGTTCCTGGCTGTGCACGGTGTCGTTTGAGCATATTTTAGATGGATTTTTCTGTGCTTTGTTATTGGACCTGTGCAAGTGAATGAGGGTGGTGTAGTGCAGTTTACGGCCATTAACCTGTTGCTAACAAAATAAAGGACTCGCTTTAATTGGATGCATCAGCATAGTAATTTAAGTGACTTGTTTAATCACGTCAATAGGGGGCTGTTTAAAAATGACAGGAAAAATTAAATTTTTCCAATTCCTTGCCCTCATGTGGTTTTAAACCAGCAGGACATGACTTAAAATGAATATTTAACGAAAAAGTTGTTTTCTTGTTTGTTAATACAATTAAACCATCAATAGGAACAGTACAAAACCTAAATTGTACTTTAGTGTATGGACAAATTATTTTTGCGCTCCTTTAAAAAGAATTTGCAACACGTTTGAGTAATTATAATCAATACATTTCAATACCTACATAAATTATGAAAATGTACAAAATATAGATCAAAATACCCGAATAGATCAATTCACTGAGTTTTTTAAGCCACTTCAGTAAAAACGGTTTACTAAAAGACACTCTTAATGTTCACTGTATGGAAAAATATGTATTTTGCATTCCACAGGTAAAAGAATATTAAACAGGTTGAAGTACCGGCAGTTTATTTTACGCAAACTGTCACTTTAATTTAATAGACGTTTACACATTCTTGCATTTCAATGTCTACATAAATTGAGGAAATGTTAACAACGTTGATAGTATTTCTTTGATACGAAAAAAAAACCTAACAAACCATGAAATCCAGTTATAGAAATTGAATTTAAAAATCCAGTTATAGAATTGATTAAAATGGAACCACACTGTGGATGAATATGTGAAAAATAAAATGGCACGTTGCAAATTTGAAAACAAAATGTATTTTATAACTTCCTAACACGACTAAAATAAACCGAATAAGCAAGAAAGGTGAAATCCAACAAAATAAAATTGGAAAAAAAATGTGAATATGGTAATAAAAACCATTAGTTTTTTAAATTAACTGGTATTTTGATGATGATGATGATTATGATGATAATGATAAAATAAATGTGTAGGTCCATTGTAGATTTTAAAAAAAATAGACAGAAACGTAGTAATTCATCAAGAAACTTCAGTATAAAATGCTGTGGATGTTGGAATCCACTTTGTGTCTCACGGCAAAAAAAAAAAAAATGAATAAGGAATGACAATATGTTTTGGCTAAACTGTTCCTTTTATCTCAAAATACATTTGTATAACATGAAACACTGAATTAAATAAATTAGTCAAAGTAGAAACTGGTTTAAGGAACGATGTAAATCAGGATAATCTTATATTGTCTCCCATATAATGTGCATTTAAAAAGTCAAGATTGAGTAAATAATGACAAAAAAAAAAACTATTGTAAATGGTCTGTCTCTTCAAATCAGAATGCATTGTACTTCACACTGCCTACATAAATTTAGCAAATACAAACAATCTAGGTCGAAAATGCTAAAACATTATTAATTAAGGAACACCGCCATAAAATGTCTTGACTATTGTAATACCCGTGGTCTTTCCCCGAGTCTTGCAATCGACTTTCACCTTCCTTGATCCTACACCATCGCTTGATAATCTTGAATGGAGGGGGAGCCCGTGTCAAATACACTGTATATTGAGAATTCCCCTATCAGTAGCGGATGAACCCTTTCCAGATGGACTAAGCTCACTAATCTCTCTGTACTGTAGATGACTGCAATATGGAACATGCTGCACATTGCTCCCTGTGGGGGAAATGTTAAACTAGATTTGGTGAAGAGGATTAAAATCCCCATCACTGGCGCAGTGACAATACATCAACGACGTAGCACTATATTTAGAAGCTTTTACGATAAACGCTCTTGATTTGCATATATTTACCAGTGCCTTCTGCTGTTTGTATCTAAATTCGGAGAAACCACATACCCCACATCCACCCTGTTCCAACCGAATGGTCATTATCACAGTTTTTTTTTTTTTAGAAGTTTTCGCCAATTGTTGTTGACAGCTAGATCTTTGGTGACTTTGCCGCTGCGCTATGCGGAGCGTACGCTCGTCATACGATCCCTTTAGGCCAATTCGCTTGAGAATAACACACACTGACTTCCTGAAAAATGCTTTAAACGAGCATCTGGAGCTGCAGTCCTGTTTGTAAAGGGCTGCATGAGCGCCGGCGTCACATCGCGTTTGCCCCCTGCTTGCGTCGGCCCATGCTGGAATAATGTGCGTGTAGGTCATCCTCTGTTTCTAGCTCTCATTCTCTGCCAAATTTGGGGGCAGTATGCAAGGCCAGCACTTAAAAGAAGCTGTCAGCTCGATGAAAGCCTGCATGTCGCTGGCTCTGTGTGAGCTCTGCAGTGCTAAGGAGAGGCTACATGATCCTGATCTGTCAGTCAGTGAAATGTAAATACAACCGCTGTTCGGTCAGCCGGACTCTGAGAAGACCAGGCTGTGCTTATGTGTGTGTGGCGTTCTTTCAAAATGGCTGCTGAAGCCACACACACATGCACAGAGATATTGTATATCTGCATTTCGGCCTTGTCGTGGCAGGTTTCGTAAGAGAAAGCGTGACACACATATCTCTGCAGTGCGCAGGATAGGTTGAACACAAAATCAACAGAGCGGGTCCTTTAAACTGCTGTGGAGTCGGGCTAGTTAGTGTTTTGTGAAGGTTTAAGCTAGCTAAAGCAGTGTTATTTTCAATGCCTTCAAGCTGTCAGTGGGATGAGTTTGCGCATTTGTCAAGGCAAGCAGGGTTTGTCAGTCTCTTCATAAGCTGATAAGAGAGGATAGAAAATCACCTGCCATTTATCACCGCAACACTAACAGCAAAATATTTCTTTGTCATATTTTCTGGCATGGCACGCTTTTTTTTTTTAATGATTTTTTTTCTCTCTTTCTCTTTTGTTTTGTTTATTCATACATTCATCAGCATTTTTTTTTGTTTTTGTGGCAGTAGTGGTGCATGCAATTTGTGTTTGGTCTGGTGGAGGAACCGGCTGCGGTAAGTCTCGGGTCATTTTTCTCCTCCTCAAGATGCAAAACATGGAGGTAGGATTGGATGTTTCAACTTTAAGATAGCAAAGTCCACTTTTTTAGGGGGTCTTGGGTGAGTTGATCCAGGGTCACCAGAAGTAAAAGGTGTGTTAAATGAGTGCATGAATGAAGGTAATGTACCCTTTTTGTTTTAGAACCGGAAAAACAAAAGGTAATTTAAATAAAAAAAATAAATGCAAATGTAAATGGGGTGATTACATGACATGCATATGCATATACAGGTATTGTACATTTCTTTCTTCCTGACCTGACTGAATGATGTTGTTTTCTCTTAGTAGGTTCATGTTGCATCATCCACCGGCATTATTATTTCCGAACACGTGCATGCTTCGCATCTAGCCCCTGTAAATTCCCCTCACAAGCACCATGAACGCCATTCAGATTGATAAATATTCATTCAAAAGATACAAATTGTTTTGAACAGTCCTTCAAAGCTCATCAAACAAAAAACAAACTGACGTTTTATCTACCAATTCAATTTCTCCTGAGGGAAAACAGCATATTTTGCTTTGTACAAAACACTTTTGGGAAATCAGATTGCAGCTTTCAGGGGTCCCACCCATTCTTTCAGTTTGATTTTTAATTGCAGTTTGCATGCTTGCACATGATCATTGATGATACTGTTAAGACTTACTTTCACCATGTGTTTTATCAGCTTTTGAACAACATAATAATGTGTTACTATCATCTCACCATGGAACGACACACTTTAAGAGTACTATAGACTCAATGAGATTAGATCTTGAGGGGACAGAGGACACTTAAAGTCAAATAAACCCTCACGTCTCCACATTTTCCATGGTAATGAATGTTTGGCCTGGGCACAGGATGATAAGACGCATGGTAACCACGGTAATCCTCAAGGCTGGGCCACCTTCCAGTCTGCATGCTTCTTAATCTATGTCTCCTTCTCTCTCTTCACGCCTCGGCCGCCCCTCCAGAAGAGGCCTATGTAGGAGGTGGGTACATGTTTTTTTTATTTTCTATTCTTTTCATCCAACCCCTTTCCCTACTCATGTACTTCTCTCTGTCTTCATATTTCAACCGTTTCTTTTAGAAATATTCTGTATCTCCTGTTTTATTTAAATAACGGTACGCAAACAGTAGATGGAACTGGTGTACACACAGGTAAAAGGTATGCAACTTCATTCAGCTTTGTTATTAAGAGCACTACCTTAATTAGAGGTTGTCAGCAAACACGTGGTTTTCTTGAATCGGTGTGCTCTACTAAGCAGAAACCAGAGGCTGGAGCAAAATGGATGCCATCTTGTTTAAATTACCTCTAAAGACGCAGACAGATGATTAGCTCCCGTTATGAGCTTCAGAAATCTAATATATAGTGAATAAATGGCATGAAACGTTCGCTGAAATGGAAAATCTGGGCAATCTGGAAGGTAAGTGGCGTAGATCAACTGCAAAATCTACTAATTCTTACTAACATAGTTAATAATAAAGCCGGAAAAATACATTCTCCATTTAGATTTATTCTTTTGGAGTTCTATATTTGTATTTTTTTATATTCTGGCTGTGGCTCACCTTAATAAAGATGAAATGGGCAACTTTGATTTATCCCAGCATAAGCTATTTTGTTATTATATTACTATATTTATATATTTTGTGGCAAACCTTTGTAAAAATACATGCAACCTTAAGATCCAATCTGTGTATGTCATCTTCTTCCTGTGGAAGGTTGACCAGGCGGATGACATGTTTGATGTTTGGCTGCAACTAAGTGATTTATTTATTTATTTTTTCTAATCTAGATTTGTCTCTTTCAAGTGTGACCTATAAAGCATTGCAACCGCTGGGTTGAGGAAATGCTTTCTGAATGTTCCCTCACACCCACTCTCTCCCTCACCTCTTGACCCTAAACCCCCCTACCCCCCCACCCCCCACCCCGTACCGCGGGCATCTTCCACTCGGACGATGCCCGTGTGTCAATGTGACAAAAAACCTTCCCATGATCCCGTTCTCTGTGCTGACTGTGCTCTTGTCTTCCCTTAAGGTCTTGCGCACCTGATGATGGGCGACCAAGGTATGGGTTTAATTTCTTACTCACCTTTTTGCCTC
Source organism: Danio albolineatus (assembly GCA_903798035.1). Taxonomy (NCBI): domain Eukaryota; kingdom Metazoa; phylum Chordata; class Actinopteri; order Cypriniformes; family Danionidae; genus Danio; species Danio albolineatus. The sequence continues at coordinate 3,067,546 of CAIGQQ010032764.1, read as the reverse complement.
CATCAGCCTCCTCCATCTCTCTGCCTTTTTCTCTCTCACTGCCTTGTGCTGAATCCTCCTCATTCCCCTTCACCGCTGGTAGGGATTTACTGGGGCTGCTTTCTTTTTGGCTTGGCGCTGAGTCAATGGATGGTTTGGTCTTTTCCATTTTTTTCCCCACCCTCTCTTCTGTCTCTCTCTTTCTTGCTCGCTCTCTCTTCCCTTCAGCTCATCACGCCGCTTCTTTTGCGCTCGAGTTTTTTTTTTCTCAACAGCCCCGCTATTCCATTGCTGCTTGCCAACTTCATTTTCATATAGAGGGGGAAAAAAAACTTTCAACCCAGTGGATGAAGTGAGTTGCAGAGACTTCTCTCAGGGGTTTGTTCGCTCTTTGTAAATATGCTCGTCTGTATTCTCCAGCTCTAAAAACTGGAAAGCATTAGCCATCTGTTCGATATTCATGCATTCTCCCTCATCTCTCTCATAGTCATGTTCTGGCATGTTTTGCGACAGGAAGCTTCCATTTCCACTGCCTGCCCTCTCTGTTAGTTTATTTATTTATTTTATTTTTGGTCCGCAATGCATGGAGTCTCTTCGAAACGTAACCTTTCATTTTTTTCTGTCTCTGAATCTAACACGCGGTCATGTTTCTGACTGTTGCCTCTTTCCTCTCCTTTGTATTTTCCTGTATCTCTCTGGACTTTCTCTTCATGGAACCATTATATCAATATCATAGGGAAAAGAAAAGGTATATGATGCTTCTTTCATACTATGTAATAATGTAGTTTAACTCTGTAAGCTCTTCATGTATATTCCTGTGGCTTTTTTTTTTTTACACATGCATCTGTTTATTTGTGTGTTTGTGGAACTGAAGTCTCAATGAATTTTCTGTGTCACTGCCTAAAAATATGATGCGGCTGGAAGGTAGGTGTGATGTCATGAAAATGAGTTTTGCACCATTTTATGATGTCTCAACGACTACTGTGTAGGGATATTTAAATAGAACTTATATGCACATTATTTCAGCAGCAACACCATTAAACATTAATAGATCAAATGTGATATATAATAATTGCGTTTATGTAAATGATTCATCACTTCAGCAACATTAAATTAAATAACCACACGGAAGAATTTAGCACATACAGATTTGGGAGGCATACAACACTATGCTAAAAAAATAAAACCAAACAGGTAAGAGCACTTCATGATACATGGATTTTCATATTCTTAGAACATTTCATACAGTCTGTATGCACACCTGCATATTAATTTAGTAGCTCTTTGATGTTCAAATGCAATTTTTGAGGAGTCCGGTGAGATCCAGCAGAGGTAAGTGGATCAAATCTGCACCGTCACCACAGCAAGCGCTCACACCCTGCACAGGTCACTGCATGCTGGTTTATCCACTGAACTTTAAACACCACACACACACACACACGCACACGCACACGCACACACAGACTGATGGGGTTTGAAATATGAGGGATCCGTGATTGTCGGAGCAGGTAGGTGTGCTTTCTGTCTTTCGCGCGTCTCTTGATTGTGCTCTGTAAGGCATTGACACCCAGGCCATCGCACTATTCTGAATGGGCTAATGCCCACAGGAGATGTGGCGGCTTCAGGCTTCTCTTAGCACATTTGAATACATTTTCAGAGGCATTTATATTTTTCTCTCATTCCATTTTCTCATAGAAAATTGGTTTTCATCTGTCTGTAAAATTGAATCAAATGATGCGTGTGGCGGCTGACCTTGCCAGCAGGGTCACGATGGCTTTATCAAATGAATTTTGCATTGTGTTATTTTTCTGTGGATATATGTTTGCGTGTGAGGAGCGTAGCTGTTATACAGAAATGAAATGAAGTGAAATTTGCATTTCTTGTTCATTTATATTCTGTTTATTGTTTGCGTAGCATCTTCCTAATTGCACACATTCCGTTACGTGCTCCAGTGAAGTCCTGCAATTAAATTGAAACAATTACAACACAGATTTACCGATAATTGAGGCTTAATTAATAACCAGGCAGCACATAATATAATCAGAGATGGAGGAAAACTTCTGTTTTCTCTCAATCCTAATATTGGGATCTTCCGTTGAGCTCTGCGTTGCTGAGAATGTGAATGACTTTTTCATGAGGATAGCTTTTCAGTTCAAACTCTTATTGTTTAAAAGGAATAAAGTAAATACTTTTCACTGAAGTTTCATATTTTAATTAGGCCATGACTGTATATGATAACTAAAGTTATGGAAAAAAGGTTTTGGTTTAAGCTATTCTGTTTCTCCCAAAGGAGTGTTTAAATTTGTGATAAAGTTCTTAGGCGGAAAATAGGAAAAGCGCATCTATCACCCTGCGATTTCACGTGCTTGTCGTCTTAGCATCCGTAATGAAAGTTGTGGCTGGTTTTCATAAAAAGCCTTGTAAGATTTGGAATGTTAAAAAAAAAAGTCTATGCTATAAGTCTTACAGCGTCATACTATTTACTGAAAAGCAGTTTAGTGAATATACCACCAAGGGATAGAAGAATAAAACAGTGTAATGTCAAAATATGTGTACTGTGATATATCAAAAATGTTTGAGAAAATGAAATGTAAAAATAGGGGTGTAATTACATTGTTCCATTGTCATTGAACAGAACTTTTTTGTAACTATTAAATGGCACACTTCACTTGTAATTATGAAATATACTGTATGAAAAGATCATAATAAAAGACATTATATTTTAAGTAAACTAAATTAACCTTTTTTTCACAAATAAATAAAATCAGTGGGATATAAAAAAAAACAAACACAAATCTTTTAATATATCATCAAATGATTCACGTTCTAAACCTGAATGACAGGAATTTCAGCTGTATTACATTTTAGTGGGGGTCTGTCTGTAAGTTATGGTAAAATGTATGATTAAACAGGAGTAAAAATGTATTAAACATTTATTATTATTATTATTATTATTATTATTATTATTATTATTATTATT
>CAIGQQ010032764.1:3013662-3059583 GCA_903798035.1 Danio albolineatus | reverse complement strand
TATATATATATATATATATGTATTTGCTGTGAGACACAAACCTACCATAGCATAGATATACCTAGGCTTAGCTGAAAATGAACATATTCAAACATTCTTATTTGTAAGTTTATCTAAGATTGCATTAACTATACTATGAATTTGGAACTCTTATTTTCGAAAACGAGATAGGCAGGGAGACTAAAACTAAGCAGTTTTGTAAAGCAGACAACCAAGCAAAACCTCAGAGTATTTACAGCTCACCAGAAAGCAAAAGGTGGGATATAAGGATTATATGTTGATTTGTTGAAAAGTTGAAAATTCGTTTTGAACGTTTTTTTTTTTGTTGTTGTTGTTGTTGTTTATTTAGCATCTATAATGTAAAATTTGCCACGTATATTTGTAAAAAGGCAAGAGACAAACATTTTTTTTTATGCAGAGGTTGATAATTTCTGGTTTTCATACAGTATATTTTAAAGCTTCAAAATACAACTCAAATACTCAAATTTCTGTTTAGTATCCAAATATATCATTCCAAATATGGTCAAAGCCAAGCTTTTCGTTCTAGATGTCATGTCTGTTGTTACGAATGAGCATATAAAATTATTTCTGGAGAATGTTTTTACTTACAAAAGGCACATGTAGAAGAATTTAGCATATTGAATAAATGCACAAAACCTGCACACTGTAATCCAGATTTTTAGAAGGAAAATCGGTATGAGGAACACTCCCACATTCAAACCTTTAGAAATCTTCTTTTTATTGAAAGTTCATGGACTTCTCTTTGATTTCCTGCTTTGTCACAAAAACTGTCCTTGTTACAAATTCAAAGCATCTCTACACAAGTAAAATCAATATCCAAATGCCCTTCCCTGCTTTATCACAGATTGTGACACTTTGCGTCATGTGCATTTGAATCCGCTTATAAAGTGTGACGTCACTTGAAGCAGCTTCCGGGTTCAAGTGCTAAATTAAACTGTATGTGGAACAAACATTTACAAAGCAATGTATTACTTTCGAAAATGACGATTGCAATATATATATATATATATATATATGCCTAATATCCGATGGCCAGAAAGTGATAAAATTTTTCATTAATTGTTAAAATATTGGTGTCTGTGATGCACCATGTCCAGAGACTGTGTTTTACACTGTAATTGTATATAAAATTCACTTTAATGTGACATATGACATATGACTGGTTATAAATGAATATTCGCTCAATTCAAAAGAGTAGCAGCTTGGACCGGGAAACAGTATTCCATACATCACCACTCAACAAGCAGATAAGAAATGTATGCCTTAATGGATCTAAATTATATTTTGAGCAATTTAAATGTTGCGTCCCACACAAATCTTATGATTTTTCAATCATAAATGGTTTCATAAAATCGTAAACACATTGTCATTTTGACTATTTTACCTCTTTTGAAATTTATGTGATTATGTGATTTATGTGAATAAATCACATAAATTTATTTATGTGAATTTATGTGATTATGGCTGTCATGTTGTCATGTATTGTAGATATTTTTAAGCACCAGTTATGGTTAGTTTTAGAGGTATCGGGGTATTATAGTGGGGTTATCAACTCACATCTTTTTGATGTTGTATTGTTACTAAATAAATTATTTTCCTGCAAATTTTATACAATATTTTTAATTGTAGTTATGTTTGAGTAGGGTTAGGGGATCGAAAAATCTACAGTATGTAGTTTACAGCTAAAATCATAATAGTGCATCGATTGTAGTATGAAAGATTTGCTAAATAATTGCAGTTAGCCATTGTCATAGTAAAACAATGTGTTTGCATGTAAATCATGTATTAAATGATAAATTGTTAAATACTAATATAAAAACATTTATACAGCATTTATGGGTCTAATACAAAAAAAAAAAATGGTGACAATGACACAAGTGAGTGATAGTATCAGAGGTGTATTTCTTGGCAAAAAACAAACTACTGTAAGCAACCAGCACAGCATTTTACTACATTATACCAAAACCTAAAAAAATGGTAGATTTCTTATGTTTATTAAAAAAAGTAAAAGAAAAAAAAGACTAAAATATATGTTGCCATTATTTACAGAAAGAAACCACTGGAATTCCGTTCAATGTTACAATTTATACACCAAAAAAATACTGTCAGGGATATTTACAAGGGATATTTACAAGACATTTGTTGACATCAAATCATTGATTATATATTCAAATACTAATTAATATAATGCTAAATCTTTTTAACCACTAATCACCAATACATTTTGTGTTATGCAATGAATACTAGAGTTATAATAGACAGTAAATATCTGGACTTTAATTTTGGTCTAGCATTCTAATGTATTTCAACAATGCTGTTCAATGTTAGTGAACTGAACTATACTGTAATATGATTCTGGAAAATAGAATACACATAATAACAGATGAGCAAGCCCAAGTGTCCCAGTCCATCCTACACCTATGCTTGTGTTTTCAGCAGATAATACGAACGATTTATGGCGGTGGTTATTTCCCAACATTTATTCAATTGGAGCAGTCCGTAATGGAGGACAGCTCATTTCGTGCGGTTCAGAGGCATGGCTAACCCCATCAGAGAAGCAGACATTTTAGGATTGTGTCTGGGCTAAAGGTGCTGAATACTCAGACAGTCAGGGGACCGCGATGAGTTCACTGTCGCCGTTTATGTAGAGCCGATCATTGTTAATAAGATGATTTTCTCATTAAATTCCTCTAATGAAATTAAAAAGTAATCAGCAGATGTCATTCATGCGTTTTTGTAATGGGGGGGTTTATCTCCGAGAAGGTTTCTTGGTAGGTCAGTCTAGCCACTTTAATCTCAAATGCCACAATTCCAGACCAATTCAAATGTATTACCCACCTCTTCTAAATGGATTTAAACCCGACACTGACATTGGTGGCCCCAATTTGCCAGTTTCAATCCGGTGTACTGAAATGAAGGAATATAATGTTCACCGTTGATATTTAGAAAATCAAGCCACAATATTGTGTAGATATCTAATTTATGTGCCGCAATATATAATGGATCCAAACATTCCCTTTCTTCTGTCGAACGCAAAAGAAAATGTTTTGATGAAAGCTGAAAACCTGTAACATTTACAAATACTTTTGCAAATACTTCTTTAAATATCGTCTTTTATGTTTAACACAAGAAAGAAACTCAAAACAAGTAAAGGATGAGTAAATTAGTAAACATTTTGTGTGAACTGTCCCTTTAAGAGGATTTCTTTCTTGTTTTTTCCCTCTATTAAAGTGCATAAAAAAGAAAAATGGCACTTTCAGTATTATTCCAGTGCCATTTATATTTGCTGCGAGCCATCAAGTAATAGCTACCAACATTTGAATATTATATGTAATTATGTGTATAATTATGCGTAATAGCATATTTATTTCAAGCATTACATTACGATCTAAATGACCCTCAACAAAACAGTGTGATGATTACCAGATATCATAGCAACACATGACACAGTGCAAAGTGTTAGACTGCAATCACTGAGTCAAAAAAAGGGACAGAATGGCTGCGTAACGAGAGGGAGGAATAGACAGACTTTGTGTTTCTCTCCTTTGGAGTTGAAGCAACACTTTTATCTTGTTGAAGGAGAGGACCATGCTGAGCCTAATTTGCTGGAGCAATGCTCTGTGGCAGTATTTTTCCATCAGGTCAAGCTATTTTGAAATACCCTCAAGGTGCGATAGTGCTTGGACTCATTGTTGTGGTGTGCCTGCCAGAATGTCATTACCAGCGATGGTAGGTGGGTTTCTATCCTCATCCATAGCGCCGCACGTCTCATGCATGCTGGGCTGACTTGATAGCTGATATAACCTTTTGGAGGAGATTTAGGATGTTGTGCTGTAAACATTTAATTAGTTTAAGTCTATCGCTGGCTTTTGATAGTGATTGGCACTCTTGATTCGTGTGCAGCGTAGAGGAAGATGCTTAGTGTCAAAACTGAAGCTTTCCAAGCTGCAAACAGCTCCTAATTAAAGTGGAAGGGTTTCTTTTGCAGTGTTGCTTTTTTCCTCAATCTCATTGGATGGCATGTAGGGAAAACTGCATGTGATTAAAGGGACCAACTAAAACACTGAAAATCCTGCCATTTACTCACCCTCCACTTGTTCCAAACTTATTTGTGTTTCATTCTTTTGTTGAACACTAAGGAATATACTTTGATGAAAGCTGGAACCCTTTGTTTTTTTCTACTATTGAGGTCAGTGGCTACAGGTTTTCAGTTTTCTTCTAAATATCTTCTTTTCTGAATTAATAAACTCATAACGATTATCAACCCCTTGAAAAAAAGAGTTAATGTTGAGATTTCTTTGTGAACTATCCATTTTTTATGTGGGTAATACATTTGTAATTATGCAGGTATGGACTAATGCATAGTTTTATGGTCATTAGATTAGTTGTGTTGACTAGGAAGTAGCTTAACTGTATTAGGTGAGTTAAGTTAGGATTAGTAGAAGACATGTATATTTACTTATGGTCAGTAGAATGTCTGTTGGACAACATGGAAATTAAGTAAGAGCAAATATTAAGCAGACAGTCTGTTAATACTCTAATGACTTTTACTGAAATGCAGTTGAAAAGGTAATCATAATCAAACAGAAGTTATATGAGGGAGAAAAAATATAAATAAAATGTCGTTATTGCAATTATGCAATACATTTTACAACCTACATTTTTGTGTCATTCATGTGAAAATATTTCATTTCTAGAAAGAAAGCCAGCTTCAAACATAACCATCACTAAGGCATGAGCTGATCACGTCAACTTAGACATATGCCGATATTCAGTAATTCAGTCATGATAGTCATAGAGCAATCATGATAGTGACCATAATAGTAGTATGATTATTAAATCAACTTTTAGAGTGTTTTTTAAGAATATTCACTTTGTATTCAATTCATCTTCTGTAGCGCTTTTACAATGTAGATTTTGTTAAAACAGCTTAATGTAGAAGTTCTAATAAATTGAAACTGCGCCAATCCAGTTTTCAGAGTTTCAGTTTAGTTCGTTTCAGTGAGGTTAAATTTTTCACTGCTAAAAGTCCAAACACTGCAAATCCATAGATGCGCAGCTCCACGAGTCCCAAATTCACACAAGTGTTGTTCAGCAACAAAAGCATGGGGATTTAATTGGGTAGTTTAACAGTTTAAACAATAACGTTTTCACATGTTAATCTGGCCTACTACCATACATGCTGAAATATTGATTTGAAAATTCTCTGACTATTTATAGGGCTATTGTTCATTAACACTGTGTAACAAGACTTCAATATTTAACACTAGTTAATTTAACTAAACACACAATGAAAAATGCAAAAGCTTTTATTATACGTGATGTTCATTTCTTAGTTAATGCCTAACAATGCATTAAAATCTGAGTCGTAATCTGATTATGAATCGGAATCGTTTTATTAAATATAGTAACTAACTAATAAAATTCAGTTTTATAAAAAAACTAATGTACTTAACTAATAATAACTTATAAATATGTCTCATTCTCACTATTGATTTCAACTTTAACAAGACATTATTGTGTCACCTATTGTACTTTTATAATTTGGTTATATATTATATTTTGGTTGAAAAATTCATTAACTCTGAAAGTTCATGCCATAAAGCAACGAAGGTACTTTTTTGTTATTATATCTGTTAAATTCATCTTTCTTTGCAGCTTTGGTCAATACCATGAAAATACAGTATACTGTCATAAAAGCTTCAGCAAAAAATCATACCATAAAGTAAACTAGATACCACCATAATCCATAATTGTACACATTAATAGGATTTTTCCCGCTTTTGGAGACCAGTGGGTGGAGCTTAAAATCTCTTTTGCAATGCTTTTATAGATATATTTCTCTGATTGGTGGATTTTTTTTCATAAAATGTTATTTTTCTCACTATTACTGCTTTTAAACAAGATTATGCTTAAGTCAAATTAATGTGAACAGATACGTATAGCAAAATCAGTCACATTCACAGAGATCACAACAGGTCTGCCTGTATGTAAAGGTTAATTGTATTTAAATAAAAATACCATTTACTCTCAGAGCTTCCTGTCAATCCAATTCAAATTCCAATTAAAAGATGCCGTATGTAGACTTGACAGTCCAAATTCGAAATATTAGAAAGGGTTTTTTTCAGTCAACTAGCCCTCTGACCACTCGATGCATACACAGGTTGCCAGATTTAGGCAAGATTGTTTTCCGGCAAGACAACCTGTGGTGCCAAAATAAAATCAGTAATAAAACATGGAACATCACACATTTTCAAAGGCGAATAACACCTTTAGCATTGTTTTTCAGGTAAACAATTGAGTCCAGTTACATATTTCTTAAATACCTTTAAGATATCTTTAAGATCATAACGAATCAAACACGTACATAAAGCACCTTTAATTTCCTTTTGGGTTGTGGGCAGTTCAGTTCACTTTCTCTCTCTTGACAAGAAAGGTGAATTAAAACCTTGCGCAACACTAACAAATACAGCTAAAATCCAGAAGCCACCTGAACAAGATGAATGGAAATGTTTTCTCTAGGCGTCCTTGAATCCTGCAGCTGCGATTCACTGGCCAGCAGAACTGTGTTTTTGAGCTTTGCATCAAACGTCGTGCAGCTGTGTGATTCACTGACCCAATAGAACCGGGTTTTGAGCTCCGCATTAAACATTGAAATAGAAAGTCGTGACAACCGTACAGAAACACACACACAAAAAAATTATAAAAATCAGTGAAAAGAACGAAAGCAAACAAAAAAGAGAAATCATTGGCAACACAGATCAATGCACAACGGACACACAAGCTCCCCAGGTGAGCAAGATGGAGATCAGACGTTGAATCGATAGCCTGCAGTCAATAGAAGAGAGTGACTGAGGTGATGGAAAACTATATCCTGTGCAGACGAGCGAGGGCACAGTCCCCGAGGCGGACGGGGCGGGGGCCCTAAGCTGAGCTTGCACGACCGTTTCATTTTCAGCGGGAATACGTCCGACCTTGGTTATTTAAGATCAGCATAAATCTCCCTTGAGTAGAGCTGGCAGTATCTCACTCCCTGTTGTGCCACTTATCTTCATAGAGCATCGTTTGCTAGCAGCCAAATTGTCAAGAGATTATATATTTTTTTAACTTTATTTATTCTTTTATACCTCGGTAGCAGATGTGATATCGTGATTTATTGTTGTTTCAGCAGGTTGAAGCCAGGAATAAACAGTACGCTTATCTCTATTCTAATTTCTGATAAAGCACTGTAGCCGCTGTGACCTTTAAAAGCGATTAAACACACAAACATGCACATCCGAAAATGAGCCTTAAATACACACACGCTCGCACACAAAGATTTTTTTTTTTTTTTTGTGCGTCTCTGAAGTGATGCGTGATGACAGCTTGTGTATTGAAAAGCAGTAAATATGCATGAGAAAGGCTGCTAAGCATTTTCCTCTTCACAGTCGGTGGATTGTGAAGAAAGATGTGGATTGTGTGACTCATTTCTCATGAGTCATAAAGCTTATGCATTCATAGTCGCTCCTTTAAGTGCCATATGTGAACTTCAGATTCGGGCTGGGAGAAAATAAAATAAATAAAGAAATCATCAAGATCCCTGCGGTTAGTTGCCCTTAAAGGGGTTCAGATGCATAAAGATAAAACAGACATCTTCGGCGCGATAGATTGACAGGTATTTTAATGAAATCACAAACGAGGCTGTTTGGCCCCGCGCACATTCAAGTGCAAATTCAAGCCGTCCTCTCGAGGTAATTGTAATACCTTAATTAACAGAACACATGAATGCTTAAAGGCCTCAGAAGGGAAAATACATATTTAAATCCTTCCGTTTAGCCCACTTTGATGAATTTTCAAATTTTCTTTTCACTGAAGGGACGGGCTGCACCCCCGCGGGAGAATGAGCTCTGCCATTTCCCCATTCCTCTTGACCTGCCAAATCTGTGGCGGCCGGCACCAGTCGGCGTCCCCGGGGATGCGCTGGTACTCATTAATCTCCGGCCCCCTGTCCCAAAGGGGGCAGAGTAATTGTTTAATAGTAGATACTGAGAGATCATGATTCTCTCCGTTTGACATTTATGAGGTCATCAGTGTCTCTCTACATTAATGCACGTATTTATTCGCACGACACGGCCAATAAAGAGGATATCCCGTGAACCGCACAACCGGCTGCGTTTAATAAGGGTATCTGTGTGACATTTGTAATGAGGGTGCAATTTACTGAACATCGCAGTTGAATCATTGATGTAATGATTGACGTTACGTGTGTTTTAATAACAGGCTGCAGTGACATGTTTCACATTAAGGCGTTGTGTGTCTTGCCCTTGCTGATATTCCTTCTGTTTGCTTAATTGTTTCGCTAATTATCCTGTAATGGCGTGATGCTTGGCACTCTATAAGTCAACTCTAAAAATATGTTGGCATTTATATTTCTGACACGGGCTGCGAGCTCTCTGAATTTCAATGAGCGTGGATTGTTAAATATATATTAGGATGTAATTGATTTGGGGCCATGGACTGGCTGTAGTTAACCCCTTATTAAAAGGGAAACCTCTTGTCATTAAAACCTTCCAGGCCAATTAAACCATTGCAACATGTTTTTTTTTTTTTTTTTTTTTTTTTTTTGTGAGGCGTTCAATCTTCAGGCTTTCTGTTTGGATGGTTTTACAAATCCTACTTAACCACTTTGGTAAATGAACGGATGTAGTAAATATCTCTTAAAGGTAATTCACCCAAAACTTTCAGCGTTGTTTTATGTCCGTCCAGAATTTAAGGAGGTGTCTTTTTATCAGTTGAAAACTTATGAAAAGCGTATAAAATGTGTCAAGAAGTCAAAGCACCACCGTGAAATTTCTCCATCATAAACCAAGATGCGCTTCAAGGAGGTTTTCAAGGAGCATTCTGTCATTTTTATGGTTGTGTCTTGTGACATTATGTCCTGTTTTGGTCCCTTTAGGTGTTTTGGTTTGTGTTGCATTCATATTTTAGACAAACTGAACCTAAATTAACTTCTAAGTAGCACAAGAGTTATTTGGATGTATGAACATGCACTGATACCATGATTTACTCTGGTGTTGTTTATTTAAAATTGTCCTGTGCATGTTCAAACAATGACATTAAATAGAAAACAGAAGGAAGCCTTTTTTTTCAGATAATATGTTAGATTTGGATCGCCTCACAGCAAGAAGGTCGATGATTCAAGGCTGTGATGGGGCAGTTGGAATTTTTGTGTGGAGTTTGCATGTTCTCCTCATGCTCACGTGGGTTTCCTCCCAGTGCTCTGGTTTCCCCCACAGTCCAAAGACATGCACTATAGGTGAACTGGGTAGGCTAAATTGTCCGTAGTGTATGTGGGGGAATGAGTGTATGGGTGTTTCCCAGTGATGGGTTGCAGCTGGCAGGGCGTCCGCTGTGTAAAACATATGCTGAATAAGTTGGCAGTTCATTCCTCTGTGGCGACCCCAGATTAATAAAGGGCTAAGCCGAAAAGAAAATGAATGAGTGAACACTACCGGTCAAAAGTTTGGGGTCAGTAGGAGTTTTAAATGTCTTAAAATAAGCTTCTCCTGCTCACTATGGCTGCATTTCTTTCATCAAAAATACAGTACACATTGTAAAATTGTGAAATGTTTTTGCACTATAAAATAACTGTACAAAAATAGTTTAGAATTTAATTTAATAATTTATTCCAGTTATTTTAAAAATGAATTTTCAGCTTCTTTACTCCAGTCTTAAGAGTCACATGATCCTTCAGAAATCACTCTGATATTTTTTATTATTATTATTATTATTATTATTATTATTATTATTATTAATGATAATAGTAATAAAAGCAATAATGACTAAAGTAATAATTTCATTTGAAACTACACGAGAAAGCATTTTTTTTCTCATTTTAATAAATATTTAACAATTTAACTTTTTAAACTTTTTTTATAAATGCCGCCTTGATGAATGGAATAATTTTCTTAAAAAAAAAAACATGAAAAATGAACTGTCCCCAAACTTGACAATATATATTTATTGTGGATTGGTATAGAAAGGTGAATACAGCAAGAACAACTAAAGTTTGAATATACAATTAATTAATTTAAATTTATGGGTAAACAGATCTGGGCCTTAAATCTAGACTGTATATTTAGGTGAATTGATACTGTATAGATCTGAATGCACAAGCGTACCATTAAAAAATAACAAAGCTGGAATCATTTAAAGAAATCGTTTACGCCAAAAAGTGAAAATGTACCTACCTTTTACTCATTCTCAAGTGGTTTCAAACCTTTATGAGTTTTTATTCTGTTATTCTACTAAATATAATTTGAACAAAGCTAAAAAATAAACCTGTAACCATTGACTTCCATAGTAAGAAAAACAACATCTTTGAAAGTCAGTGGTTTCCAGCTTTCTTCAAAATATCTAGTTAGTGTATAACACTAAATAGAAACTCAAAGAGGTTGCAAACGAATTAACATTGAGTAAATGATGACCGTATTTTAAATTTTGGGTAAGCTATAACTTTAAATTGAATGCAGTTATGAACTTGACTGCAGTATAGCAAACTATGCCGTCTAAGTTTTATAACGCAAGGTGGTTTTCCAGTGATCGTCAGTTGAAGCCTCCATAGTGCCATTTCCCGGTCAATTCATTTAAGTTGACTTAACGGAGAGACCTCTTGGATTGGCTGTCTCAATCTAAACGTATGGCCCATCACATCTTTAATAGCAAACACAAGATGGGCTCACCGCCACAGTGGCTTTGGGGCTGATCATTCGTCTCGTGTGGAGAGAGGGGCAGTAAATCAGCCCTGGCTGGGAATGTGACGTCTTGGACGGGGATAATTTGTGCTCATTCTGTTCTGGAGAAACTGGGCCGGAGATCATTAGGCCATAAATCATGCCAACGACGGATGCAAATGTAAAAGAGCAGGAAACACAAAAACAGAACCCTGAGTCAAGACTGGAAATGGAAACACAGTTCAGTGTTAAATGACTTCCTTGGCTGATTTAACTGCACATTTTCTTTAAGAAACGAACTTTTAAGGAGTTCTTAAAGACTTCTGAGTGCTGACTTTCAGTTAAAGTTTGTTTTAATGAAATCTGACAAACTATTGGAGCAGTTTTTATGTTTATGTAGCTTGGAATGGTATGATCTTGTCGCTTATTAAGAGAAATATTATGAGTATATTTTTTGCTCAGAAGCTCATTGCCATGTTTATATTTTACGTTTTGAAAGTTTTGAATGGAATTTGCTGATTATGAAGTGATTGATATTGATGTTCAGTGAAGCTGTTATTTGTGTATGGACATATTTTACTTTGCAAAACAATTCTCACAATTAACATCGTTTAGCTATAACTTTTGGCTCAATAAGCTTCTAATTTGATGCTTATTACTAGTTATTAAAATAGTTGTTTAGTGTCACTTTATATGTATAGTTTTATGCTGAGTTTAACATTTACATTTGTTTATTGAGTACTAAAAAAAGCCAATATGCTAGTAATATCCATGCTGTTTAGCAGCTAGTTAACATTACGTTTTTCTGTGGGAGGGGCTTAAACAAATGCATTACACTTTTTTGGATGTATTTTTAGAAGCTATTATTTAAGTGTAATTACTAATTGCATACTCAGTATCAAAAGACATTGTTATATACAAATTTTGTGCCTCCTTTTTATTGTTCGAACTAAAAGTGCTTATTATTATCATCAACATTTGATATAGTATTCTTGACTGGGCTTATTTTAGTAGGTATTAAATCTGCAAAAATGTATTGTAAGAACATTAATAAGGCATATTTTCTAATCCAGTCAAAATTTCTCAACATGACTAGTGTTGACTGGTCTAAAAACAAAAATCCCACAAATATTAAAATCCTGGTAAATTTGGGCTGACAACAACAACAAGAAAAATGTTCAATTACTATAACAACATGAACATGGAACTCATTTCTAAATAATGCTTAGTTGAAGCAGCTTGAAATTCTTTAGGGTTCTTTACATACCTACAATCTATTCAATTGATTTTTTCCCCCATTTGTGCCTTTCCACACTGACAAATGTATTTGTTGGCTCTACAACCATTACTTACAAAGATTTATCGATTAAACTATAAAAACAAACATTTCACAGTAGTTTTAGGTTTACTCAAAAATATCTATTAAAAGCTGCGTAAAGTGAATGAAATAAATGTCAAATAGCATTGCAGTTAGGTTATTAAATTAAGTAAACCTAACATAACATTTAAAGAAGCAGATTTCTAGTTTGCCACATGCTTTTCGTCACACTTTATAAGGAAAAGGTTGAAATTAAGCATTATTATAGTGCTCAGCATATATGAGTACACCCCTCACAAATCTCTTATTTAAATTAACATTTTCTAGAGGATGCTTCACAATATTACATCTTAGGGCTGGGCAGTTCATCGAAAAATAATTGAAATAAAAATTTTCCAGGACAATTTTTTAACTTACTTTCCCTACCGCTTGTGGAGTCACGTGACCCTGCTCTGTTTATACTTCTGAGTCAATCGCAAGCGTATGGTTCAGCTCAACCTTCATGCGGTCTATACCCATCACCATGGCTGATGCCAACATTTACGCGCAGCTCCCAAAAAATGTAACTACATGTTGTTAAGCTCTATTATTGGTCGGCTTGTCGGTGGTGACAAGCGAGGGCAGCCTGGAGAGCAGTAAGTGTTTACAAGTGTGTCCAGACCCAGTCCTATGGAGGAGCTCGAGCTGGAAACATTTGTTTTGTGTTAAATTATGATTAAAATTGTAACACATCCGCTGGTTCCCGCCTCTGAAAGAGCGAGTTTTAGCTACTTGTACATTAGTACTTGTACATGTAGTGTGTGTTTTCTTCAATTATTTAAAAAATCAAGTAATGCACCCTTCATTCAAAGTGAGCATTTTTACTGTACAAAACTTGTTTGTGAACTACGAGGGCAAAAAAATAAATAAATAAATAATAATAATCGTTCATTATTCGTAATCAAGTTAAAATGTTTAATTAATTGAGATTTTGATTTCAGGCGAAATCGCCCAGCCCTCTTATATCTGTATATATAGAGTACATTAGATTAATCAGTACTGAAGCCAAATCTGGAGCTAATCTTACAAAATAAATTAAAATATCAGTCCAAAAATTAGTAGCCCAAATTTATGTTAGGAAAAATTATTAAACACAATTTTTAAGAGAGCAAAAATCAAGAGGAGCAAAAAAATGTACAAAATTTTGTTGAAATTTTGTAGTTTGTAATGCTTTTTTTGCAATATTTCGCATGAATTTAAATGTATTATCTTTCTATTTCTAAAGATGTTTGGTGACTAAAATATTATTTAAATCAATATATCCGTTTAATAAATCTCTTTTGTTTAAATACACCAACATATATGACCAATATTCACTGAGAGATGGATTAAAACATTCATTTTCCAAAAAAATTCACACGATTAACTGGGAGACCTGAATTAGACTTTAATGTTGTGCTATATTTAAAGAGGTATCTGCTGTGTTGATATTTGTAGGGTTTCCATTGTGTAGTGGAAAGTGTAGACCCTTCAGTTAAGATGGACTAGAAAAAACTAAGACTGCTTATATTGCATGATTCAAATATAATTGTGCAAATGTTTGAAAACAGTCATCTTGATAAATACATTAACACAAGCTGTTGCTTATGTTTGACCTTGTGGCATTTTTGTGTGAGTAACGAGAGACACCTGTGTCTATGTTACTAATCATAGTAGTAAATAAGATTTGACTTGACATGATACGCATACAGTTTTATGGTTTTACTGTGTACATTTAATTGGTTTTCTGATCGTTTTAAGTATAGAACATTTGGTCACTGAAACTTGTTTAATATAACTATAAGACTTTATTGTTCATTTTATATATAGATTCAAGTTCAGTTTACTTAAAAGAGTGATGCAAACTGACATCATTTTTTACCAGTGGAAGTGAGACAATATGCTTTTGTGCAGTACATCTTTATCTCTCCACCCTTTGTTCTTTTCACTCAAACTGTATTTACCTTGAACTTTACACTTACTGGCGCGAGATAGATGCCTCTACCCTGCCGCTTTACCCTTTTCGACTGCTGCAGACAAAAAAGGGTGTAATACGCTCGAGCGTGTACGTAAGCTCATTTCATCCTTTTAAAAGATTTAAATAAATGTTGTTTACTCTTTCCTTCTAATTCAAGACGTATTGATTCTGCCCTGCATCCTTGTGCACTACTAAGATCTGTTCAATATTCATCCATTAGCTTGTTTTCGTTTCTGAGATCCCTTTTTTTCAAATTAGGTGGGAGTATCCATGGTGGGAAGATGCAAAGAGCGCTTTTGATGTGGGTTGTGTTGAAGCTATAAAAAAGAGCCGTATGATGCTTGAATGATGTAAAACAAAAGATTTTTAAGTGAGAGGAGTTGTCGTGGTTGCCACAAAAGGTCTTAAACAATAGCTGATGTTCTCCTAGGGACTGAAGAGAAGACGAGCGTCACACGGAGAAGTGTTGCCTAGCAATTGCCGGAGGAGTAGTTTTTATTTTTTTCGGTTGCTATTCAAAGTGGATATCTAGTCATATTCAAATGATGAGCACTTTTTTTATTTCAATATTTGAGGCGCATTGATCTAGTCACGTAAAAGGGTGATGGATCCAAAGATCGTCGCATCTCTCTCTCTGTCTTTTTGTTTCTCATGCATTTCCTGACAATGAAGCACAGAACGATCTTCATTAATCCTAATTCATAATGCTTTCGCTAATTGATTAAAAGGTGATCGCTGAAAGGTCTGCGTTGGTCCGTCTGGGTCCTAATTGCTTTTTAATTGAGTCTTTCTTCCTTTGAATTCCTATCTGTGATTAATGCTTTTTAAAACGGAGGGCAAAGATTGGATAAGCGAGGCTGTTTTCTTTCATAAGATTTCCAATAATCCATATTCATGTCTGCTATGGTGTTATGTTAATGAATTGGAGCTCTTTACGCTGGGTAGAAATGAGTTCTCCCTCTCCTCGTCGCTCCTTGTGATAAGTGCGAGCCACGGCTCGCTCAAGTGGAGAGTGAGTTCTGGAATACATTTAGATTCCCACCACAAGAACAACCTGTCAAATTGGAAATATGGAAATATGACAGCTTATTGAATCCTAGGCAATTTAATGAAGAATGATATTTGATAGGCAAAGCATTTTTGTCAAAAGCAATTATACAAATCGTGCCTGTGCCAAGCCTGGCAAAAACAGCCTTGATTCTGATTTCTTTTCTGCTCATTCTGTCTTTAGATGTGCATGTGTGCATTCATAGCATGATTTCAGTGAGAAAGAGAGAGAGAGAGAGAGACAGAGAGAGAGAACAGACTGGCATCAGCAGCATGTGCCAAAAAGCATAATACCTCATAGAGAAAGCACTCAGCGAACTGAGAAGAGCAAATGGAACTAATGTCAAAAGAGCAACTTTGCTCTGTAGCCTGTGCTGAAACAGAGCAGGCCTCTTTCTAATGTAACAAGGGCACGTCGACAGGGTTCATGTTGTGTGCTCTTCTCTATAAATGTTATGTCTTTTTTTTTCTTTCTTTCTTTAATATTGTGGCTCATCGTACCTCATGATCCCGAAAACTGAAATTCACTCACAGTGACTTTAAAAGGGTAATTTACTCAAAAATGAAAAATATTTAATTCACTCAGCCCCATGTCAGTCCAATCGCATTGCACATATTTGGATTTATTGATTTACTTTTACTCTGCTAGTGTTAATTTGATAACTCTGAAATGGGGTGCAAGTCAACAAGCCATTGAAAAAAAGGACAACAGACAAATCAAACTAAATTTTGAGGAATATTTCAGCTCGTATGTAGAAATATGTCATTATTTATTAATCTTTGTGTTGTTTCAAACAAACCCCACAAAACTGTTAGTACTTTGCTATGTTTTAAAAATAGTTTCAAAGCCTAAATACTTTAAATCTGCAGTAGTTATGCTATATATATAAACAGTTTTATTTTAAGTTCCCTAGTTCAAATGAGTGTATCTCTTGTTTTACATTGTAACAAAGATGAAGATATTTGATCAAATCTTTAACTTACTTTCCCTACCGCTTGTGGAGTCACGTGACCCTGCTCTGTTTATACTTCTGAGTCAATCGCAAGCGTATGGTCCAGCTCAACCAAATATTCAAATATTTGATCAGTAATAGTTTAATTCTATGCCAAAATCTGATGTTCCAACACATTTGTACAGTATGTTGGTATGAATCATGCAGTTTAATACAAGTGTTCTGAAAAGATTTTGATCACTTTATGCCATGAACAGATTTATATTTGGCTTTTATTCATCTAACATAATTCAGATAACGCAGATGGATACATAACCACATCTGCATGGTGCAAGAGCAAAGCTCACTGGTTCAGAAACTTACAGAATGATCTTCGTTATATTTCATTATTTTGTTAAAGTGTAAAAATGCCAGCACCTACCTGCAAATTCTTTAATAACAGTTCTTAAAAAGAGGGATAAATCAATATAAAAATAAATAAGTCAATCAGGATGAACGTTTGTTTTGAACAGAAGAAAAAAATGTTAAGAATCATATTTTTTGTCACTATTCCTTTAAGTTAAAAACAGCAATTCTGATCAAAACTTTCTATCCTCAGTCAGCGGTCATAATCCAAAACTTCTTAATCATTAATGCCATTACAAACATCAGCAGACCTAGGATGAATATTTCTAAAAAACGTACCCTTTGAGCATAGAAAGTGGCTTTGCTGATGCAGTGAAACTGCAGTAAAGCCGTGGCCATTCGCAGGAGCACATACGTCTCTGGGTGGCGGTTTAATCCCGCACAGCTTGCGACGTAAATAAGTGCCCGTGCCGTTCTACATGACCCACGCCTGATACTTCATTGGGGAAGGGGGCTGATTTGTCTTCCCAAATGGATTTAGTTTGTCAGGGCTTTAACTAAATTGAAAGCGGGAGGAAGCGCGGTAGAAGAGTGGTGAGAGATCCGTTAAGGTGGCGCCCGTTACCACTGACAGACTCTGCTGTGGAGACTGGAATATTGCAGCCATTTCTCAATGCCACTGCGGCTGCAGGAGCCACAGGATGCAGAGCTGAGATGCCTGTGTTCGAGGCCATTAGGGACCTGGGCAACCACTGAGCCTAAGGGAAAAAACACTACACCCAGACACAGCCTGCAGCCAAAACACTGTGTGAGTGTGTGTGTGTGTGTGTGTGTGTGTGGAGTGTGTATCCATGCACTTGTCTATTCCTCCAGCTGTTCATTATAGCACTCGTGTACACAATGCCTCAATATTTAATGGTTCTGTGATTGACTCATCTTCACCTCGCGCAATCAATGCTATGGGAGAGAGAGGTGGGAGGGGGAGGTCACCCAACTGTCCTTTCTTTCCCTTTAACAGCCAAGGATGTAATCCAAGGCTTTTGGGTGTTGACTCGCTTTTACCGTCCTTCCTAGCTTTGTTATAATAGCGTGGAACTGCGAGCTCATTTCCTGACTCAAATGGTCTGTGTGAGTGGCACAGTACGGGAGGCCCGGTCCTACCGAGAGGCCTGTCAGCTACATTAATAATAGAGGACTCAAATTGCTCAAACGAAGCTGCAGCAAGGAAATCAATGTGGAAAATGATGGCTGGAAGCTTCTTTGTGAAAGGAAGGCCTGGAGCCTCATTGTTTGTCTCGCTTTCGACCATTTTGGACTGCTGTTTAGCTTAGTACAATAGGAGATCTGTAGGGACGGTTTGGTAAATGATTCACTTTCGACTGATAGTTTAGAGATTGGCTTTTATAGATTCAAATCTGTAGAAAATGTCTGTATCCTAATGTGAGGCGCTCTGGGATTTTGAATTGGAAGTCAACATCAAGCTATTCATGGAGAAACGTGATTATACTGTAGGCACAAAAGCTATAGTTGAAGGACTTTTATATTAATATAATACTTGGTAATGCATCTACAGTGCTCAGCATAATTGAGCACGCCCCATTTTAAAAATGACTATTTTTATCCATTTCTCAGTGAATACAGACAATGTATCTTGGTGCATTTAAACAAAACAGATTTATTAAACAGTTATATTTATTAAAATAATATTTTAGTCACCAAATATATTTAGAAATTGAAAGATAATACAATTAAATTGAAGCGAAATATTGAAAAAAATTACAACCTACAATATTTAAACTACATTTTGCTCCTCTTCATTATTCCTCTTTTAAAATTTATATTTAATATGTTTCTATAACATGTAAATTTGGGTGTACTTGTTTTTGGACAATTATCTCACATTATTTAGTTAGATAAGCTCCAGATTTGGCTTCAGTACTGTATATGCACAAATATAATATTGTATACTGTAGCTTCCTATTATAAATAAAAAAGTGTACTTATGTGCTGAGCACTGAATATACAGCATGTATACTGTACACTTTATTTTGATGGTCCATTTGAGTATTAGTAGACTGTCTACTTAATATCTGTTGATACTGACATTCAACAGACATTTAACTGAGAAACTTTGCAAGTACAGTACATGTCAACTTACACTAACCCTACCCCAACAGTCTACTTATAATCTAATGAGAATTAGTTGCAATGTAACTTAAGTTCAACAAACAGACCATCAAAATAAAGTGTGACCTGCTTATTTATTCTTGTTTACTGTTGTTAAAAAAGGGTCAGTGTTTTTTAATAATTAAAAATAAAAAAAAATAATGAGTAAAAATTTACCAATTGTGCTTCTTCAAAATTTGGATTCATTAGAGGAACGTGAAAACAATTAGCATGGTTTCTAAAAAATATATTTTAAAATTGAGAAACCTTTGCCATCCTAGAGACAGTTCAAAATTCGTGCAAATAGCAGTTTATTTACATACATTTTATATTGTTTGTAATTACAACATTTACATTTGATTGTTTTTCACTCCTTGTTATCTTAATTATCTAATGCGTTAATTTATTCTCTCTGAAAATGGTTTTAGATGCTATTTTCTACTACCATTTCATCCACTGCCGCAAAGACTACAACACAAAGATTACATGAACGAAAACCTACATGAACGAACGAACGAGCGAAGTCCTTTTTCATTAATAAAATGATCTAACGTGTTTCACAATTCACCTTGGATACCTACTTCAGAGATTCTCTTCACAGATTCAAGCCTGTAGAAAAGGGCATGCTATATATACACACATATATCACAGTCACAACATCTGGAGAGGCCACTTATAGATGACAAGGTGTTCTGTTTCCTTGAAGATCTCCAATCTCCCACATTCTCCCGTTATTAACTCCTTAAATCCTCTTGAATGGTTATCCTGTGCCTCATGAGTTTCATTTCTGTGTGGCGTTGTTTTATGCTGTCATGGGCAAGTTACAGAAAAAGATCCTGACTCGCCAAGATTTTCTTGTTTAAAGACCTTGCTGTCCTTCTTGCACCGAAGGTGAATCATGGGAGCGTTGTAGTGTGATGTATAAAGACTGTTTGTCTGATTTTTCATACGCGGACTGTTCATGTCAGCATGAGGGAAAGGGTCTGTGGGCTGCTGTGGTCGGGGAAACGAATTTCATCAGTCCTGACGCCTACCGGTACTTTTGTTGCCTAGACAAAAGTGCCTGACGAGAATTTTCTGGCAAGACGATGACAATGATCATGATAAATGCTCTCAAAATGGCTGCCTCTTTATCATTCGATGTTAACTCTATGTTCTCATTTCATGCAGTTAGTACGCTTACCAAAAAAAAATCTTCATCAGAACGAGCAGGGAAAAGTGAGACTGCAGAGTTTTTGTTATCAAATTGATCATTATAAGCTTTATCTCGCTCGCAGTGCGCCAGAGAAAACAAACGGCGCTGTCAACCGCAGCACATCACCCATAATTCCTCGTCCTTTTTGCTCCATAAACAGTTGTTCCATCCGCACCGACCTTGGCGAGAGAGATAAATAAGTGGAATTAATTTGTTGCTGGGGCGACAGGGAGGCGTAACGAAGAGCACTGCCTGTTATTAATGTCCCTCTCGGCAGTGGACGCACCCCCAAGGTCCATAGGCGCTCAGAGAGGAGGTCAGGAGAGAAGGAGGAGCTGACCGGTCCAGTGGGCAGAACGGTGTGAAGGCTCGAGGTGATAGAATGCGCAAAGAGGCCACTGAAAGCCCCAAGCAGAGACAGATGATCTGCCAGATTGACAGGAAATTAGACTGAAAGCTGGTAGATATGCCAACAGCGCTATCTCTCCACAGAGCATCGGTTTCACGCTGCTTCGTTATAGACCGTCAAGAGCTGGTTTTGATAAGACCGGACTCACAAGGGTGCATAATTAAGTCAGAGCGTTTAGTACATCAACGTTTGGTGTGAGTGTGTATACGATCAAGCTTTTGTGTCAGGCCAGTCATAATATTTAGTCAAGCAATCCAGATCTTGATCCCGGCTTGCCAATTATTATGAATGTTATGGAAACTAGGCTAGTTTAGTGGGTTAAAAATTATGGAGCAATGATATTAATAAATAAATATAATAGTTATAAATTAAGGGCGCCACGGTGGCCGAGTGGTTAGCACGTTCGCCTCACAGCAAGAAGGTCGCTGGTTCGATCCCCGGCTAGGCCAGTTGGCATTTCTGTGTGGAGTTTGCATGTTCTCCCCGTGGTTGCGTGGGTTTCCTCCGGGTGCTCCGGTTTCCCCCACAGTCCAAAGACATGCGGTACAGGTGAATTGGGTAAGCTAAATTGTCCGTAGTGTGTGAGTGTGAATGAGAATGTATGGATGTGTTTCCCAGAGATGGGTTGTGGCTGGAAGGGCATCCACTGTGTAAAACAAATGCTGGATAAGTTGGCGGTTCATTCCGCTGTGGCGACCCCGGATTAATAAAGGGACTAAGCCGAAAAGAAAATGAATGAATGAATAGTTATAAATTAAATTAAATTAATTCATTCATTTCAATAAAGAATGTTTAGTACATAAGTTTTTGGGGTTGGTATGATCAAGCTCTTTTCAGGCAAATCATAAAATCTAGTAAAAATCCAGTCTATGATTCCACTAGGCTAGTAGGCTAGTGTTGCGTTGTTATAAAGCAATGAGTTGATCACTTTTACAAATATTTGGCACATCAGCTTTTGGTGTATGTATGATCAAGCTTTTGGCTGTCCAGTCAGAATATTTAGCTTCGGAATTCAGTTCTTCTCAAAATAGTGTGTGACCCACAGGCTTCTTATCAAAAACGTTAAGCACAAATATAAGCACATGCCTAATTAATATTAAGCACAAGCATAAATAAGCACAGGTATATAGTATATCAGTGTCGGTTGTGTGCACAAAGGAGTTTTGTCTGTATATATATGTCAAGCAAGTCATAATATTTAATCCATCAGTTCAGAGATCTTCATGGGTCCAATATTTGTTGTCAATATTTGTTGTCATGCTACACAGGACAAATAACTGGGTCTGTTATTTAAAAGTTGGACATGGACCCATGCAGAACCACTACAAGCTATACATACAGTATGTTACCTCGAATTGACATTTTCACATACAGTACTATAGAAACATAATTTTGACCCAACTGTATACCGATGACACGTACTGTATAACAATATGTAAGGTTGCTCTGTGATGATTATCTCGAGATGTACAATTTGTGTTGTATTAGAGCTTGATTGAATTCTGGACAGCTTCTCTACATAGAACACACATGCAGTACTTCAGTGATTCATTATCAACAACAACTGACTGTCTAATCATGGACAGCTATTCTCAGATTATGTGAATCAATGTTAAATAGACCCTTGAACACAATAGGGAGCGATTGTGCCTGGATGGTCATTAAAAAATGGACACAAGGCTGCACAGGCTTTGTGTCTTCAATTTTAGCTCTTGTACCGAGTTGGTTTGTTTGAACTAAGCAAAAATGATACATAATTAGGCATGGTCAATTAGTAGACCAGTTTTATGGGAGTACAAACTTTTGCCTGTACTTTTGTCAGGGAATTTATCACATTACCCAAACAACCCTGATTTGAATTGAATATTTTGAAAAAGTAGAGCAGTGTTGCATATAGAGCTTTGCTATAGAATGTTGAGTAGAGCACGTTTGTAACTAGCATTTAGCATTTATTGTGTGTATGATCAGGCTTTTGTCTGTACATTGTGTCAGGCAAGTCATAATATTTAGCCAAGCAATCCAGTCCTCATTCTCGGTTGTGTTAATTGAACCTGGCAAGAAGTAGGGCAGTGTCGCGTAAATGGTGATTGACCTCGATAAATTTGAGGCAACCCTGGCATGCAAGGGGAGGGCCGAGCAGACACAATTCTATGCCAGACCCAGTAATTAGCTTTAATTTCCTACCTTTATGGCTCGTCATTAAAAATAAGCCTCCCAGTAACGCATTTATTACCCTTCTCAGAAACAGTGGCTGTTCCTTGCAAAAAAGAAGACCAATTTAGGTGAGAATTTACATTTTAACGATTATTCAAACTGCTGTTTCTGTGAAACGTGACCGAATCTATCTGATTTTACAATTTGCAACTGCGCCAATTAGCACAGCTATTGTATGCTAGCGTGGGCCTCTGCGCCACAGGATGACCGGGGTGGCTCATGGTGAAGAGGATGGCAAGAGATGGCAATTATATCATCGCACCCACTTCTCTCAGAAGGAGGTATAAATCTCCATCCACTCTCGGAGGAAGTATTGTTTTGCACATACATTTCAAAGGATTACTCATTCTGGTAATTCAAGAATAGACAGTGCATTATAGGGCTCCAGCAGGCCGAGTGATGATTAATTGCCAATACTTTTGAAGATGCAGTGGGCATAGCTGCTTCACAGTCATGTTTATATCTGGACCTTGTCATGATGGAGCGGTTCGTGCTCCTACTAAAGTCTGTGCGATTAAAACTGAAGTGTGATCTAAATTTTCAACGATGTGATGGAAAGTCATGTCACGCTTTATTTCACAAGGTTCTTTTATATAAAATGACTTAAAACCAGGCAAAGCGTGCAAAGAGTTGTGTTCTCTCTGCAGATTTGTTGTTTTTTTAATTGATTATGTGCATCACATGCTAGATCTTCAAACTCTTCTCACGGAACTGAACTTGATAATTGTTTTTATATCAAATGCATTTAGTGACAACATTATATAAGTCACGTTTGTTTTTCTGAACCGATTCAACCACTTATACACTCACTGGTCACTTTATTAGGTACACCTATCCAACTGCTCGTTAACACAAATTTCTAATCAGTCAAACATATGGCAGCAGCTCAATGCATATAGGCATGTAGACATGGGATGCATCTGAAATCGCATACTTCCATACTATATAGTACGCTAAAATCAGCATGCAAGCTGAGTAGTATGTCCGAATTCATAAAATTTGAAAATTTGTATGCAAGAAGTACTCTGATGACTTACTACTTCCGGCGAGATTCTGAAGTGCGCAGTAGGTCACGTGACCACGACAAAATGGCGGATGTAGTATGTCCGAATTTCATTCATACTTTTTAGAATGTACTTTTCTAACGGCCGAGTAGTACATTTAAATTCAAATGCAGTACCTACTGAGTAGTAGGCGGTTTTGGATGCAGCCATGGTCAAGATGATCTGCTGCAGTTCAAACTGAGCATCAGAATGGGGAAGAAAGCTGATTTAAGTGACTTTGAACGTGGAAAATGTTTGTTGGTGCCAGATGGGCTGGTCTGAGTATTTTAGAAACTGGTGATCTAATGGGATTTTCACGAACAACCATCTCTATACAGAGAATGGTCAAAAAAAGAGAAACACCAGGTGCCACTCCTGTCTCAGACTGGTTTCTCGAACATGACAATTAGTTCACTGTACTCAAATGGCCTCCACAGATCTCAATCTAATAGAGCACTTTTGGTATGTGGTGGAACTGGAGATTCGCATCATTGATATGCTGCCGATAAATCTGCAGCAACTGTATGATGCTATATACAGGCCAAATGTGGACCAAAATCTCTAAGGAATATTTTCAGTATCTTGTTGCATCTATGCCACAAAGGCTTAAGGCAGTTCTGAAGGCAAAAGGGGGTCCAACCATGTACTAGTAAGGTGTACCTAATAAAGTGGCCGGTGAGTTTAAACTTAAAATGTAAAATTTGTAAAAAAAAAAAAAAAAAATATTTAATGAGACTTAATTTCTTAACATCAGTTAACAAGCAAATATCAATGAACAATACTTTAGCCACAATGAATCTTATGCTATTTTCAGCATTTATACAAACATTTTTGTACAGCTCTTAACCTACACAATGTAACATTAGGTAATGCTCTAAAAAGTTGTATTCTGTTAACTAACATAAAGATTACTTTCTGCTGTAAAATGGTATTTTGCATTAAATATGCATTAATTAAACAATTGAGACCTTACTCTAAAAGTAGTGTGCCACAGCTCATTCATATATAAGCTCAAAACCATCTGTGTAATAATCTGAAATGTATTGTACAATGTGTTAGAATAGCTTTAAGTGCTATTTAAACATGGCTGACGGATAATGTAGTGATTTGACTCATGTCTAATTGGGTCAAAACGCAGAATGCATTTATTCAATCTACAGAAAATGACCTTCGTGCAAGACGTGTCTTAGAAAATATGGCAATTCCCCACTGTCTTGCACTCTCAGAAGTATCTGCATGATATACAAGCATAATTGTAAAACGATAAAACCTGGTAAAATGTGTACCTACACAATAGATAGAGTGTATTAAATTATTGTTTTAAGTGTTACTACATAGTGGTTAAAACCAATTCATGAAAATAGAGTTCACAAATACATTACAGCATTAAACATGTTTCATTTTCAAAACTTACCAAACTTTCAGTGGTATCATGCACAGCATCATGCACAGATATTAATTATTAACTATTATTTTTTTAGTTCATGATACATAATGCATTAGCTTTTGTGTATTTTTCAGCATTTTATATTTATGTTGCCAATATATACTTCTTTTGATTTATATTCCAAATATACACTACAAAACAAGTTGCAGTTTTGCAAAGATATTCCCACCTTTGAATAATCGGCTGATGTACAGTATGTGCAAACGGTACTGTATTGATTGAAGGTAAAGGCTGTTTATGTATGTGAAGCTTTTATTGCTTAGAGTAGTTGGTCCTTACAACCATAAATTACCAGTACACCAGTACTCTAATCTTTTCCTTCCCAATAATTACACTCTGTAATAATGGGTCCAGCTGAAATGGACGTTTGTTCTTGCAGCTGTGTTCTTTGTTTGTTACGATCCTTTTCTTGCCTTCGTGGATCAGTTCCAAGCAAACTGCCAGTATATCAGAGTCACTAAAAAAAAAAACTTATGTATTTACTTCAAAAGGAAGCAAGATTAACTTTGATACCCTCCCAAACTCCTTTTTTTTCTGAACTCTGCTATAAGACTGAATTGGACTGAAGGTTAATATCTGGAGCGTGCATTCATTTGCATTCATTTGCATCCATTGACAGTAACGGGCCATCCATCTGGGTACGGTTCAAGTGAGAGAGCAGTAAGTGATGTGTGAGAGAGACAGTAGATGAGTGAATGAATCCATGAGCGTTCAGAAACATGACCTCACCCGGTGATCGATCGCATTTGAGTGTGTAACAGCGTGATCTCATAGGGTATCGGGTTGCTGCAGTCCCGCCACAAAAGTAGTGAATGGCAGACGTGCAGCTGCTATGAACGAGTGAGAGTGATGTTTGCAGAGCGCGCGGTCACGTCGCCCTCCGTCGCCTTCCAACGGGGGGTCCTAGGCAGACCCTGTCGCCTGGCAACCCACCGAAATAGCCTAGGACGTGCCATGGGGGAGAGGATTACACCGTAATCAGGTTGCAAGGTCACTGCGAGAGAGTGAGAAAGAGAGAGAGGGAAATTCGCCACTGCAGAATATAGAATTTCATGCTTCTGGTTGAACTTCATTCATCAAGGTGTCTATTGAATGGGCTTGCAGCCATGAGGAGGAAGTGGTAAAGGTTGCTGGAGAAGCGGAACAAGTGGGAAGAAGGCAGGGTTGGGCAGGAGAGAAGCCCTCAGGAGTAATTGGATGGGGAGAAAGGATGCTCAGGATGCCAAATGAGTGTTGTGGTCGAAAATTGTACACAGAACAATTGGCTGGGTGGCGTTCTGGTGCTGTGAGAGGTCGAAATTGATTCGAGAGTGTATTTAATTACAAACTTCAATCAAGTCAATCTTGGGTAGAAATGTTTGAAAGGTTTTTTTTGTTGTTGTTGTTCGCCATTCGCAGAAGTCTAACCCTTCCTGATGAGATGGTACTCTTTAATTAAGATAAATTAGACAAAATATTGCAGAGAGATACAGCTCGTTCCCATCCAATTTATTTATTTGTTTGGTTATTATTTTAACCCCGGCCTGTGACTGGGACTAATGAGCTATTGAAACACTTTTGGGGAGGTGCCACGTTGGAGGTGGGAGGCGGAGGGAAAATAGAGAGAGGAAAAATGTGGGTTTAAATAATGACAAATCACCCTGACTGATAGAAGCGTAAGATTGCTTTTACTGATGGGAAGAGAAAATATTACGGCCTCTTCTCTGGGAAATTGAAAGGGTATAAATAAATTATATTATAAAGGAGGGAGGGGGGAGTCAATGAAGAAAATTGAAGAGGGAGCGAGCGAGAGAGCGAGAGAGAGGGAGGGAGGTAGAAAGAAAGAGCTGCAAACTGTCGAGGCCACACTGAGTGAAAAGGACAGGAGACATTGATTGTAATACATATCCATACAGATTATCTGGATTATAACTTGAGAGGCGCATACGTATCTTTTACCGGTGGCATCTGTGTTTAATGTTGTGAAATGGGGACAGTGCAACCAAAGTATGTCATTCTTTTAATGCATGATGTTATTGCTTCCATTTAGTACAATGTCTTAAAGACATTGTAGACGTTGAATTATTTTATTTCTTTGTGCAATAGGAATGCAGCCAATCACAAACACGTTTCTCCTTGTCTTGAATGCAATGTTTAAATGAGTCAAGATCCACACATTGCTCAAACAACATTTGAATCTGCTCTATCAGCTATTGAATCCTCTCACTTTAACAATCAAAGTGTTGATCAGATGTAAAATAGTACTCATTATGCAGTGTAGATGGCTTGAATTATAATAACAGAATGGTCCATCTTTTTATTAAGTGGCGTTAACTAAAATATGCTTACATAAAAATTCCTTATGCAATGTGTTAGAATGGTTTAAAGTGCTATTTAAACA
Organism: Danio albolineatus; assembly: GCA_903798035.1. Taxonomy (NCBI): domain Eukaryota; kingdom Metazoa; phylum Chordata; class Actinopteri; order Cypriniformes; family Danionidae; genus Danio; species Danio albolineatus. Next base: position 3,032,337 of record CAIGQQ010032764.1, on the reverse strand, counting down.
TGGCTGACAGATAATGTAGTGATTTGACTCATGTCTAATTGGGTCAAAACGCAGAATGCATTTATTCAGTCTACAGTAAAATGACCTTCATGCAAGACGTTTCTTAGAAAACATGGCAATTCCCCACTGTCTTGCACTCTTAGACGTATCGGCATAATATACAAGCATAATTACCTGGTAAAACTTGTACCTGCATAATAGATATATTAAATTATTATTTTAAGTCTCACTGCATAGTAGTTTAAACCATTTAATACCATTGAATAAAAATAGTTCACAAATTCATTACAGCATTAATCATGTTTCATTTTCAAACTTTCAAGGGTAAAATATTATGCTCGGACATTAATTATTAACTTTTTGTTTTTTAGTTCATGATGCATAATGCATTGAATTATTTTATTTCTTTGTACAATAGGAATGCAACTGATCACAGACATGTTTCTCCTTGTCTTGAATGCAGTGTGTTTAAATGAGTCAAGATCCACATATTGCTCAAGCTACATTTGAATCTACTCAGCTATTGAATCCTCTTTAACAATCAAAGTGTTGACCAGATGTAAAATAATACTCACTATGCAGTGTAGATAGTTTGAGTTATGATAACAGAATGGTCCATCTTTTTGTCAAGTGACCTTAATCACAGTGTACTTACACCAAAAAATAAGTACAACGGACCTATTATGTTCATATTAATTGATTAATTTATTTTCCTTTGTCCTTGGCCCTTTATTTATCAGGGGTTGCCACAGTGGAACAAACCGCCAACTTATCCAGCATATGTTTTATGCAGCGGATGCCCTTCCAGTTGCTACCCAGCACTGGGAAACATGCATACACAGTCATTCACACACATACGCTATGGCCAATTTAGCTACCAATTCGCCTATACCACATGTCTTTGGACTGTGGGGGAAACCGGAGCACCGGAGAAAACACAGGGAGCACATGCAAACTCCACACAGAAACACCAACTGTCCCAGCCGGTACTCAAATCAGCGTCCTTCTTGCTGTGAGGCGACAGTGCTAACCACCGAGCCACCCTGTTGCCCTATGTTCACATTGTATTGTGGGACACGGGCAAGGTTAGGGATAGATTTGGTGGTATGTGTAGGGTGTAAGCGATGGGTCAACAGTGTAATTAAAAATGTGTTTACAGCTGTTGGAGATCTAATGACATGCAGATCATTTAAAAAATTAAGTACAATGTAAAAAAAAATGGATGTGCATAAGTGCAGTGTACAAAATGATCACTTTACAGTTTGAATAAAAGTTTTGTTTTGATGCTGCTTTATGAGGAACAATGAACATGTAAGCATTCGAAGTTTCGGTAGTAACATGAAATCCTCATTTAAATGCAGAATCCCTCTTTTAACTGTAAGTTGCCATAGTGACATCCATAGCAATGTATAGGACAAAATATCATGTGTCAGAATAGATAGAATGGAGCAATGTCATTGACTTGTTCTGTAAGTCCCTGCTTACATCAAACATAAATATCTTGGCCATGAGGTAAATGAGTACTGGAACTCGATAACAAAACAACATAAAAGCATTTTTTGTGCGGTTTGTTTTCTACAATTGCAATTTTTAAAAATCAAATGATAATTTTGTATGAGGAACACAACCAGATTTTTGCAGTTTGAAATATTTCATTCAATTTATGAAATAAATTGTAGCTAGCCGTTTGGTGTTATTGCATGTAAAATTGGCATTAGCTTTTGTTCTGTTTTGTTATTGCAATGCAATGTAATGTAATGTAATGTGTATTTACATAGCGCATTTGTTGTGCATGGTCATACACCCAAAGCGCTTTATAATCATGACAGGGGTCTTTCCACACCACCACCAGTGTGCAGCATCCACATGGATGACCACAGGACAATGGCGCCAGTGCGCTCACCATACACCAGCTATACAGTAGGTGGAGAGGAGAGATAGTTATACAACCAATTCAGTGGATGGGGATGATTGGGAGTCAGAGAGGGAATTTGGCCAGGACACTGGGGTTTACACCCCTAATCTTTACGAGAAGTGCCATGGGATTTTTAATGACCACATAGAGTCAGGAAGACAGCAATTTATTACTTTGTTATTGCATTTTATTTCCAGAACTGTCCTTTAACTAACTTAACCCCTTAATATACCCCTGCTAACCAGCTTCATCGTGAATACTATGCACAAAACCAGCATCAACCTGCCCGAAATAGCACTGAAATTCATGCTAATGCAAGCTGTAGATGATCCTGCTCCATCTTAACGTCATACTTCTTTCATTGCTTACCAAATGTGTCACGTAGAACACCTCCCCTTCTCTCTCACTTCTCGTCAAACATATATCTGTAAGCTCAGCAACAGCTATGCATTTCCTTTCCCATTAACACATTTACATGCAACATATGCAGAACGCTCTGCACACAGAAGACACATTGACAGTTTACAAACTTCCACGCACACAGATCAAATAAGTGTCGCTTTAACACATGGTGTGTATGGCAGATTCAATCCTACATTTAGACTCTATGAAACATTGTAAACAGCTGGTAGCGAGACACCTTAAACATTACACCTGATGATTCGGGGTTACACAATATATATTTAGATATAACACGAGTATGCTGTTATGTTTTGATATAAACATGAAAGCATGTGATTTCACTTGCACATAATTTTGAGTGAGTGGGGCGGGATTCTGGCATTTACCCTGCTGGATTTTTTCAGTGTAAATGCATTTCATAGTTCAACTGAGAGATTAGTGGGAGCATGTGCGCATATCAAAAACAGCATTTACTTTGCTTATTAAATATGCATTTGAAGTACCACACTGCTGTGTACCTCCTTGCACAATCCCACTGCTTCTGACTTTGAGAGGCTTAGATGAATGGGAAAACAGTCATTAGAGGTTTATGTGCAATTCAATTCAGTTTATGTCATGAAATCAAAAAGTACAGTACTTATGTCATTTTTTAATAATATTGGAATGATTTAGGTTCTGTTTTTATTTATTTATTCTCATAATATTTAATATTTTGACTTCAAAGTGTAAAAGTGATTTTAAAAAGTGATAAAGATAATATATTTCTTTGAGTTATTTTCAGTGTAGAGCTTACATTTATATGATCAAATGTTACCATTTCAATTGAATAAAGCTTTTGTTAAGAAAATATACACTCACCGGCCACTTTATTAGGTACACAGTACTAATACTGGGTTGGACCCCCTTTTGCTTTCAGAAATGCCTTAATCCTTTGTTGCATATATTCAACAAGGTACTGGAAATATACCTCAAGAGATTTTAGTCCATATTGACATGATATCATCACGCAGTTGCTGCAGATTTGTTGGCTGCACATCCATGATGGGAATCTCCTGTTCCACCACATCCCAAATGTGCTATATTGGATTAAGTGACTGTGGAGGCCATTGTCATGTTCAAGAAAGCAGTCTGAGATGATTCGCGCTTTATGACATGGCGCGTTATCCTGCTCGAAGTAGCCATCATAAGATGGGTTCACTGTCGTCATAAAGGAATAGACATGGTCAGCAACAATACTCAGGTAGGCTGTGGCATTGACTCTATGCTCAGTTGGTACTAATGGGGCCAAAGTGTGCCAAGAAATAACCCCCTACACTGTTACACCACCACCACCAGCCTGAACCGTTGATATAAGGCATGATGGATCCATTGTTTCATGTTGTTGAGGCCAAATTCTGACCCTACTATCCGAATGTCGCAGCAGAAATTGAGATTCATCAGACCTGGTAACATTTTTCCATTCTTCTATTGTCCAATTTTGATGAGTCTGTGCGAATTGTAGCACTTCAGAGATGCTCTTCTACACACCTTGGTTGTAACTAGTAGTTATTTGCGTTACTGTTGCCTTTCTATGAGCTCGAACCAGTCTGGCGATTCTCCTCTGACCTCTGGCATCAACAAGGCATTTGCGCCCACAGAACTGCCGCTCACTGGATATTTTCTCTTTTTTGGATCATTCTCTTTAAACACTAGAGATGGTTGTGTGTAAAAATACCAGTAGATCAGCTGTTTCTGAAATTCAACATCACTTAAATCACTTAAACAGAGCATTAGAATTCCCCATTCTGATGCTCGGTTTGAACTGCCGCAGACCATCTTGACCATTCCTACATCCCTAAATGCGTTGCTGCCATGTGGTTGGCTGATTAGAAATTGTGTACAGTAAGTGGCCATAAGTGTATACAGTACTAGGACTTAATCCATGAAAGCAAATGTAAAAAAATATATGATATTGTTATTATTATTTAATTGATTGATTGCAAGGGTAAAGCAATTTGTCACTCAGAAGAATTTGACAAATAGCAATTGACCTCAACCCCAATGTTCAAACATTCATTTCCAATAGATAAGAACACGTCTTGCCTTACACTTTTTTATTCTTGCCCAGAAAGCAATTTCTGAGCAAGAATAGACAATGACAGTGTCCGTATAATGTTAATTTTAAGCTTAATTGAACTTTTTGGCTTACTTTTTCATTATTGTGTTCAAGACATTTCTGTCAGAGCATCAGTTTTTTTCTTGTTTAGTATGTAAATGATAGAACGTTCATACCTGGCTTTGTGAGATTTCTTCAGCTGAATGTGGAAGGAAGATGTGAAGGCTTGAGACCAGCCTGAGATATAAAAAATGCAATGTGGGCGGAAATGAATCTCTGAAAAAACACTCTGTGATGGAGGGACATGTTTGTGTGAGTGCGCGAATGTATTTGCGACCAGCAATCCACATGGTGATGGGTCTGCCGTGATTGAAGTTGTCTCTCTTTTATTTTTTTATTTTTTTGAAATTTTGGTTTAGATATGATGTGGGTGTGTATCTGTTCCCTTCCACCACCCGCCTCTGTCTTTATATCTCTTTGCTCTTTCCCTCTTTCACATCTTCCCCTCTTCCCCCTCTTTCTATTCCATACTCAATCGATTTTGCTCTCTGACAGACAGCGGTTGCTTTTGATCCTAATCCTGTTATCTGTTTATACTGTGTCCTCAACATGGTGGCTGATGAGATTTCAATGCATTACTGTCACCCAGTCGCTGACAGCTCAACGTCTGTATGTGCGGCTGTGAGTTTGTTGCCCGCTGCGAGTGCGGTAGAGAGCGATGCTGCTGGATTATTTCATTTTTTTTTTATCACTGGATTCAGAGTTTGTTTACTGGTGGGAATTTTGGTCTCCTGTACATAAAACCGTATGTTACTTTACCTCTGTCGAATGCTAGTGCACCACTAAAATGATTATTGCCTGCCTGCTGGGCTTCCAAACACTGAATAAGCCATGCGTTCCCCTTTTTAAAAGGATTCTGTCTTCGTTTGCTCATACTGTCTTCGTTTGCTTATTCCAGACACGTTTGACATTCTAGAATATGAAAGGGCATCTTTAGAAACTAACTGCACTTTTGATTGAAGTAAAATTGATAGATTTCTGTTACAAAAAAAAATGAAATAGAATAAAAAATATTAGATATTGTAAAAATAAGTTAAAGTAAAAAAAATCACATTGTCCTTGTTTTGAAGATTTGTTTTTGTACGTTTATGCTTTCATGAAAGTGGTTTGAAAGCAGAGATTGTTAGGCTTTAAGAAAGGGAAAGAAAACATCATAAAAGCATTATAAGTTTTCTAGACAACCCCAAGTCTTCTAAAATGATATAACAGCATTTCACAAAGAATAGCCTGAAATGTAATGTTTTTACTATCCATTGAAAATGTAGCTTGAGAGACTTTTACCATTTACTTTCATTCCATATACCAGAGCAGCTTTAATGCTGCACTATAAACTTTTTAAACTATTAACTTTTTGTTGTAGTCTCATTTTGCCCTCTGTAGAAGTCAGTCAATCGTGGGGTTTTAAAATAGGGTTCATTTGTAGGATTTTATTAAAGAGAAAAAGAAAAGAGAGAAAGGGTCATATTTTTTGGGGGGGGGGTCTCCAACAGCAGGCTAATATGCATGCATGGTCAAAAAACACTTTCATTGTCTAATAATATGCATTTATTTTTACCTAATTATCCCAGCGACTCCTATAAGAATCGTTCAGCGAATCATTTGTTCCAAAACCGCTCCTTAGCGAGATGCTAAACTGCGCTGATTGGACCGATGTCCCAGTCTGTTGTGATTGGTCGACATCATTCAGCACGAGAGAATGCCCACCACAGCTTATCAATATTGAAGTAGTCATAGTGTGTGCGTGAGCATATCTGCCAACATTCGTTTTTCCCAAAAGACGCCCGTATTTAGAGAATACAAGTTAACCAGATACACTACAAGATACTCTACAAGCGGTTAAAAGTTACAAACTTTTACACCTTGCATACATCTTTTTTGATCCTTTCTTTAACAAACGGTTGTCAAATCCTCCGTTGTAAGCATATAGATTTCAGAAGCACTCCTCAGAGGGAACACAGCACAAGGCTAAGCTATAATGCTAAGGTATTTTTGCAGAAATAAACCTCAACCACTGTCTCTTCACAGTCTTATCTCTGGTTTATCTGCACACTTCCAATAATATCCAGCCGAGCACAGTGCTCTTCTCTGTGTTGCCAGATGTAGCTGACTGATTCCATTCCAAACCCTATCCAAAAGGTTTTTACCTGCACAATCGAATTCAAAACCGCCCAATCTGACAACCTTCACTCGCCGCCGTTGTTTGTGGACGGGGTTGAGGGTTTCGAATCTCCTGGGGCTGCGCGTGCACAAATGGGCGGGGCTTATGTTTCGTGTTCACATCATGCCGAAACGGCTAAAGACTCGTAAGCACGGGGATTCGTTTGAGGAACTATGAGTCGGCTCTTTAATGGATGAATCAATAGTTTTAAACACTGTGCACTTATAGATTTAAACCTCAGCTGGACATTTCACTTCACTTAGAGCTGTGTTACACACTGCATGCAAGCTCATTTTCAAAAACCCATAATAGAGGCTCTAAGTAAAATCAAGCTAAATACAAAGTTTTGTCAAGAATTGTTGTGCAGACAGGCTGATCGAACCCTATCTAAACTACATCTAACCACATCATCATGTACATGATGCAGGTGTTTGGTTTCCATTGCCTCAGCAGCCAATAAGCTTGCCTCTCAACATTGAAATACCTCAGTGTTGTTTGATCAAGCAGTCTGCAGCATGTTTTGGAGACCCTCCTCCACCCTAGCGCCACCTCTGTATAGATCTGCTTCGGAGGTTCGCATATGTTGCGTTTACAGCAGCAGTGTTCTATTCTCTGACAGAATGTCTGTGAATATACTGTCAGTAACAACTGTAATTGCTCTGCATCTGTACCTGCTCTGCACCTATGATAAAAGCTGCTGCATAGCAGATCAATGCCGCCAAGACCAAACACATCAACAGTGTCACATGTGCATTATAATACTAAATCTCTCGAGAGCTGTCATGACAGAAATAAAATCATTTTGAAATATTGCAGATAAACGTAAATTGCTTTGTTGATACAATAAATCAATAATCTATAATACAAGTTTTGTTTATAAGGGTTCATCTACGAGAAGCATTGATAAACATGAACACTACAGCACAGTAGCTTACCTAAAAGTGATATTAAAATAATTTGTCCACAAATGCAAGTGCATGATAACATTCATTTCTTTGTGGGTCAAAATTAGCTAAGGAAAATTGAATGGATCTAGATCACTGTTTTTTGGTTAGCATTGTTTTTCAGATTACCTTCTTTTCATCAAACGAAACGAGACTTGAAACGAGTGAAGGATTAGGAAATGATGACATAGGTGAAATATCCCTTTAAGAGCAAGCATTTGCAGTACTTTTCTTGCAACTTGCTCTAATTCATGCCAGTTATCTTACTGGTGTGCAGTGCTCGTCCTCAATGTGTTACCTCTAAAAATAAGCTCAGAAGAGGCACAAGTGCATCAAACCGAATTGTGTATTCAAGAGACACATCAATTAGTCATGATGGTCGAGACTGAGAGAAGCATCCCTCTAGAGTTTGCGCATAAGGGTTCTGAATATCCTCCCTTTTTCCTCTGTTTTTTACACTTGCTGTCTCTATCTCTCTCTTCCTCGTTCCTCTTCTTTCTTGTTTGCATTTTACCTATCCATTTATCTATCTCTCCTCTCTTCATGTCCGGCTCTTGACTATCACTAAATGATGTATTGCTGAGTCTGGGCAGGATGAGCGCCAGCAGTGATAAAGCAGCGTTTCCTGCGTCCTCCATTTTGATTCAGTGGAGCTGTCCACGCAGATACGCACTGAGGCATACATACAGACACACTCCTGTGACTACAGCCGCACGCACACACACACACAAACACACACGCACACACCGGCTGAGGTGCAGTGCTTGTCAAGCAAGTTTGAATGTCTTTCAGTCTTCCTCAGAAAGGCTCAGGCAAAGTCATCCTTGAAATAATGGAGGGAGACGTAAACACTTGCTCGTGTGCTCACGCGCGGAGGAAGATGGTGTGAATGGCTCTGTTCCAAAACCTAGTGCGCAGCCTACGCAGACGGCACACTCTGTCGAAAATATATCAGAGATGAAGCAGAGAAAAATGTTGCTTATACTTGCACAAATAGACATTGTTAAATTAGCAACACGCTAACACCAGACTTTAGTGAAAATAAGGCAGGGCAAAATTATATTAATGATAAGCATTTGGACACTTTTTCAATGTTTGTACATGGATGATCAAGCAGATTACTACGTTAGCTTAGCAACACGCTAACACTAAACATTTGTGAAATCTGTTTGACGTAAAATTCATTAGTATAATGCAAATGAGTTGCGTTCTATGTAGTTTTTAACATGGAGCAGAGCTGATGTGGAAATACAGTCTTTTCCTTTATTAATACAAAACAACATCACTTTGTTAGCATAGCAACATGCTAACACGAAACAGCTGTGAATTGAGCTCCATTTGACCGGAGATTCTGTCATATTTGAAACTCTATTGGTAAGATACTAATGAGTTGCTATGTATCAGTTCAATGTTCGGTTCTGGAGCAGAGCCAACGTGGAGACACACTCTGTCTTTTCCTTCATCATCACAAATGAACATTTAGACTGACGGTCTGATGGAGCCCCTTAGCATTGGGTTGCTATAGAAACAGCAGGACTTTCGAAGATGACCCAAATTAGTTTTCCAGCAGCCGAGCGTAGATGCTCTCCCACCTGGGAGGGTGAAGGAAAGAAGAGAGGAGGGAGGAGAGAGCAGAGGAGGTTAGAGAAAGAACGTACAAATGGAATGAAGCGCCAGAGAGAGACAGGAGGGGTTTGGTCTGCAGAAGATGATTCCAGCAGGCGATAGACAGATGTGATGAAGTCAGAGGAATGAAAGAGACAGAACAAAGCCTCGTGATTTGATACGGTATAGAACGTGTCAAGACGACATATGAAGGCAGAGATTAGCTTGTCGGAGAACACACTCCATCTTTAAAGGTCACTCCGAGGTGGTGGCGCTGACATCGACGGAGGCTTCACAACATGAATGTTCAGAAAGCTTATTACAAGCCTAGGTCAGATTAGCTCAACCGCACACAACACCCTAATCAGACCAGAAAATACGGTGGGGATTACACACTAACAAACTTCCCCTGCCATACAATCGCCATTGTGAACTTGTTTAGGAGAGAGAAACACTTTACGGCGGGCATCAATGCTAAAGAAGAAGTGCGAAAAGATTTTTTTCTGCTTTCGTATTAGGCTAAAGTGTGTTCCCTTATTGATTTGGGTATTAATAGAACGGCTGTCTCAAGGAAACACAATCACTGAAATTGATCCAGACATGTCAATGGCTTGTCAGGGGCCGAAGAATGTCGCACCTGCTGAAAACGGGGTGAGGGAAATCAAATAAGTCAATTAGCATGCAAGCAAATTTCCCAGCTGGATGCATTCCTTCGAGTTCACTGGAAGGGGGAGGTTGCTGAGCAACCGAGAAATGAATTAGTGGTTCAAGTCGTCCCTGGGTGTGTTGTGGACACATTTCATTCCTGACCCCTTCCTCAAGTCCATCTGTTTTGGTCCACACAACTGGCAGACAAATGAAGCTCTAGCCCTATGCACTTAATCAATTCATTGAAGCTAATGTGAAGGGAATATGAACATAATGGTCTGTTTTATACTGGCCTAACTTAAAACTGGAAAGGAATTTACGTACGGAGTTTCAATCAAACTTCTGAGATGGTGGAATTGTACTGGTCTGTAACTTTATATTTATGTTAATGCATTAATACAGCATACATGGTAATCACGTGTCAAAAGGGAAAATAAAATAGCCAGTAATTCATGCATTACAACACTATATTACACAGAATAACTGACACGATGTAGCGTCTAAGCAGACAACACCACTATCTTTTCTATTAACAGTTTTATTAACAGCATTGGATCAACCTTAAAATTGTTGCCCAAAGCATCTTCAGGAAAAGCTATAGTATTGAGGCACCCTGAGGCATATCGAGCCAATCAGAGAGCAGCCTCAAGTTTACCTGATTTTCAAATATTTTACTGCTGAATACACACCCACAAACAAAATACAATTTGTGATATCTTATTTAATAAATGCACATGTCTAACAGGCAGGAAGAACGATGACATTATTGAATTTCTAATTATTATTTTGTTATACATAATAAGTTTATGTTTAACAGCTTTCATCTGTGGATAATATAGTGGTTTCAGTGCCCCAGCACCTCATATTGACTAGCCTCATATAAACCGGTATACGTTAAGCATGGAAAACAGTATATTTAAATGGAATCTAGTTTGGTTTAGTCTTTTTTTTTACGCACATACATATTTATATTTCCTTTTTGTTGATGATTAGACATTTTATATGTTGAAAAATGTACAATTTTTAACTTTTTTTATGGTTGGTCTATCATCTTTAAGAACAGGCAAGCGCATGGCTGAAATAAATTATATATAAAGAAATATATATGATTTGAAACAGCATTAATTAAGTAAATAATCAATAAATCCTATAGTTTAAACTTGTAAAAATTGTAATTTTGAGTGAAAAAAATGCTGTTTATCTTGGCTATATAAAAACTTTGTATTATGGTTGTGTTTTCAAAATGTTTAAGTTGAAAGGCTGATTAACCAAATAAATCATACTGGTTTAGCTTGTGAAGACGTCTGTTGAGGATAGACACACACCACAATCCGAAACACAAAATATGCTGGTCTTTTCATTAGGTTGCATTTTATTTTTGTGATTTCACTGGACCAGAAAGGATGCGGATGAGTGGAGCCGTCACAGACTAGAGGAAAGGATAATACTTAAAGTAAGAAACTCGAAGGATTTTCGGAGTGAATATTCTCTCTAGCTGAAGATTTGCGACTCGGACAAAAAAAAAAGAAAAGGTGATGCAATACACTGGCAAAACAATGGTTTCTTTATCGATTATGAAAAGGCAGAACACCAGTTTAACTCCTCGAAGTGTGCACATTTCGCCAAGTATGTGTGAAGAAAGAAATGCTGTTTCCCTGGAGTGGAGAGTGAGCTAACACCGATAAAAGTCTTGACTAATGTGAATGTGACCTAAACATGGCGTTAAAAAAAAGGAAAGCCACTCCATCCCTGCTGGAACTCTCTGGATATGTTAAACCCTTTATCTGCGGTGCACCATGCGCTGCGTAGGCCCCCAGTGTGATATGCGTGCGAGTGTGTGCTTGGGATAAATATATTTGCCTTCACACTTTAGAACGGCGATGAGCTGATATCTGTATTCACACAATGCACAAGTCTATTTGAGATTCATGACTCACATGGAGACAGAACAGATTCCTTCCAAAATGGGGGCACCTTCTGCAACCCCAAACCTCGTCAACACATGCAATCAAAGAGTGCAGTTAGTTTAGAAGGCAGAACGAGAGATAAACTCATGGTATTATGGTTTTAGATCTAAAGCAACGGCTGTTATCCTCTCCTGTGCTGTGTGCGCTGTTTGCTGATATTAAACCTCTCATTAGATTCAAACACTTTCCCTTGAACACGATAAGCCCAAGGCAACACTTTCTAATTAGTTTATGTGGCCCGCTGGTGACTCAAGTCGTTGTTTTATTTTTCCTTTTTTGGCAACAAAGTGTCATTATCACTCGTGCTGATCTTTTTTGAAGCGCTTTTGGCCTGGTTGGCTCCACTGTGTGTTGACGCACTTGTTAGCGAGAGGAAGTGGCTGCTATGAAGGTATATCTAGAGGCTAAAGTAGCAAAGTGGAGCAGCGTACATTCATATGCAGCATGTGTTATCTTGCGCATGTCGAGCAATGCAGCATTGAGACTGCTCTTTACTGTGTTGGGGAAGCTACTTGCTACGCTACAGGTTTACCACAGTTTAAAGTAAATAAACTCAAAGGTGAAGCATAGTATTTACAAACAAAGTCTTTAAAGGTACTGTTCACTCAAAACGACAGTTCACGTTGTTCAAATTCAGCATTTTGTTCTCTAAGCACATTTTGTTTACTTGCCATTCTTTTTTAGATAGCTTGTTTAGCTAAGTATTTCTAAAGAAGATTAAACAGCTCTCTGAAATAGCATATACTGTAGTATTACTCTAGGGTTGTTTCGTTTCCAATACTAGTATAGAAAATGCCACCAATACCACAACAAATTCTTGCATATGTATCGGTGAGTAACTTTTTTTAGCAAGACATACAGTACACTTATGCCCGGTAGCTTTATATAAGTCTGCAAACTTATTGAACTGCCTGGTCCATTTGCCTGGTCACAATTAAATATCTGGAAAGTTAAGATTTCTGAGACCGTGCATAAACACATTTCATGTAAACTAAAATATATTCAAACAATCAGTTTTATTATCAACATTTGGATTGTGAAATAAAAATACCTTTTTTCATTTTATGAAAATTTCATCTTTTTTCAACGATAAATAATATTACTGTTAAATGTATGTCTAATGATTAAAAATAATTTTGTTCACTGAATGTATTTGTTAATCTTTAATAAGAAATTAGGCCACAATCCCAATTCTACCCCTTAGCCTTTCCCCTTCCCCTTACCTCTCGTTTTGCGTATTCATGTGAAGGGATAGGTGTGTCCTGATTCTTTTTAGCTTAAAAGTGTAGGGCTAAGGGGAAAGGCTAGATAAACCTTGAAATGGAGATTTTTCCAAGACCACACTCGAAACCAAAGAATATGAAAATTTCCCAGAATACACCATCTACAACAGCAAAATGGCTGCACGTGGAAGTAATGAGATCTACAAATTAGTATTTTTTTCACAACAAACAAGCATATGTTTTAATACATTTATAATGGCGTTCATCTTTTACCGTAATCCTTTTGTTAAGAAACGATTAAAAACGGATAAGTTTTGCTATCTAAAATCCATTATAATAACTCCTGTATGGTAGCCCCACATCATACATGATGACACTAGAATACCCTGTCACAAAAGTCTGGTGACCAGGAATTACCTTTTTACTGTGTCTGGTATAACGTTACTGTTGTTTTCTTGTGTTTACATAGATGAATATGGCCATGGTGTAAATGCATAGTACAGTTACAATCTTTTTGCCACATTATATTGTTATGATAACGTGATATCGTTGCCTTCAGTGATGTCCTGAAGATGAATACCAAAAAAATTATGCAACTAGAATAACTACAGCAGTCACAATTGTTGATCTCATACAGTTTGTAGTAAGAGATCGCGATGACATATGATGACTTGTGCAGGTGCTGTAGTGGGGTTTCATTTCTTAGGGGTAAATTATGAAGCCCTTACCCTTCACACTCTGTTTCAAGGGCCAAAGGCGAAGGGGTACGGGTACAAAAATAGAACGGGCCTTAGTCTAAAGCACACCATAAACTATTTCGATCAATTCATACAATGCTAGAAGCTGTATGTACAAATACACACCCAGGCATCGAATCAGTAATCAGCAAAAAGTATTGGGAAATATCGTGTATCAGAATCAGAATCTGCATTGGGAATGAAAAAAAGGTATCAGACTCTTTCTATATAGTATCAGAATATATCATTCTGAAAGTGATTTGATGTTTTCACCATGTGTCATTATCATTACAGCTGCATTATGGACTATTTTTAAACTTCATAGTTAAATATTATATTTGCAGTGCTTTACTTGACTGCTCATACCTGCGTAGGTCAGTTCGTGTTCATTTTCATCATTAGTAAGCTAATAAAATGTACTGCATGTGTTTATATATTGAAAGAAAAAACTGGTTCTTTCATTATAGCAGTTTTTTCAAACAGCCTTGGCTAGTTCGTTAGTTTAGGATTGTTTACCTCTTGTTAAGCGAGCATATTATCCATGTTTTGTGCATCTTCTCTCTACATTCTTTCCTTTTGAATAAGGCGAACAGAGTGCCAGGTAATTAGAGAGTTTTGGCCGGCTTCTGGAACATCTCAGTCTGCGAGTCGCACAGCTCATTAAAACCTGTGGCCATTGACCCAAAATGTGCACTGTGTCCATTCAGCGCTACTATAACACCTTATTCACCGCATAGCTATCAAACGGAGTGCATAACTTCAGAAGAATGGGTGACAAAGTACAGTTTATTTCTCGGGAGCTCAGAAATCAACGAATGCAGCTTATATTCAACCGGAAGCAAACAGCAACAGAAGCATCGACCATGGCACATTGACTGGGTGTCCCATGTGAGGTTTCTGCCCTGACCTGCCAGTCATGCTGGACATCCACACTGGCATTGCACTGGGCTGTCTATGTGCAAGCGGTTTCGGGGTGACCACTGGGGCTGCTCCTTCTCCTAGCAGTGCTGACAGCTGGTCAATTGGCTTTAGAGAGCCAAGGCTGATCTCGGCTCGCATGCAGAGTGATCTAAGTGACCTTGGGTGTGCCTACTGAGACAGGCAGAAAGAGCGGGATGGGATATCCATACAAAACAGAGCTTTTTTTACCCTTTACATTCTCACCCCATCACATACTGTCATTCTGTTTTCACTGTTCTTTTCTTAGGATCCCAGGATGATTGCTTTTTCATAGATATCAAAGATTTTACCAGCTCTTTCGCTCTACTTCTTTCCTTCCTATGTTTTCGTTCGATTTATGTAGATGGAAAATATCCTATATGTACTACATTCTGAGAGTGATTCCATTGATATCATTTCTGTGTTTCGTTATGAAGTGCACTCGAATGGTTTCTGGGTCCCATTGGATAGTACATTTGACTATACCCCTGAAAAATCTGGATCTCATTCTTAGGCGTTCCTCCTTGGTAGAAATCTTTCATTGCGTCAATTTTTAGATTGCCTCAAGCCCCCTTTTCTGACCTGGACTTTGGAATTGTCGCACCCTTAAAAATCAGATTCATCCAAACTTTTTTTTTTTTTAATAATTCTAGCCTTTGACCACAGGACTTCTCTGTGAGAAAGTAAAATGGCTCTGTGAATGTAGCACTGGACTTCATTTAATACTGTATAGGATTGTCATTTCCAATAGCAAAACATGGATATGATTTATTTTGACACTTTTGGCATTCTGTTGGCTATTTGGAGCATCAGTAGACTGTCTCATTGGAGCAATAGTAGACTGTTAGGTTAGTTTTATTAGCATAATTTGATGTATACTATCCAAGTTGCAGTGCTTATACTTTAAATCAATCCAATTATACTCCATCTAATTTAAAATGAACGGATATTAAGCAGTCTCCTAATACTGTAATGCTGGGGTGTCCATCCTGTTCCTGAAGGTTTAGTTCCATTCTTAATTAAACACACCTTGAGACATCAGACTAGGAACTTTCTGCCTAGTGTTTTGCAGCTGGATGAAACTGCAGAATTTTGGCCCCCCAGGAAGAGGATTATTACAGTATGAGATTATTTCTTATAGGTGAATATTCAATTGTCTAAATGCCTAAAATACAAAGAACGGTCCCACTTTATATTAAGTGTCCTTAACTAATATGTACTTACACAAAAATTAACAATTAATTACAATGTACTTATTGTGTAAATACATGTGTTTACATTGTACTTATGTTTGATTAAATACCTTTATGTAATTGTATCTGTAATTAATTTCTGTAATTACATTTGTAAATACACTGTTGACCATCCCTTACACATTAACCCACTCTTAAACTTACCGATACCACCAAACTTGTCCTTAACCCTACCCCTATCCCAACTCAAGAGCACCACAAGTGTTGTCAAATACATTATGAACACACTAAGTACATTGTTTCTTATTTTTTTTATGCAAATACATAGTAGTTAATGACACTTAATATAAAGTGGGACCCAAAGGACTAAAGAGGACCTTCAACATAAAGGCGCTCAGTGCAATTGTTACACCTTATCCCCTTTTTTAGCTTTTTCCCTACTCCTCTCTACTCACCCTGCAGCCCAAGACCAGTTACTCACTTAAGCTAAGCAGGGCTGAACCTGGTCAGTACCTGAATGTGACACCACATGGGAAAACTAGGTTCCTGTTGGAAGTGGTGTTAGTGAGGCCAGGGGGGGCACTATACTGTCAGTGAGCGCTATTTTTCGTATGAGATGTTAAACCGAGGTCTTAACTCCCATGGCACTTCTGGTAAAGAGTAGGGGTGTAACCCGGGTGTCCTTGCCAGATTCCTTCCATCGGCTCCATCAACTGAATTAGCTCTATCACTGCCTCTGCACTCAACCAATAGCTAGTTTGTGGTGAGCGCACTGGCGCTATTGTACTGTGACTGCTGTCGCATCATCCAATTGGATGCTGCACACTGGTGGTGGTGTGCAGAGACCCATGAGACTCATGATTGTGAAGCACTTTGGGTGTATGGCCATATATGATAAATGCGCCATATAGACATTACATTGCATAAAAGTGGTAGGAGTGTCTTGAGTTTCTTTTGGCTGGAGGACAGTGGGACCTCATTTCAAGAGGCATGATAAATTTCCCAGAGCATTTTTTACATGAACATGTACTATTTAACTTGTTCTAATACAATATATTATGGTGTAGTAGTGTTGTCCCAATTTCCTAGTACAGTTTTTTTTTACCCTAACCTCTTGCCACAGTGATTCAAGGGCAAAGGGGAAGGAGTAGGTGAAGGGGTATAAAAATGAATTAGGATTGGGCCACAGTGTTACCACGTACATATACTGTTTCAATTCTCACCCCAACACCTTTCATGGCTTTTCCAAAGATATATTATATTTTCCCAACTCTCTCTACCTCTCTTTCCTTTCTCCTCCATGACCTGCTGAGTTTGGGAGAGAATTTATCCTCCGGGAAGTCTGGCTCAGTGTCAGCCTCGGCATTTCTCCATAGTGTTCCTGTTTACCTTTCAGTGTGAGTTAATACTCTGTCAACACCATTAATCCCCAGCATAATAGGGAGCGTCCGCCAGCGTCCGCAGTGTTTACCAGGCTGCCGACAGCTCGCCGAGATTGATTCAGTGATGCTTTATGTCCGGCAGTCTGATCTAATGACACGGCTGTAAATTTCCAGCATGGAAGGGCCACGGTTGGTGCACCTATAGTGGCTTTTGTGAAGTCTTTTCTCCTCTACTGGGTTCACCCTCACATCTGTTTACTGTACCGCACCTCGCTTCTTATTGGGACCCGTTTAACACTTCTGTTAGCGAATGTCATGTACAGACAGCTGACGCACTTTCATTCTCCAAACTCAACAGGGAAGCGACTAAAACACACATACATTTTCTTAACTGTGTCTATATGTGTCAGAGAGAGAACTCGAGTGGGTGTCTGAAATCACAATGATAGACAGCCAAAGAAATGAGTGTGTCGGTCTGTCAGACACATGTTTCGAGTGTGTCGGTGTTTGTGTGTGAATGTCTGCAAATTGTCTTCTGCTTGGTGCTGAGAGCTTCGATAGGTGGGGTGAAATATAATCTCTTTTCCATTTCTCTATGAAACTGGTTCACTGTCATAACCCCAATCCCTCTCAAAGAAAACTGCCAATTTGGGCCGTGGGGCGGTGTGACTCACGCACTACAGCACAGTCTGGGTCTGAATCTGGAGAGCCTGATAATAGAGCAAGTGTGTCAGTCAGATCTCCCAACCTCCTCCTCTCTGTCATTGTTGCATTCCTGTTAGGACTCGCCTACTTTTAGCATCTTTTGTGATGAAAGCTGTGGGGTTCTTCTTGGGTTATTTTAGGGTGTCGTTCACCTGTTCTCTTTGAGTTGGGTTTAAGTTGCGGTGCAGGTTCATTTGGTGGCTTAGATGGATTCTGACCAATAAGTAAAATAGATTTTTTTAACACATTTTTAAACAATAGTTTTATTTACTCATTTCTAATAACTGATTATTTTTTTCTTTGCCATAAAGACAGTAAATAATATTTTACTAGATGTTTTTCAAGACACTTCTATATAGCTTAAAGTGACATTTAAAGGCTTAACTATGTTAATTAGGTTAACTATGCAGGTTAGGGTAATTAGGCATTATTGTGTAATGATGGTTTGTTCTGTAGACTATTGTAAAAAAAATATTAACTTAAAGGAGCAAATAGTTTTGACCTTAAAATGGTTTTTAAAAAATTTAAAACTGCTTTTATTCTAACCGAAATAAAACAAATAAGACTTTCTCCAGAAGGAAAAATATTAACAGACATGCTATGAAAATTTCCTTGCTCTGTTAAATATCATTTGGGAAATATTTATAAGAGAAAAAAAAATTCAAAGGGGGGCTAATAATTCTGACTTCGACTATATATATA
>CAIGQQ010032764.1:2987619-3013562 GCA_903798035.1 Danio albolineatus | reverse complement strand
TATATATATATATATATATATATATATATATATATATATATATATACTGTTCAAAAGTTTGGGGTAAGTATTTTTATTAACATTTTTTGTTTAAAAAAAAATTTAAATTGATCAAAATGTTGGGGTAAAAAGTGTCACTGTTTATAATTATAATAAAAACTAATTGAGCAGAAAATCAAAATAATAGAATGATTTATAACAGCTCACAAGACACTTATGACTGCTGATTCAAAACAAGAATATGTTTTATTTTATTACAAAAGAAAAATAGTAGATCCAAATAGTTTCTCAGTACTACTGTTTTTACTGTGTTTCATCAAATAAACTAAGCTTTGTTGCACATAAATGCTTCCTACACAAACTAAATCTTACTGAACACCAAACTTTTCATCTGTAAAGTACAAATAAGAAACATAAATTTACTGTGCATAAACACTCACAGGCCACTTTATTAGGTGCACATTACTAGTACCGGGTTGGACCCCCTTTTGCCTTCAAAACTGCCTTAAATTCAACAGATGGCATAGATTCAACAAGGTACCTGAAATATTCCTCAGATATTTTGGTCCATATGGACATGATAGCATCATATGGTCACTGCAGGTTTGTCAGCCATGATGTGAATCTCCCATTCCACCACATCTCAAAGGTGCTCTATTGAATTGAGGACTGGTGACTGTGGAGGCCATTTGAGTACAGTGAACTCATTGTCATGTTCAAGAAACCAGTCTGAGATGATTCACGCTTTATGACATTATCCTGCTGGAAGTAGCCATCAGAAAATGGGTATACTGTGGTCATAAAGGGATGGACATGGTCAGCATCAAAATTCAGGTAGGCTGTGGCATTGACGCGATGCTCAATTGGTTCTAATAGACCCAAAGTGTGCCAAAGATTTATCCCCCACACCATTACATCACCACCACCAGCCTGAACCGTTGATACAAAGCAGGATGAATTCATGCTTTCATGTTGTTGACACCAAATTCTGACCCTACTATCCGAATGTTGAAATCGAGACTCATCAGACCAGGCAACGTTTTTTCAATCTTCTATTGTCCAATTTTGGTGAACCTGTGTGAATTGTAGCCTCAGTTTCCTGTTCTTAGCTGACAGGAGTGGCACCTGGTGTGGTCTTCTGCTGCTGTAACGAGTTGTTATTTGAGTTACTGTTGCCTTTCTATCAGCTCGAACCAGTCTGTCCATTCTTCTCTGACCTCTGGCATTTGCACCCACAGAACTGCCGCTCTCTGGATATTTTCTCTTTTTCGGACCATTCTCTGTAATCACTAGAGATAATTGTACATGAAAATCCCAGTAGATAATCAGTTTCTGAAATACTCAGACCAGCCTGCTTGGCACCAACAATCATGCCACATTCAAAGTCACTTAAATCAGCTTTCTTCCCCATTCTGGTGCTCAGTTTAAACTGCAGCAGATCGTCTTGACCATGTCTTCGTGCCTAAATGCATTGAGTTGCTGCCATGTGATTGGCTTATTAGAAATTTGCATTAACAAGCAGTTGGACAAGTGTACCTAATAAAGTGGCTGGTGAGTATATGTATTATTTTTATTGTCTGAATTCATTCAAATTGCTGAAAAAAGCATTGCTACTGTATATAGCAAATACGTTTCTGTTATTTTATTTTAATTAGTTGTAAAAAAAAAAAATATATCATACCTTTTTTTTCCCTTTCTGTAAAGTTTCCTTACCTTATTTCGAAGTCCAAACAGTGTAATTCATCAGAATTCAATGTTTTCCAGAATGGCGATAAACATCTGCTATCGCCTCTGGTGGGATGTAAATTGTGTATCTTAGATCTTTCCATCTCCCTCTCTCTTTTGTTCTCAGAAGGACAATGTTGATCTTTGATAGCATACCATGATAAATGAGGGAGTTGCTCATTCCCTCCCCGTGCTCATATTAGCACTGTTGATATTTGACTGACAGCCTGTCATGGAATTACACTTGCTGCTGCATGGTTCGCACGTCTGTGATGATTGCTGTCGAGGGAATGACATCTGTTGAGATTTCCACACCCAGTGTTACTCACAGTGGATGCCATTAAATCACCCCCTTACCCGACACCCACCCCCCACCATCTTGGCAGTAAAAACTCGCCTCAGGAGCCGAACCAAGATAATAGCTTTCCCATTACAAATACACCAATATTTGTAAGACCGCAAACTCGCCACAAACCTACAGGGGCCGTGGTAAGAATTACATTTTCGCTCTTATTGGATACCATTTGAAGCGTGCTGTGAGAGATAACTTTTATTTCTTGTGCCCTGAAATCAGAAGGCGCTCTCTGTGAAGGCGAGATGAATATCAGATTTCTATACTTTCTCTTTGCCAATCACGTGTTCGTCCGAACGAAGCCACTGATGTCTTTTGACTGTGCTATCTGTAAATGCATGCCTTTGGTTGGGTGCTATTTATTTATTTATTTCTTTTGGATGGAGTCGACAGGAGAGAATGGAGGAACTTGAAAACTGTGACAGAGAAGAGCGATTTTGTTCGCAGAGCAGCCATGCGGGATGAGATAAGTGACGGGGGCCGTGCTCGTGTGTGTATGTTGAGCAGTGAAGCATGTGTTAGCACAGCCTGTAGTCACTTTAGAAACGTGTGCGTCGCAGGGGCTACAAGCCGGGTCACCTTCCATCCAACCCGAGAGCTGTGCTGTGCAGGTAACATTCCCAGATGACCGCAGAGATGGAAGGGCTGTTTCATAAATGGATTTCTGTCCTAAAAAGTCTAACTTAAAAATTAGAAATCATTAAAGTGACGAATTGACTTTAAAAAAATGGCTGCTTATGATATCAGACTAATTTTAGTGCTGCAACAATTTACTGCAATAACACATGTTGTCAAGATACCTGTTTCAAAGAAACATTGAATAAAATATGCCTCAAGAGAGATTTGGCAGTGATTTTAGAACATATTGTGCAGATCTGATTGGAATCCAATTAAATATAGAACAAATAACATCAAATGTGTTTTGTATTGTTATGAAGACTGAGTTCATAACAATATTTATGAACTTTTGTTTTAGACAGCAGCATGGAATGAAGTAGGCCATGCCTGTTTTCTAAAGAACTTCCTCTTCCTCATACATGTAATATAACATCTAGTCATGATCAGGGATGCACCGATCGACCAGCATGTAATGGAACTAGACAATTATTGTTACAAATTCATGATCGACTACTGGCGTGTTTTGGTTTCAGTTCAGTTTGGTTTCGATCTATGTCCGGATTGTATACAAACTGCACTTTAACAACTTTGTGAAACATGCTGTCAAAAATAAACATTTAGACCAGAGGTGCCTAGTACTGTTTCTAGAGATCTGCTTTCCTGCAGAGTTTAGCTCCACCCCGATCAAAAACAACTAAACCAGCTAAGTAGGATTCGAAGGATCTTGGTAGTTAAAAACAGATGTGTTCGATCAAGGTTGCGGCTGAACTCTGCAGGAAGGTATAGATCTCCCGCAACAGGATTGGACACCCCTGGTTTAGACTGTATTGTATTTGTTAAATTATCTATGTATAATCCATATTACATGCGACCAGAGCAGCTGCTTTGCTTATTGTGAGCAAGAAAATTCTGTTACTTTTGCAGTTTTACATACGTCGCCTGCTGGAAGAGAATGAGTCTGCACTTTTAACCTGCATGTCTATCGTTGTAGGCCAGTATGTATGTAGCGTAGTTTCACAAAGTCAGAGTCAATATTTTTTCACTTCATAATATGAAATGATATTGTTTATTATAAAACACCAACTAACCATTATAATGTATGTTGCTGCTTTGTGTGGATAATGGTTAAAATGCAGTTGCTGCCTCAATTTTTGTTCACATAAACATTTTTTACATTGGGTTTTTTGAACATTTTTTTTACATTTTTTAATATCAGTGTACTATATATATATATATATATATATATATATATATATACACACACCTCATTAGTATAGAAACCCATTTTTTTAAAGATAAAGATTTTTATTTAATGAAAAAAAAAAAGAATCTGCCTTTGCCAAACATGAAAAAGAAATAAATGACATCTTCCTGGCCCCAGAAATGTGGTAATGTCTACAAATAAACTAATCCATACTGTATAGAGTGAGCATCTGGGACCTTATTATTACCTAAAGGCTGTATGTAAATATAAAGGAAATACAATATTATCAACAGCAAATTGCTTTGTGTTTCATTTGTCAGTTTTCTGAATGCCAACAAACCAAAATTACTGACTCCATGTGCTAGAGAAGTGCGTGTGTGTATATAATCACTGACATATGTGCAGATGGCAACCTATTCTAAAAAATCATGCACATATCACTGACACACAACAGTACCGCCCCATTCACACGGGACGTCAGCGTCAACGTTTCCCATTCACTTTGAATGGGTGATGTCAGGCTTTGCTGAACTGCATTGTGGATCCATTGTGGACTTTCTCAACTTCTCAAGCGCCAACGGAAGCGTCAGCCAATCAGATCGCTGTATGCAAATTCACCAGCCCAGACAGTAGCCGATTGTTGACTAATTTCATTGGCTGACA
Source organism: Danio albolineatus (assembly GCA_903798035.1). Classification (NCBI taxonomy): domain Eukaryota; kingdom Metazoa; phylum Chordata; class Actinopteri; order Cypriniformes; family Danionidae; genus Danio; species Danio albolineatus. The sequence goes on along the minus strand of CAIGQQ010032764.1, from coordinate 3,009,000 downwards.
CTGCTATGATGGTCACATCAGCCCCAAATTCAGACACGAAGCAGTCAAGCGTTGGCGGTGAAGCCTCATGTGAATGAGGCGGCAGAGTATTGATCTTTTTGATGTGTCAGTGACTTGCGCATGGTTGGTCAGAATGGCGTTGGATAGGTTGTCATCCGCACATCTCTCAGTGATCATCTGGGGACAAATTAGATTGGAAAAAGTTACCTGCTTAGTCAGTTCATTTTCAGTGAGAGTAGGAGAGATGAGCCAAAAGAAGTCAAGCGTGCTGCTACCAGCCGGGGTACTTTATTTTTTCATTATACACAAAAATTGCCAATTTAAATGTAAGTATAATCTGATTATGTAATTTTAATGTAATTCTAAGAAAATAGAGATACCTTTTTTATACCCTGGACTACGTAACACCAAATATTCTGTCAGTCCCCAAGCCTGGTCGACTGCGGTGCTCAGATGCTCTGTGATTTATTCTAGCGAGCAATATAAAAAAAATGAAATGAAGTGGCTGAGAGAAAATTAAAGACGAGTAGATTGAGAGAAGTAAAGACAGAGAAGCCCCAGTCTCTCCCTTTAACTTATATAACCACGTAAACACTTGAGGCATGAAATGAACAATTGCATATTTTACAGAGGCAGAATTATGTAGATGAAGTGAAGGTAGAAGGAAGAGGAGCTTATCAGAGAGCGGCAGGGCTGCTCCCTCAGCTCATCTCTGGCTGTGTGTGTTTATGGATCAGGAGTCATTCATAAAGCCCTAGCCGAGCTGTTTACGTGTGTTTACGTCTGCGTATATGGAGATGGAGGAAGCTGGGGCCCAGAGTGAGTGAGACCGAACCTCTACCTGAGGACGGCGCGGCTTTCTACTGCCTCATCTCGTCGTTTAGTCTTCCTGCCAAGCTTACACGCTCTCCTATTTATCATTCCGGGGCGTTTTGTTGCTTTCGGTCTTCATGCTGTGGAGAATTTGATTACCGTGGCGTTCAGGAGGAGGAGTTGCAGACCAGAGCGTAATCGTCTTGTTTGTCTCGGCTGGCGTATGGATATGAAAGGTAGTTCTGTGCTCGAACTAAGTGTTTCAGATCCACCATAAGGTACAAGAACGCTTTGATGTCTTCAGGTGGGAGAACGTTCTGTTGCGTTTGTTACGTCGTTCTGAAGCGGCGCTGTCCCATGTCCTGTCTTTGCTGTCATCCCGCTCTATGGGTGGTCTATTAAATTCCCTTCTTTGATCTGGTAAGCACGGAGGGGAGCTTTCGCACAGAAAAATGAGCGGTTGCGTGTCCCTTCCCTAACTGTCTCAACCTGCTCTTGTTTTCCCCTGCACCAACAATTACCATCGGGACTCGCCGACAACCTCCCTCCCTCTTTCCCTCCCCAGACTGTAGTTTCTCTGGAGAATGGGAGGAGAAAGGCGCATGTGTAAAGCACACTGATGTGTTAATCACATTTTGCAGTGTGTTCGGGTGGTGCCGTCTCGCTGTGAAGCAGTGTGCAGCGCTGCAGCTCGAAGCGGCAAGTCTTCCATCAAGGATTGTAAAATGGCTACTGGAGCGACAGTAGTCTGCACACTTTCTGTGAGAGGAGAGAAAGAGGAAGCAAGCACAGCTACAGTTTTTTAAGAAGGTCTGATTCATAAGATGTTTGTTTTGGGATAGTGAAATTTGAATATGCTCAAAAACAAGATTCACTGATATATTATTGAAAGGTAAATTGCAGATTTTTTTTAAAAAAAGAATGTCTTGAGTATTTGTTTTTCCTTCACTACTGGCTTTAAGCATACATTTTACTTATTTACAAACAAAAAAAAAATATTTGAAAGAACTTATAAGGATAGTTAACCCAAAGATTTTAAACCTTTCTCTCTATTTATTTCTACAAAAAGTGATATTTTAAAGAAAGCTGAAAACTAACCATTTTCTTCCATAGTAGGAAAAACAAGCACTATGGAAGCCAACGGTTACAGGTTTCCAGGCTTCTTCAAAGTGTCTCCCTTTGTGTTCCACAGAAGAAAGAAACTCAAACGGGTTTTGTACAAGAAAAAGAAGAATAAATGATGAGGTAATTTTCATGTTTGGATAGTTCGGATAGTATCGGATAGTTCATCCAAAAATGAAAATTACCTCATCATTCATTCTCCCTCATGTGGGAGGAAGAATAAGTAGGTTGAAAAAAACTGTGGAAGTCAATGTGTGTCAGCAACCAGCATTTTCCAAGTATTTTCTGTGTTGAGCAAAAGAAAGCAGCTCAAATACTGTAGGTTTTGATTAAAAGGTGAGTAAAGGATGGCAGAATATTATTATTTTTGGGGGTGAACTACCCCCTTTAGGTCTTACTGTCTTATGGCCTGTTTCCACTGAGGGGTACGGTACGATTTGGTACGCTTTTAAGGCCGTTTCCATTGTCTAAAAGCGTACCGAACCGTACGTACCACTTTTTGTGGAGCTAGGACGCCCAGCTGATGCCCAAGGCGGAGCTAGACGCCCAAGGCGGAGCTAGGACGCCCAAGGCGGAGCTAGACGCCCAGCTGAACGCTATTGGTTTACAAAGATACGTCATTTGCTCGTGCAACAAGCCATAATGAAAACAAAGGACCCGCCATGTTTAATACACAGCCGAGAGACAATACACCAAAATAATATAAACATATAATAACGAGCCATGGTCGACCCGAGCTCAAACAAACCTTTTACCTTCGCCCGCGTGCGCGTCAATATTTGAAATGTTTCAACATGAAGAAACTGCTAGACTAACCTGGACTATTTTGAACTCGGAATGACGAAATTACTCTCTGACGAGAGGCTGCATGTGCTGGTGAAGATTAAAGATTCAGATGAGAGGTTTGCACTGACTGGGGGCTATATTTCGTATTGTTTTTTAACCTAAATAAATGTCTGCTGTGTGAAGTTTGACTGTACTTGATAACATATTGGAGACTGTAAGGGGCTGTATGTGTTCATATATGCTGCATTTCTATAATAGCGGACAGTAGGCTATTTCGCATCATTGATCTGCTGTTATAATCAGATCATGTTCATACAGTAGAAAGTTCAGTAATGAACATTTATACAGCAGTATTTATGTGTATAATAAAGACTCTGTTTTGTGAGAAGTGCTTCTCGTATGATTTGTGAACGACCCGTAAAGCTGAAACTTTCTGTCGTACACCCCGCTCACCAAAAGAGTACCCTTTTTCAGTGGAAACGCAAGCCTGATAAAGGTGTCCCGTACCGTACCGTACTGTACCACTCAGTGTAAATGGGCCATTAAATCATTAACAACATAAAAGATCCCACCCTCACTTAAGAGCTCTGTATAAAACCATGATTCCTCCAAACAACAAGAATATGCCATAGCAATTGATGGTGTTGAAGGAAGGTGAAGTAAAATGGCATTTAGATGAGCAACACAAAAAACAACATTGTACTTTTTTACTGTTTTTTCACCTACTTTAATGTAGTGAAGCCTTTCAGAATTGGCCTCAAGTGTTCGGATCCCAAATAAGGACTCATTACTTGAACGTAATGTGATTTTTATATGTGACTCATTAAATTTACTCAACCATTTCTTATTTCTGTGCTTTATTTGGAGCCATTTTAAATGGCCAGACTAAAATAAACAAAACAGCTTGCTATATAATGCATAAAAACTACTTTAGGCAATAATAACTCACTCATAGTCATGCTGTTGGCTTGAGTATCAGCACAGCAACAACAGCACTTTTGGCAAACAGAACTGCCATTTTCACAACTGCCATTTTGTTATTGCAACATGAGCTAGCCTGTAAGCTAGACTGACTCTTGCTCATGAAATGCAGTCAGCTGAACGAAAGCAGAGAAGAAATGGTGGCAGTTCTTTGAGGGTCACACCTGGGAGAAACAGTACAAACGATGTGGTCGCTCCATTAGTGGTTACCTTACACAGACCTGTTTGTGAGAGAGCGTAAATATAGAGGATCGATAACCTAAAGTCTGACTGACGAAAGCAGAGAAATGCATTTAAAGACGGATGCTAGCAGAGAGCTGTGTTACGTTATCATATTCAAGCTTCTAAAAATACACCAGTGCTGAGAGGACAGCTTTCCACGCAGCGCCAAACCAAGCTTACTTTAGCGATCTGGAAAGCGCTGGAAATACAGGTCTGAGATAATGGCATTGATATGCTGTAGGGATGAGAGAACACTGCATGCTGGCTGTATAGGCAATCTCTGCTGTGATGGGAAGGTCTATAATGAACGCAAGTGTATGTGTACTTGTGTGCATTGATCAGTTACGAGGCTGTTCTGGCACGTATAGCCTACATGCCATATTGCGTCCATGCTGGAGAGCTTGAGCAGAGAGAGGAGTACTCTGAGTGCTGAGATTCAGAGCTTTCCTCCCTGCTGTTATTCAATATCAGCACAGACCCATGTATCCACATTCACGGTCTGACGATAACATCAAATTACACTCATCCAGCACAGAGCTCTGGCTGAGTTTACAAAGAACACCTCTCTCACACTCTATCCTTGTGTCCGTGGGAATCTTGACAGTCTTTACACGCCCAGTTCTTGTTTTTCTTTTAGGAACAGTTCACCCAAAAACAAACGTTCTGTCATTTTCGCAAGCTAGTGTCAGTCTAAACCTCTATGACAGACTGACTGACTTTTGCTGGTCATAAACAGCGTTTTGTGTGAGTGTATGTGTAATAATATTGTTGGTTAACTGGTTCCTTTTAGTGTACCAGTGGAGTCCAATTCCCGATTAAATCACACACCCATGGTTCTTTTTTAAGTCTCATTTTAAACCATTTATTGCAGCCATTGTGGTTTAATTCTTTATTAAATGACTCTTTTATAGGGTCAGTTCTTTGAAGTCAATCAAACAAAGTGCAACAGCTATTGTCTTATTCCCAATGGACTAACTCTGGTGGACAAGTTATTTTCAGTGAATCAAAAACATACGGTGCAACCTAGTAGTTTTTAATAAAAGACTCTTATGGACTTTTTTTTAATGAATAAAGAACATACGGTGCAACCTGTGTAGTCCAGTTTTTAAATAAAAAACTAGTATGAACCCTTTATTAGTCATTCAAGAACGTACTGTGCAACATGTGCAAATCCAGTTTTTTGAATAAAAGACTCTTATGGACAGTTTATCCTTTTTTTATTATCAAAAACATGCAATTCCACCAGAAAAGTCTGATTCTAGATGGACAGACTGTTGGCATAATGATGGCATACTGTGGTCTGAGCGGCAGTGGTTAGCACTGTCACCTCACAGCAAGGAGGCCACTGGTTTGAGTCCCGGCTGGGCCAATTGGCATCTCTGTGTGGAGTTTGTATGTTCTCCCTATGTTAGCGTGGGTTTCTTCTGGGTGCTCAGGTTTCCCCCACAAGCCAAAGACATGTGCTGTGTCCCAAATGACACACTATACACTATGCACTTGTGCACTGTGTACTTATGCACTTACACACTCAACAGCATAGTATATGTATGTAGTGTTGTCCCAAATGGAGCACTAATGGCTTTTTTACTAAGAGGACGTTCAAACCGTTTCCCTGATGAGCTTTGACGGTTGCCAAATTAGTGAAATAAATGACCAAAATACCAAATAATACCTGGTATGAGTATAACTGCATTCACCATCGGGAGGTGCTATAATCATTCTTGTATGCGACTGCGCGTAGACTGTGCTGGAGCAGACACATGCACTTAATGCAGAAGTATAAATCAGCCTTTAGTGAATCACAGACATGCTATAGTCTTAATTCCAGAATAAATGATTTCTTTAAAGCACTAGCATAACCGGAGTCCCAAATAAATGACAATAATAAGCCAGTTTGTTTGTAATGAATCAGAAGCTCACAGCAAAATCAGTATAGTTAGCTCAATCATTTGAATGGCAGTCGTCCCGCTCTTTAAAAAGAAATCCCAAATCATAATGAGAATTTTGTAGTTTTCCTTTAAACTGTTCCTGTAACCTCTAGCTTCCTCTCCTGTCTTGAGCTTCACAGTTTCTCCATTTCAGCTTGTTTCTGTTCTACTTTTGCTCTGATGCTCTTTTTTTCTGCTGATCTCCATCTCCCCACCTCTGTTTTTCGATGTATGTTTATATCCGCATTCACCCTCTCTCCTTTCTCCATCTCCATCTCTCTCCCCCTCTCTTTCTCTCTCTCTCTTTCACTTTTGCTAATGGGGTGCTCTGAGGTCTTGTGTGCAAGGAATTGGCAGAACACTGGGACATATGGCAGGGACTGAGTGAGAGGGTTGGCTGCTGGTTTGATGCTCCAGAGAGGTAGCTGGCTCTGACAGGTCGGACAGGTCCCAACGCATGGAGGAGGACTTTCCAAAATAAAAGTGCCCGCCTGGGTTTCTCGAGAAGAGCTGTGAAATAAATATACGTTAGTGGATGAATCTGTTTTCTCTCATCTCCTTGGCTGGTTTGCAGATGAACCGAATCTTCTCCTGTATGAAATTGAGATGAGATCTTAGGACTCTGACGTCACTCAACCACAGGCTTCTTCGATTTTAATGTGCTGTCCTAGAAAATGGTAGTGTTTAAAAAAAATGCTGAAGTTCCACACCTTGAGAAGAGAGAGAGAGCAGTTCAAAAGTTGAGACGGATTCGTTAGGAGAGGCAGAGATGCCTGTAGGACGGCAGGCTGTGTGTCTGTGTGACGCCAGTTTGTCTCCTCGCATTTGCATAAGAAAGGCAGTAATGAGGTGCTGTGGAGGTGGATAGAGCGTTTTGAAGTGAGTTGTGACTTCGCGCTGCATGTTCCACAGATTCACGGCTATTTTTTGAGAGATATGTGTTTGGATCGTTTAGCTAAAGGTGTCTGGTCACAGCTGAATATAGGAAGGCATTTAATAGTGCCATTTCTCAGAATAATAATCAGACTCTTTGTTCACAAACACTGCAGCTAGGAAACTTGGATTACATTTGTCAGTGAATGCATTTTTTAACCCTGAAAACAGCATTAAATTCTAGCCTTCTTGTTATTTTTTTTAATGAAAATGTGTGATTGATGTATGGAAGATCGGTCGGCAAAATATATTTTTTTGTTTTAAGGGGAAGAATCATATTTGCATCCTTTGAGATTGTAAGAATGTTGTTCGTTGTGGTTGAAATCAGGGTTCATCCACTAAATTTTGATTTGTAAACTCATCTCAAGTTGAAATATATACATTAGTATTGTTTTGTCTAAAAATGAAATGTCTTTTTCTTGCTAATTTATGGGGAAAACATTGTAAATTATATTTTTATTTTAAAATTGACTTAAAAGGTCTTGATACACTCTTGTTGATTAATTGCTTTATATTTCTTTATTTCACATGCTTCAGAGATATAAACACAAATGCTTTGGCTCAACGCCTTCCTCAGTGTGTATTTTAAATTACAAAAAAATGTCATCAGAATTTACTTCCCACGTAAAACTAGAAATACTATAGCAATTTACAGTAATAGTGTTTTTGAAACATACTATAGTTGTTGTGATTGCCAGTGGTGTTTTCATTGCTGGAGATTATTTCACTCCCAGAATTCTTTGCACTCATCAACCATTGCCACAGCTGACATTAATCCAGACGCTAACACAGACACTGCTTTAGGTCATCTCTACTGATTGCATGGATTATTTATACACTTAATTTTCACATTCACGTTGCTGAGTCTTGTTTATCTGCTAACATTACAAAGCATGTTTCCCTTGTCTAGACCTTTTTGCTTATTTACAGTTTTTGATTCTTTGCCGCCTAGCATTCGCCTATTTTTGACCTTTATGCTCCTGTTTGTTCCTGTTTATGACTTTCTTTTAATAAACTGTATGTGAATCCGCACATCCGTTGGCAGCGTCCAATAGTACAATAGCAAAGTTAAAGAATCGTTTATATTAACTTTATAGTACTATAGTAGTATAACAACTAAAGTAATATAAACATTACTGAACTAAGTTTTCTACAATCAAGTATATTATCATACAATACACTTCAGTTTACTGTAGTAAAGAAGTATTTATCATTTCACTTAGTTAATGCTACAGTATTTTAAATCACTCATTAACAAAATATTGTAAATGCTATAACATATACGGTATAATTATTTACTACAGTATGGTTCAAAAACACTGTAATATTTACTACAAATTACTAAAGTACTTTATTCATGATGTCTAATACAACAAAAAATTACATTTGAGTCAAACACAAAACAACAAACAGGCTATGCCACTATAAACTATGCCGCTATAATTTGCTCTCTTAATTTTTTCCATCTATGCATATACCATTGTATAGACTAAATATATTTTGTACTTCATATCCTGTGATAAATCATGTATTTCCATCCACTGATGTTCTGAAGAAAAACATGTTTTTTTTTCTGATGATATTCCAAACCCTTCGTGAATGTTTTTCCCATCAGATATGAGCTCTCCACTCAACAGACAACGAATCAAATATCACCCCCCCACCTCTCAAAATGGATCATGCTGCCATTTTGAAGAAAGTGTAATTTCAGTAGCCGCCTTGACATCGGAAATAATGAGCCAGCCAGCCTTTTGTGCTTTTTGTATCTTTCCCCATCTGATCCCATTCACCGGCAGATTTATGATGTGAGGAATAATCAATCAAACAATAAATCAATATTCCACAAAACACATCTGTGGCTAGTCAAGTGTGAAACGCTCCTCCGAAGCGGCGGCTCAGAAAAGCTTGACGGGTCTCGGCTGCGCTCTGACATGGAGAAATTTTGATAACTGGCCTTATCAAGGTCGGAGCGGCTAAGCAGACTGAATAAACTTGTCACATGTAATATAGTGTTCCGTCTGAACATTTGGGGGAAAAAAAAAACATCACAGAAAAAATTAATTGGAATCATTGACAAAATAGTTCCTTGCTCACCGACAATGTGTATTTCTATCATGTCAGTTGATGCAGTGGATGTACTCGAGGCACTTCTTAGTGGCTGAAAGTGCTCACTGGCAGCTTAACTAGACCTCAGAGTCAGTTTAATGGTATCGTAGCTGTCCACGGTCCATAGCCCCTGGTATATATTTAGCTTGGGTAATTGCGGTGTTATTATCTTCTGTTGTTGTCACTCCTGTTGTTTTTCTTGCCGTTGTTAGATTGAGACTCGGCTGCGGCTTCGGTGCTGCTCTCATTAACTCACTATGCTATCATCTCCAGTGGCAAAACAAGCCAGCTGAGAGAGTGCACGGCTCACTGGGAGCCACTTAGACCTTTACTCTCCTTTACTCTTATAGATCCTATATACTGTATGTGTATAGTTGAGGTACATGTGTGGTCATTATACCTCTCTCTACATACCGTTTGCATAGTATGTTAGATGATTTAACATTTTAATAATAATAACTTTACAATAATGTTGTATTTGCTACCATAAACCTACAAGGAACTGTATTTCTTACAGTACAGCATGTATTCATCTTTGTTAACATTATTCAATGGGACAAAAGTAGTTTATTGCTAGTTCATGTTAATACAGTGCATTAACATATTAATAAGCATGAATTTGGATTTTATTAATGCGTTAGTGAATGTTGAACTATGATTATTTACAAATATTGTACAACAATTGTTCCTTCTTAGAATTATTCAAATATTTAATTGTGATTAATTACCATGAGTTAACTTGTGATTGATCTCGACTTAATTGCACATTTTATCTGTTTTACATGTACCTTAATTTAATGTTGCATTTTAAATCTGCATATGAATGATATTAGGCACATCAATGCACACTATTAAAAATACTGAAACATAATGTTTTATAGGGATGCACCAAAAATATTAGTGCGTTAATTTGAACAGAATTAGTAATTAACTGATAATGAAATCTTATTATAAAGTCTGAGTTTAAAACTGCATATTTACAAATTAACATTAGCTTCAGATTCATAATTAAATATTATTAAATACATTTGTTGATTTAATGATGTTTCTTGTGCTCCTTAGGTAAAATTAAAAGAAAAAAACGATGTTAAAATAAATTGTATTACAAATTGTAGTTTGCAAATTGTAGTTTTATTACATACTTATTTTATTCACTTTTCATTTTAAAGTTATTCTTACATTGGTAAAGCTGTTTCACGTTTTCAGCATCATTTCTCCAGTCTTTAGTGGCACATCATCATACTTTAACCTCAGATTTATTATTAAATGTTATTAAAATATGTATATTTATTTAATGACAGTAAAATATTAATATTTTTGAATGCTTCTCGTGCTCACCAGACGTCTTTTTAATAAAATACACTTTTAAAAACAGTAAATTACTGTCTTATGTTATAATGCATTTAAAATATAATAGCATCACTATGCCAGACGTCACTCATTCATCATATGATCAACAGTAATCTAATGATGAAGCTGATTTACTTTAATTGATTGTCTTTGTCTTTCTTTCTTTCATTCTTTCTTCCTTTTGAAATAGAAAGTTCAAAAGAAGAGCATTTATTTTAACAAAAAAAAAGAAAAAAAAAGAAGCAAAAGCACATCTTTCATATTCCCCCTTGGTTATTTGATCCAGTTTACAGAATAGAACCGTATACTCTACCTAATGTAAACCTCATGCCACATTTTGAGTCTGTCAGCAGATTACATTTAATCCTTCGAGGCAAGGTGAGTGTATACACACAATAAACATACAAACAACACACGCGTCCACATATTTGTGCAAATTGTTTGGGGACATACTTCATCTGCTACAAATTGCTGTGGAGAACTATGCTTCGCTTGAAATTTAAGGCTGGAGGCTCAGGGAAAGAAGGTGTGAAAAATAGAGAGAGGCGAAGTGAAGGCAGGTGATAAATGATAGAAGACTTGGATGTGTTAAGGAAGAGAGAGAAGGAAATGTGCGAATATACATGCATGTAAAATGAGCTTACTTAATTGCTTCTGCTGCTCCCCAGAAATCCTTGCAACTTCAGAATTTCCTAAAGCTTCAAAAGAAGTTCCCTCACAAAGCAGCAAGGTTTTTATTTATAAAACAATGGTGCCATGCAGGTCTAAACAGAAGCATTGTTATAAGTCACTCAAAAATGTTCTCAAGCTTATTCCAAACTAGTGTGACAGTCTTTATTTCTTGCAGGAAAGACTAACTAAGATTTTTAGCAAGATAGGTCTTTGTGACACTAACAACAAGCCTATACATTTTTCTAAACATTTAAATACTGGGCAAATGGACCTCATTCATAGTAAATATTAGCACTTAGCTCTTTTTGTCTTGCCTCATATTGTAGAATCTCTGAAATGGTCGTGCCTAACTGGTCATGGTTTTTCTCAAGGTTTTTTCCTTCACTTTCGTCAATTGGTGAAGTTTGTTCCTCTCCACTTTCGCCTCAGGCTTGCTTGGTTTGGGACTTGTGGAGTTGCGCATTGATGGATTTGCTCTTCGGAGTTTGGACTTTCAGCAGTGAAGCTTAAACTACACTGTACTGAACTAAACTTAAATTCAACTCTGAAAACTGGACTGAGGCAGTTTCAATTTCTAGAACTTCTATGTTTAGCTTCTTTGACATAATCTTTATTGTAAAAGAGCTATAGAAATAAGTATGAATTGAATTGAAAATCTCCTCAATAATAAGTTGCTTCGGACAAACGTGTCTGCTAAAGGACAAAATGTAGGTAAATTGAGTAATTTTTCTCCCAGAAAACTGACATTTGGATTCTCAAACTCTTCGTAAAACATCATCCCAACCTATAAATTGCACACTGTAAAAAGTGATTAGTTGACTTTCCTTTTAAAAAATAGTTAGTATTAAAGTGAGTTAATATGTTGCTTTAAAATGATAAAGTGAATGAACTGTGCATAATTATAACTAAAAAATTAAGTCAACTTAACAGTTATGGGTTTGCTCTTTTTTTAAAGTAAAGTCATCTTGCCACTTTGAAGACTATGGGTTACTCCCCTAAAAATAAGCATCTAGTCCCTTTTTACAGTGCAACTGTCGAAAAGCACAGTGGAATAATTTGGATTCCCGTATACGCTTTGTCTCAAGTATATTTCAGAATTGCAAAGAGTCTAATACGCAATTTTGCCTAAAAATATATATTTAATTTATGCTGGGTCACTGATGTGTTTTAGCCAGCTTCAAAATGCCTGGCTCTTTTCTGAAAGTAGCCAACTGGTGGCACTTGAGAACATTTTAATGATGAAGTGTTTTTTCAGACATTTTGGTTACTATGATATGGAATCCATGGTAATAATATATCACTAGTGTCTAATTTTGTAGAATATTGCTGAATATTATATAATCAGTACTATTTACTTATCTTTTATTGTCAAATCATTACACAAATGCAATGTGTTTATTTGTCCAGTACCTCCTCTATTAATTAGATGGCTGGGTAAAAAGTGACAGTGATGAACTCTATGTTTTGTCCAAATGTAAAGTTATCAACTCTCCGCTACATAAAAAAGCAGACAGAAAAAAAGAACACATAAGTTATTTGCAACATATATACATGATAATGGGGGTGCCACGGTGGCCTATTGTTAGCACATTCACCTCACAGCAAGAAGGTCACTGGTTCGAGCCCCGGCTGGGTCAGTTGGCATTTCTGTGTGGAGTTTGCATGTTCTCCCCGTGGTTGCGTGGGTTTCCTCCGGGTGCTCCGGTTTCCCCCACAAGTCCAAAGACATGTGGCATAGGTGAATTGGGTAGGCTAAATTGTCCGTAGTGTATGAGTGTAAATGTGTGTGTGTGTATGTTTCCCAGGGATGGGTTGCGGCTGGAAGGGCATCCGCTGCGTAAAAATATGCTGGATAAGTTGGTTGGTGATTCCGCTGTGGCGACCCCGGATTAATAAAGGGACTAAGCCGACAAGAAAATGAATGAATGAATACATGATATGGAGCAGATGTAAAAATTTAAATTGTATTAGCAAACATTGGTAAAATACGAACATCAGGACAGCGTTATGAAGCATTTACACCAGTTTGTTTTGCTCATATATCACAAATGAGGCATAATGTATCAATGCAATGTTATAGATACCTGATTTAATGCAGTGGTCTATTTGGTCTTCATTATTAAATAAAACAACCCCACACCCTCTTCTCAAGCAGATAAAATACAAGTGGCTAAGCTATTACTCGAATGGGTTTGTAAGTAATCTTGATCTAGTGGACCAGCTTGAAGAAGTGTATCCTCCCACTAGATTTATCTGTGCCCAGAGCCTCAGTCTCCTTTTCAGCCCTACTGTCGTTTATCTCCGCTGTTGTATTCCCTACAGCGTGAATGGGGCCATGGTGGTAAAGCTATATGTGGTTCGCCATAACATACCTCTAGAGAGCCCATAAAGGACGTTTGGCTAAAACCCAAAGAGAGGAAGTATCATAGCATACAGATGAAATGAACGCACGGACTGGCTGTGGCCGCTGAGGTACAAAATTGACAGGTGTATCATTTACAGTTTAGTCAATGGCAGTGTAGTGTTTCTCTGTGGGTGAGCAGGGGTTATAGCTTTGAGTTTTCTCACATATTAATTTCATATAACTGTGAGCAAACACACCGTAGACAGCTTTGACAGTTTATGCCTGTTTAGTCTGAACAGAGGCAGTCTTTTCTTCAGAGGTAGTCTTTTCTTGTGACATTTATTACAGTGAGAGAGATTAATATGTCAAGTGGGGCTTGTTTTCATAAAGGGAGAATTGATTGGATGTGGTTTGCTATTGGTTGATCTCGTTTAAGTGACTCATAGCCCAGTAAAACATCATCAGAGATAAGAAGAGATGTTGGAAAAGTGGAAGAAAAAGTTATTTTGATTATAAGAGTGCATTTAAAAATTTGTTTAGAAGAAATACTGCAATAATCCATGAACCAAAATAAGAATAGTCAATTTACTGTAGGTTTCAGAAATTTGCCTACTGTTAGAGAAGCTACTGTGAGGCAAACGCGGGTCTGTTATTACAGATCATTTAACCTAAATCACAACAGTGTCCATCTGTGAAAGACTTGTATGCAGAAATATACATCAGTGGGCACACAGCTGTCCTTTCCAACTTTCCAAACAATTTTAAATACCCAAAACTGTTAGCCAATCATAGCGGGGGAAAGTCAGGGTCAGTCAGAGGATTTATTACAATAAATACTACACTACCTGACAAAAGTCTTGTCGCCGATCCCAGTTGTAGGAGCAACAAATAATCACTTGACTTCTAGTTGATAATTTGGAAAAGTGGCAGAAAGTAGATTTTTCCAATAAATCATCTGTTGAACTGCATCCCAATCATCACAAATACTGCCGAGGACCTGTTGGTACCCTCAAAGACCCAAGATTCTCACAGAAATCAGTCAAGTTTGGTGAAGGAAAAGTCGTAATTTTTGTGTTACACTCAGTATGGGGCGTGCAAGAGATCTACAGAGTGGATGGCAACATCAACAGCCAGAGAAATCAAGGCATTTGTGCTGCCCATAACATTACAAACCACGGGTGGGGGCAGTTCCTTCAGCAGGATAGCGCTCCTTCAAGTACTTCAGCCTACACATCAAAGAAAGTGAATGTACTTCAGAATTGGCCTGCCCAGTCACCAGACATAAACGCTATTGAGCATGTCTGGGGTAAGATGGAGGAGGCATTGAAGATGAATCCAAAGAATCTTGATGAACTCTGGGAGTCCTGCAAGAACGCTTTCTTTTTCATTCCAGATGACTTTATTAATAAGTTATTTGAGTCATTGCAGAGATGTGTGGATGCAGTCTTCAAAGCTCATAGGAGTCATACACAATATTATTATTTTTTCCACTGCACCATGACTTTATATTCTATACTGTACATTATTTCTGTGAAGTGACAAGACTTTTGTATAAGCAAAATCAGACCTTACTGTCTTAATTAAATAATTAAAAACCAAGGCATGATCGTATTTTATTTTATTTTACTTTCATATAATCCACTTCTGATACCAAATGATTAAACAGAAGTCATGTTATTATTTGCTTTTCGTAAAACTTGGATAAGCAACAAGACGTTTGTCAGGTAATGTACTTGTACTCAGAGATATAAAAACAGCATTTCATTAGTGCTATACAAGACAACACTGAAGATTACAAAAGAGATACATATTGCAATTATCTTAATAAACTGGTATAAGTGAGAGACAAAGAAAAATAGTAATAATAATAATTTTTAAAAATGAGAATTTAAAAATATGTATCTGAACATACAATATAAACTTCAAGTCGCATTTACCTCTACAAATCCACCACATTGTGTATCTGATAAGGACAGTCAAAATATGACTAGAAAATAGCCTGTTTTTCTAAATTATCATGTTTTTTATGTAAGAAATCATTAAAAAATAAACAATATAAATGGACCCCAGAGAACAGAAGAAAATTGAAAAAAGGCAATTTTTGTTCCCTTTAACATATTTAGATTTTATTCTAAGCTATCATTTGGTGGAGTTTTATAGAGCCCCAAATGAATGATTTTTATGTTCTGCATTAATTAATAATGTTGTCTGTTTAGTGAAGCTTTATTGGCTTTGTTGCTGCCTAGGCCCCTTGAGATTGTGCTGTTGTATAATTGGTACTGTAAAGGTGATGTGATAACACAATTAATTTTGTACCGTCTTTGCTCTTAAACATCACATTTTAAATAACATAAAAACAACAGTCAGATGGAATAAGAAAAGAAGTCTGCTGTTAAACAGAAATGAAAAAAAAAAAGCATATTAATGTATTTTCACCCCGGCAGCACTGCTAATTAGACAGATTCTGTCATAATGCGTTCATTGCATGCAGCATAGCACAGACAATTAAGGCAGACACTATTGTCAGATTTTTATTTTTATGTATTTTTTTTAAATCCCACCCTTACCGGGGAGGCATCAGATTGCAGTTTTCATGAAGCGCTTCTTTCAGACAGTGTCATGGTGTGAGGGAAACCGTACAGGAAAACATACTGCAGCTTGTGTTCCTGTAGCATGGGAGTTCTCAATGCTTGAGTGAATGTGTTCGCCGTTCACACACTGTCGCCTGTAGCAGCTTCTGAGGTAACGAGCCCGCAGACGTGCTGCCCCCAAAGTTCCTGTCTAAATTTAAGCTGATGAAGAGATAATTGCTCAGTCAGCAGCAAACCAGGCATCACTCCACAAGTGCGAACAGAAGCTAAAGCAGCGCTTCTCAGCTGGTTTTGTTGTTAGAATTTATGTTGGCCGTCACGTTGAGAGCCAACACCAAGAGTTCACTACAAAGTTTGGACACAAACAGTCCTGAAATTAGATTTTAAAAATGTTGGGCGTACTGTAGGTGCATAATTTTGTCCTTTGGTAACCAATTTGATTGTTGGAAGATGGGTAGAAAGTAAGCATGCCCTGATAGCCCCTCCTGAAGTGCATTCCATGTGACCACAATTGAAGAAAAGTAATTTTAGGGAACAGAGAAGATTATGATATTTGATAATAGATTATAAGGGCACAGTTTTTTTTATAAAAAAAATTGAAGTGTGCAGATACATAACAAGCACTACTATTTTTTTTTAAGATTTATTTTTGGCCTTTTTTAGATTGGACAGTACTTTTAGATAGGATAGTCCTTGAGCCAGGATTCGAACTCAGAACACCCTGACGTGCTGCTGCACCATATGTCAGCGCGATAACCACTAGGCTATTGCACCAACAAGCACTACTGTATACATAAAAAAGAAGAGTAAATTTTGATTTCATTCCAACTTAAAAGTGATTAAAAGATACTGAAAGGACAAGTATATTGTTACACAGATGGCACTGTTCAATAAATTACAACTTTATTATAACAAAACGTTATTTATAACAAAAACATACAAGATTTTTTAAATTGCACAGCAATATGAGAAAATTTAGCTTGATCATTATACGTTATTATATTATTTACTGTTATTAGTAGCAGATTAACACAGTAAAGCACAGGACACACCAAGGCGATGTTCAGCCTTGGAAGGAAATTCGGCAAAGAAAGTTTGTCCAATTCAGCATGTAGAATTGGCATCTGCTCTCAGTGAAAGAGAACGATGTGATCGGCTGTTCAGTGACAAATGAGGGCATGAAAGCAAAATACTGAAGACTAAAGTAGGCAAACAACGCACACCACAAAGAATCCATTATTCATTTCATCACATTTCTTAAATATTTGCTACTAATTGTAAGACATATTTTTATCTACCAGACATGCTTTTGTTGCCTCAATTTTTTATGTCGGGTTGGCGTGTCCCAGGTGTAAATCCTTTGAACAGTTTATGCACAAAAGCAAATGTGTATTATGACATAGGTATGACATTAGTGTGACAGGTGAAGTTTATTTATAAACTAATTTTGAGTGGAGCATATGCTTATGATTGATCATGGCTGGTCCCACATTACCTAACACATGATTCACCAATCAGATGATTCCTAACTCACTATAAATATCCAGAGTTATAAAAATATATAAAAATTCCAGAGTTATCTCTGCATTGAAGAATCCCCCCTTTCACTCCTACTCCTCCTCCTTTCTCTTTATAGTGTGGCACGGCGGCCCAGTGGTTAGCACTGTTGCCTCACAGCAAGAATGTAACTGGTTCAAGTCCTTAACAGGCCAGTTGATGTTTCTGCGTGGAGTTTATATGTTCTCCCTGTGCTCGTGTGGGTTTCCCTCGGGTTCTCCGGTTTCATCTAACAGCCCAAAGACATGTTTCATAAATGAATTGACCAATCTAAATTGACACCAGTCAAGCTCTTAATCTGGAAAGCTCATTTAAATACAGCATTAAACCATCTGTTGGATAAAAGTGACCCTTATCACTCCTTTGCTCAGCAGGGTTAAGCAATATAATAAGCGTTTCTTACAGTGTAAAATGCATTACATTTATGGCGAGTCCTTGTAAACCACAAATACAAGTGTGTTTATGTAGTAGATCGATGCGATAGACAGACAAAAAGGTAGATGGAAGGATAGATCTTAGGATAGACAATGAAATGCATACACTACAATTTATATATTTATTTATTTAGGCCTATTTGTATGTGTGTTTGTATCTACTTCAGTTTAGTGGTCTTTTATTTCTTTAATTTGACCTTTTCCAAAATGAATCTTCATTTCATTTAACACATTTACAATAATGATAACGCTGTTAAGAAGTTTTTAATGATTAATGAAGCAATTATATTGTTTTGTCCTATTATTTCATCTTCAGAAGTAGCGGAGTATTTACAGCCACTGTATATTTCTGCCCGTTCGCATCCCGTCCCCTTGTGCCCCCTGGCGGCAAAGTCGCAAACTGCGGTCATCCCTTAAAACACGTTTTCCCGTGGCGGCGGTACTTGGTGCGGCGGTAATGTCCATATTTAAGTAGTACCTACTGTAATTAAAATGCCACTGACTGAATAATAAAATTCCCATGTTGCTGCTATTTTTTCTTTAATATATTGTTAAATCCAGTATAATTAATGGATTAAAACCAATGACATCAGCTACATCTCCGTTTTTGTCAATTATTGACCATCTGCTTGGTAACAGATAAATCATTAATACTCCAATAGAAAATGGTCATCACAGACGTATACATCTTCAAGTCGCTAAAAATACAGCATTTAATGTCAGACAGTATTGAGAAAAAAGAACTTGAGTGGCAAACAAAAGAAGTTGAGTGGGTGTGTATTGTTTGGTGAATGTTAAAGCAAGCTTTACAAAAAGGCAGTTTTTCAAAGATACGGGAATGCCAATTATATTAAGCCTGACAGCAAACGCACAAGCGATGTTGCTCATTCCAAACGCAACAAGTCTAACCAATCAAAAACAGCCTGTGAAAAATGATGGAAAGCGAAAGCATGATTAAATTACAGCTGTTTCCAAAGCTAGAAAATTGAGTCACATAAAAAAGGGAAAAAGGAATGTCTAAATAGAGGTACTAGTACATATAGGTTCCACGAAGTGTAAATGGCAACAAATAGCATCTTGTTAGCGTAAACTGCAAATGGAAGGTAATGTACTGTTTGTACGAAGGGTAAATTATCTGAGCAGTGGCGGTTAGAGAAAATAACCTTTACCAAGGGTGGTGTAAATAGCCTAAAATAAATGACAAAAACAGGTAGGACGTGGCATTTTAGAACATGAGCGGAAAATATGTATGATGTTAAGCAGAAATCAGAGCAAATTGCTATGTGCTACTGAGCAAAGGAGTGATTGGAGGTCACTTTTATCCAACGGATGGTTTAATGCTGTATTTAAATGAGCTTTCCTGGTTATTTGCTCTTGAAGATGAAGATCTGATTTCCCGTAAGAGTATTTGCAGAGATCAAATCTGATGAGCAAGTCGCAACGGACACCGATGGCGACGAAATACTCATAAAACACTCCGTTACTGGCATGAGAATGGGGATTTGAAGGCCATTTTGTAGTTATTCTGGGCATCCAATATATATACCTGTGTGAAACGATGTGTGTGTGTGCGCGTGTTGGCTCAAAAGCCTGCTACTCTGTGGGCGCCTTCCTGCACTGAGTCACACTATAGCTGACTCAGTGGTATATAGAGGAGGTGGAAGAATGCCAGATACAGCACCACCCTTTGGCTCTTTGTGCACAAACACACACATACACACTTCATCAGCCGAGGCAAGAAAAAAAAAAAAAGCTTATTTAACTCACAGTGGACACGGGGCGGGTGATGAAGGATGGAGAAAGAGATAGAGTAAATGAGCCTTGTTGATATCTCCAGGGTTTATCATAAGAATATTCCAGATAATTCCAGAGCAAATGAGCTGCTCTTATGGTGCGTTAGGTTAATTGTGTTGCAGATTCCTGGATTTATGCTAATTCGGTTCAATCTTGCTGTAAATTGCCTGTTAATGGCATTAATATTCTTGATGAGAACTAGACTTGGCTTTGCTCCGTAATAATGTAATTGTATTTACCGGTAAGAAGGTAGCTGTGGAGATAAAACTTTGCACGTTATTATTGGCTGCCTCTTCAGTTAATATTTTAACCAAGTTCCCAAAATACACTCGGATCTGGGTGACAGTCGGAGCTGTTTGCGCAAATGGGAAGAGGAGTGAGAGTGTGTGCGTGCCTGGGTTTTGTGCCAGCGCGCTTACAGTAATGGGTCTTGCTGACTGATTTGGTAATTATGTCCTGATATGTGTGGCTGCTTTATTTATGGTCACCATTATCAAGGACCTTGGTTCTCATTTATGAGCAAGATGGCTCTGACCTCAATCTCATAGGTGTGTGTGTGTACTGACAGCAACCAATCACTCTCTGATTGATTGTGGTGAGTTTCTGCTGCGTTTGACCTCTTTGGTGTGACTTCAGGCTGGATTTTGGCTCTGTACAGGTAGGTAATTTAAAAATAGCAAGTCTTGTGTTCTGTAAGCTTGGGAGCCAGTGGATAGAAGGTAAGTGAGGTGGGACGAAGTGCTACATGTGCTTATTTTGGGTCAATGACATAAATGAGCATCCAAATAAGGATTTATGCTCATGTGTTTTGATTTGTATGGTTACTTTTTTTAAAAAGTTATGGGATGCAACAAAATATGAACACATTTTTGCATATTTAAATGTATTTTTTCAAGCTAAAAAGCATTTTTATTTTAAATGTCATGAATTATAATTTCATAAATATCAAAGTTTGGGGCAGCAGTTCTACGTGGCATTTTGCAAGCTGAACTATACCGTGCCTTATAATAAAAAGTTCAAACGATCTGATATTTAAGAGATTTATTAATCTTGACAACAGTCATGAGGGTCTTTGTGGATCTTTACTCTCATGTCATTTGCTTTGTTTCTTGCACATTTTGGTTGGGCCTCATTACTGTTGTTGGTTTAGTGCAGGGATGCCAAAACGTTTTCGTATAAAGGGCCAAAAAGCAAACATCACTGAGAGCAGTGGGCTGAAGGTAAATATACCAAACTATATTACATTAAAGGTGACATGGTTAGTTTTCTAATTTATTGGAAAATGTTACTTTAAATCCTATTAACTAATGCAGTAAAACAGTTCAAATGATATAACCTATTACAATAAAAACAATCAATCACATTTAAACACAGTGGAGTTCAATGCTAAATACATTAGTCATGCAGAATCTGCCTCTGCCGCGGTGTAAATGAATCAGATTTAGTTTAAATGTACATACTGTCACCTGACGGACAGAGGACAAATCATTTAATTGAAACATTTCATTTTAGTTAGCTTTTCACGATGAAACAAGCAAACGAAAGGTTGTATTATATTTGAAAGGACAATCTCTAAACATCCACATCACTCTCCTCCTCTTCTCAGATGGGATGGTGGGCCAAATCAAAGGTTACCATGGGCCAACTTTGGCCCACAGGCCCAAGTTTGGGCATCTCTGGTTTAGTGGATGCGTTTAAATATTCAAATACAGTTTTTCCTCTAAGCCAGGGGTGTCCAAACTACGGCC
>CAIGQQ010032764.1:2945832-2982619 GCA_903798035.1 Danio albolineatus | reverse complement strand
TTATTATTATTATTATTATTATTATTATTATTATTATTATTATTATTTTATTTTATTTTATTTTATTAATTTTTCACATTTTTTTTGTTCAATAGAAGAAATTCATAAAGGTTGAGGGTGAGTGTTTTCATTTTTAGGTGAACTATCCCTTTATGTTGAGACACTACAGGCAACATTTTTTATTTTATTTTTTACCTGTCAGTTTTGAGATTTGGGGCTTTTTGGCTTTTGATTAAATGTTTTTTTTTTTTCAGACTAGTGTAAAGTAAAAAAAACAGCATGATTTTTAAATGTTACCTCCGTCACCCTTAATCGATTTGTCCGTAGGTTTCAAATACAATAAATATTTTTAAAGGCTTTTTAGTTCTCGTACTGTGTTTTTCTCCGCCATTTCAGGATCAATTACATACACCAAACTGCATAGTTAATCTGTATTCTGAAGGTTTTTACAGAAGGATTCATCCATGCATAATTTGCCTGATTATATACCGTTCATTATTCAAAAAAATCTACAAAATACTTTCTGTAAAGCACTCTAATATGTCTAATAAAAAAACTAGAAGTTTGAACTTGACTTCATGTGATGTTTAGATAGTTGTGCTAGGAAGGTATGCAAATTAGCAACTATTTATTAAAACGCTACTTCATTTGCATATTTAAACAGCATTTGCATCAGATGCGATAACATTTGCAAAAGATGTAATCAATTAACTGTGGAATTATGGAGATAACTATTAGTAATGTTTTCACTCATTCACCTGCATAGTTCATGTGGAAATGAAGTGTTAGCCTAATGAAGCATAGGCAAGAGATTTTAGCAGTATTTGGTGGGTCGGTTGTGTCAGATCATCGGTCCACTGCCTCTCATGCTCTCGACATGAGCTATCCGTGATCGTAAAGCTCCTGAGAGGGAAACGGTGGAGAACATGTTGTCTCATCCATCAGCCTCCATCCTCCATGTTAGACTGGTGTCCCAGTGGAGCTACATGTCCTCTGATGCACCAGCTGCTAAAGTGAAGAGCTGCTCTCACCGCAAGGAAGTCGCAAACATGTTTGACGTTATGAGCAAATACTATTCAATAGCAGCTGTTTAAGCTTTATGTTTACCTTTTTCAAATGTTTCTTGATGCTTTGGGTGAATTATGGGAATAACCCCTATTAATGTTTGAACCAAGATTTCAATGGTAAAAAAAACTGTATTCCTAAATTCCTTAATACAGTATATATTGTACAGTAATGTTGTCACAATACTGGAATTTCTAACGTCTATATGATACCTAGAAAAATATTGATACTTGATACCATTTTCAATACCATGTGGAAAAAATCCACAACATTAAAATTAGATTTTTTTCTGTAAATAAGGCTATCAGAATTAAGCATATTTTTAATCTTCTCCAGTCACGATAATGCAATTTCTAACTTCAATATGACACCTTGGGAAATATTGATACACAATAATATTTTCAATACCATGTGGAAAGCAATTCACAATATTACAGTATGCAAATTTAGATTTTTTTTTATGTAAACAAGGCTGTTAGAATTAGGCATATTTTCAATCTTCTCCAATTGTGTCTAATATCTAATTAAAATAAATGTGTTATCCTAATATTACCATTATTTTTTTTCAATGGCTCAGAGCTAACTATGCTAACATACTAAGCTAATACAAAAATGTATTCTTTCACAGATCTATTGCATATTGCACATTAGTGGTAGATAATACTGTACATTACTATTTATATGATCAACATATTTTTTTTTGCATTTATTTCACATATTATCAGAGTAAATGACTGAATGTTCAATATTGCGTTACACAAACGTTTAGCACAGTGTGTCTAAGTCGAGATTTTCGACCGTCGATCGTATTTTTTTCCTGTCAGCTAAAACTCCAATAACTCTGGGGGAGATTACCTGTGTTACTTTATAGAGAGATTTAAATGGCAAAAAGGAAAACATGGATATCAACAACACTTTAATCGGCTGTTTTGTTTAATGCATCATTGATATTGAAATGGGAGCAATGCTTTCATATTGACCTGTTCATGTTGCCTCTTTGTCCATTTGCCCATAAACCAAAAACCTTCTCACCCCTTGACACTGGATACTGAGGAGAAAGCTGGTATCGATACTGACCAAGAGCAAAATCATATTGTTTTAAATATTCCAGACTTGATACGTATCAAAATATTAATATTTCTGACCACACTAATATACTGCAAATATCCGTAAATTGATTTTCTCAGAATTTCCTGAATGAGATTTTTTAATGCTTTTTTAGTTGTTGTTTTTCTCATCATTTTTCTCATCATTCTAGTACTTTTAGTAAATTTTACATAATTTTTACATAATGTTTACTATAATTTCATGTGCGTTACCATTAGGGTGTTTAGTGTAGTTGCGTGAATGACACTGAGCACCTTACAGTATTAGTATGTTTCTCTGCTTGATGAAAAACTGTTTATGATGAACATTGGTTTATCATATGACCTTCTCATCCTCGCATGCTTATTGTTTTGTTTTTGTCTTGTGTAACAAATCTATGATTTGTAGTCATCTTCAAAACATTAGAACACTAGAAGTAATGAAATGCTGTAATTTATCATACAGTTTCGAAATTTCTTTCTTTTTTTACTGTGTTTTTAATTATAAAATTCTGGCTGTTACAGATGCCTTATTTTACCCTTTTTTGTGTTTGATTATTCTCCTCAGTTCATCTATCGAATATCAAAAGACGACTTAATGTAGGACTACACAATATTGAAAAAAACTGACATTACTATAATATCTATATATCATTATATTATTTTCATTTACTGCAAAATTCCGACAAAAAATGCAATTTCAGGAGATGACTTGAATAGCTTAAAAATAATAACATTTTAGTATTCAGAAGTAGAAATTAAATAACCGCTGTTTAATAATAATAATAATAATAATAATAATAATAATAATAATAATAATAATAATAATAATAATAATCTCAATCTCCCCGTGTTCTCGTGGGTTTCCTTCGGGTGCTCCGGTCCAGTTTCCCCCACAAGTCCAAAGACGTGCTATAGCTAAATTGTACATAGTGTATGTGTGTGAATGAGTGTGTATGGATGTTTCCCAGTGATGGGCTGCAGCTGGAAGGGCATCCACTGCGTAAAACATATGCTGGATAACTTGGTGGTTCATTCCACTGTGGTGACCCTAGATTAATAAAGGGACTAAGCTGAAAAGAAAATGAACGAATAAATAATTCAATGAATGAATAATAATAATAATAATAATAACACTGTATCGTTTTAATTGAGTAAATAATTATATAATGTACAAATAATCAGATTCTTCTCTGGAATTAAAAAAAAAAAGACTTTCAGTAGATCATGAATAAGCCCTTTTTTTCCTGCAGGAATATTACGAATGTGTTGAATATTACTGTACTGTAGGGAATGCAAAGAGGAAATAATCTGCAGGAATAAAACAGGGAACTCAAAAGAGCTTCTGCAGCAGATTTGCTTGTGATTTAACATACTAATAACATAAAATGACACAACGCTATTTTCAAGACAGGTAAAAATAAATCCCAAAGCCAAACTCTTTTTCTCACTCAGCTTTAATGATGTAGACTGTACAGATTATTTGTAGCACAACCTCATTATTTAAAATGTTTTCTTTCAGTTCTGTTGAGAGTAAGTCCCCCAAACCGGAAATGCATCCCATAATTTGAAACTTAGTACACATGTTCAGAATAAAGCGGAACGAAAGCATTCATATTTAGCCAAACTATATTTTTTTGATTGAGATATGAAACACAGAGACATCGAGGCTCTGCTGTTGGTTGAACTTAAGGTGCTGTAGTTCATGGTGATTCATTCATTAACCTGTAGACCTGCAATTAACGAGAGATGCTCACTGGCATTTACCTTGTTAGTCTATTCATCATGTCCAATCTTACAGTCCAGGTCAGGGCTTATCCTTGGGAATAGGTTACATTGGTTAACATGTGACCTAATATAGAACCACTTCATTTTTTCACATATGTAAAACGACAACAACAACAAAAATTATAAAAAATAAAATAAAAAGAGTATTACTGTGTGTTTTGGAGAATTCTTAAAATTACAGAGTAGCAAAATGACATGTTTTGTCAAATTTGTAGCTTACTTTTTTAATAATTGATTTATTTTTTTAAATATGTTGATATCTACTTGTTGAAATATTAAAATGACCTGTGCGGTGGTCGAACAGTTAAAAAAAGAATTGTTACATTGATATCAGATTTTAACAAAATAAAAAGAGCAAGTAAGAATATGAATGAACAAAATATGTTTACTTGGTATAAAAAAGGTAAAAATATAAATAGACTAATTTTGAAAATTTCCAACTGTGCACATTTTACTTTGTAGTAAATTTTACAGTATATAATCAATGTATCGTAGAATAAATATACTATTTTATAATAATTTAAATCTAGTTACTGATTTGCCTTATGTTAAAACTGTTTTCAGATTTTTTGCAGACAAATTGCAAACAAAATATATACTTCATGCTCAGTTCCAATTTATACATTACAGTCACCTTAATGGGTGGTATGGTTGCTCAGTGGTTAGCACTGTCACCTCTCAGCAAGAAAGTCGCTGGTTTGAGTCCCGACTGGGTCAGTTAGCATTTCTGTGTGGAGTATGCATGTTCTCCCCGTGGTGATCACATGGGTTTTCTCCGGGTATTCCGGTTTCCCCCACGGTCCAAAGACATTAGGTATAGATGAACTAAATTGGCCGTAGTGTACAGTATATGTGTGCATGTGAGAGTGTATAGGTGTTTCCCAGTACTGGGTTGCAGTTGGAAGGGCATCCGCTGTGTAAAACATATGCTGGATAAGTTTACGGTTCATTCTTCTGTGGCGACCCCAGATGAATAAAGGGACTAAGCCGAAGGAAAGTGAATGAATGAAAGAGTCACCTTTATTGTCATCAAACTGTAATTGTTATTTTTAAATGTATTTAAAAACACAATTTAAATAAACACATTTAAATCTATATTTATTTAAGAATTTAAATTATGATTAATTTAAATGCATTTTTTATGCTTTAATTATTAAATGGATAATTAGTTTCTTCATTTTATTTTGAAAAGGCACTCCTATTCCTCCAGTTATTTATTGCACTGTAATAAGGAAAGTCTCAAAATAAATAATTAAATAGAATAATACATTTAATTATATTTTAAAATGACTAAGTTATGTTCCATTATATCTTTTAGAGTATTTTAGCATTTTACTTTTAGCACAATTGACTTTTAATGTCAGTGAATTATTAATCATACCGCAGCTTACAAATAATTATCTGTTGGTCATTATCATACATTTTAATTGCAGTACATTTCAATAGTTTTGCAAAACTATTGTTTCCATTTAATATTGTAATTTTTTTCTGCCTGTCTTCGTCTCCATAAGACTTGCAACCTTGCTTTTTTTTTGCGATAACGTATTTGAAATTTAAATCATGCTTTTAAACAGAAGCATCTCATGCATCAAACAGACAGTAATGGTGCCTTTCCTAATGCAAATGTATCACTTTTAATGCTCGCAAAATTCCTACAAGAGGCCCAAAGATGACAAAAGGTGTGATTTTGTCAAATATATGGATACGCCGAACATTGCAGACTCACCACTCGTTTCCCCATCCAGCCTCCAGCCTTCATTTCAGAAGCAATCCACAAGCAATCAATCAGTGTCAAAACATGAAAGTGCCGACTCCAGTGAGCTGCGGTTTGCTGGCGTTTACTGGCTCTTGTCTGTGCTTTAGCGCTATCGTTTCCACAGATTAGCAGCAGGCCTGAGGTCAGTGACCTGTGTTAACAAAGCGCTCATGAACCGGATTCATACTAAGAGGATTCTGCATGGGTTCATTCATAAGCTTTACTAAAAGGACGGTTGTGCGTAGGTGGTACGAGAGACCTTTTAACTTCGTTTTTTGTCGTTATTTTGTTTCGCAAAGGTCATGTTGAGTATATTCGAGCTTTATTACTGTTTGTGTGTGTTAGGTATGTACTGTTTTATTCAGATTTATTCAGATGTATTATTTTGATTTGTTTATTCAAGTTTTTAGTATTAGTTGTTTAGTAGGTAATTCTGTCTGCTTATGGTCAACAAAGAGGCTTTAATAGTAAAGCAATATATTGATTATTGTATCTCTGGAGGATTAAACAGCAAGGCATTCTCCACTGTTGTTAAATCCTTCAGAAATGCAGTAATCAATATTTTGCCTTAATGTAAAATCCTTTCTTCGTTTATGCAAAGATGTTAGATCAAATTCAAATGTTTTATTCTTTTTGTTTTCTTCTGTTTGAAGTAATTCTGATGGACCTATTTGGTGCTTAATCATTATTATGTGTTATCGGATATTTCCATATTTATGGTTTTGTTTTTCCAGAATTCTTTGGTGGGTAAAAAGTTGGAAAGAACAGATTCATTTACAAACACGTTTAAACAGTCGTGCAAAAGACATAAAAATAATAGTTTCTATATTTTCAAATTGTTTTTAAATATTATAATTTTTTTTCAACAAAAGTGTGCATAATTATAATATATAATAATATTAA
The DNA here is from genome assembly GCA_903798035.1 of Danio albolineatus. Classification (NCBI taxonomy): domain Eukaryota; kingdom Metazoa; phylum Chordata; class Actinopteri; order Cypriniformes; family Danionidae; genus Danio; species Danio albolineatus. The sequence continues at coordinate 2,976,022 of CAIGQQ010032764.1, read as the reverse complement.
TAACAATAAATAATATAATTTACTAATGAAAAAAGTCTTTGTAAGAAATGTTATTAAAATAGTATACATAAATATGGTAAATGTATTTAAAAATAATTCGAAAATGTAGGCGTCACAGTGGCGCAGCGAGTAGCACGATCGCCTCACATTAAGTTGTTCTCAGGTTTGAGCTTCGGATTGGTCATTTGGCATTTCTGTGTGGAGTTTGCATGTTCTCTCCGTGTTCGCGTTGATTTCCTCCGGGTGCTCCGGTTTCCCCTGCAAGTCTAAAGACGTGGTACTGGTGAATTGGGTTGGCTAAATTGTCCATAGTGTATGTGTGTGAATGAGTGTGTATGGATGTTTCCCAGTGATGGGTTACAGCTGGAAGGGCATCTGCTGCGTAAAACATACAGTATGCTGGATAAGTTGGCGGTTCATTCTCCTGTGGCGACCCCAGATTAATAAAGGGCCTATGCCAAATAGAAAATGAATTAATGAATTTAAAAATGTTTTACTACTACTACTACTACTACTACTAATACTACTACTACTACTAATAATAATAATAATAATAAAATAATAATAATAATAATAATAGTGGGCGCCACGGTGGTGTAGTGAGTGGCACGTTTGCCTCACAGCAAGAAGGTCACTGGTTCGAACCTCCGCTGGGTCAATTGGCATTTCTGTGTGGAGTTTGCATGTTCTCCCCGTGGTTGCGTGGGTTTCCTCCGGGTGCTCCGGTTTCCCCCACAAGTCCAAAGACATGTGCTATAAGTGAATTAAGTAGGCTAAATTGTCCGTAGTGTGTGAGTGCGAATGAGTGTGTATGGATGTTTCCCAGAAATGGGTTGCAGCTGGAAGGGCATCAGCTGCGTAAAACAAATGCTGGATAAGTTGACGGTTCATTTCGCCGTGGCGACCCCGGAATAATAAAGGCACGAAGCCGACAAGAAAATGAATGAATGAATAATAATAGTAGTAGTAGTAGTAGTAGTAATAATAATAATAATAATAATGTCGACGCAGTGGCGCAATGGGTACCAATGTCGCCTCACAGCAAGAAGGTCGCTGGTTGGAGCCTCAGCTGGGTCAGTTAACATTTCTGTGTGGAGTTTGCATGTTCTCCATGCGATTGTGTGGGTTTCCTCCCGGTGCTTCGGTTTCCCCCACAAGTCCAAAGACATATGGTATAGGTGAATTTGTTAAGGTAAATTGGCCGTAGTGTATGTGTTTGAATGAGAATGTATAGGTGTTTCCCAGTGATAGGTTGCATCTGGAAGGGCATCTGCTGCATTAAACATATGCTGCATAAGTTGGTGGTTCATTCCACTGTGGCGACCCTAGATTACTAAAGGGACTAAGCCAAATGAATGGACTAAGCCTAAAGGGACTAAGAAAATGAATAATAATAATAATTATTATTATTATTATATTATTATTGTTGTTGTTGTTGTTATTATTAAGTTAATTCATCCGTAATAAATATTGTATATAATACAATACAATATCTTTATTTATTTATTTTTTTATGTTTGTTTGTTTGTTTGTTTGTTTATTATTATTATTATTATTATTTGTTTAATTTTTACTTACATTTTACTACTACTGTACATTAAACAAGAAAGTTTTGTTGTTGTTTTGTTGTTATCTTTATGAAGGAAAATATCCCTCTCAAATTTCATACACTCAAAAAATAAATGCTGGCTTGTCATAACCCAAAGTTGGGTCAAATATGAACAAAAACAACCATTCAGTCAAAAGGTAAATATATATATAAATAAATAAATAAATATGTAAAAAAACGACTTTGGGTCTCTCCATATTTGACCAACATTAGGATACAACACCCCAGTATATTATTCTTTGTGTGTGTGTGTAATCAAATTCTGAATGAATCCTCATTTTAGTTCATTTAAAGGCTTCATTGGAGAATGACTTTGCGTAGGCAAGGGATCTTTTAACATCTTATTTTATCATTATTTAGTTCTGCAAAGGTCATGTGTAATATTTCCAGCATTACAAGAGTGTATGTGTGTTATTTATGCAGAGGTTGATGTATTCAGGCATTTAGAGCAGGGGCACCAGAAGCCCATTCATCATTAGTGGGTTTGTTTTAATGTGGCCCTCCTCTCCGGGGCCCCGCTCACTGTTCTCAGGCTCCTGACGCTTCAGATCGGCCGGCACAGACAGATGTGTCGTCCTCCACCTGCTAACCCCTCATCTGTAATGCGCTCTTCTCCGGCGGCCATGTTGTGAAGTGCTTTACCACGAATCGCATGTGTTTTTCCCCCAGTGCAAGTATTTAAAGCAAGGAATAGACAGAGGTTTCAGTTCAGTGGCCTGTTATTGCTGGAAATACCTGAGATTGGCTATTATATTTGTTTATTAAGTCACATATTCAGGTCTTCTTGCCCAGCGTAAGCTTTATTTTATTTTTTAAAAAATTATTTATTTTACAGGTTTTCTTTGTCACCTTTGATCTATTTCGATTCATGTAGTAATATATGTAGGCCTTCATATTTAACGGGATTTTTTTATTTTTATTTTTTTGCTTTGCTTTGCTTTGTTTTTTTGTTTTTGTTTTAGTTTTTTGTGTTTTTTTGTTCTTTTGTTTTGTGTCTTTTTGTTTGTTTGTTTTTTGTCCTTCGTTTTGTGTTTTTGTTTTGTGTTGTGTTCTGGGGTCCGTTCTTCATACTTAATTACACAATTAGCTGGATTTAGTAATTGACGATTTGACATGATCCAGGATCATTTCGTTCTTCAAAACTCATCCGAGAGTTGTTGTCATAGCAACAGTTCTGGGAGCTCAAACCTGCTCGGGAGCAAGCTTATTTCATATAAACAGGATCAGATTGGGCCTTTTCAAACAATTCTGAAAGTATATATATACCCCTATATATATATATATATATATATATATATATATATATATATATATATACCCCTTTAAGCTATTTTTGTTTTCAATAGTCTATTGAACAAACCATCGTTATACAATAACTTGCCTACTTGCCCTAACCTGCCAAGTGACCTTAATCAACATAGTTAAGCTTCACTTTAATCTGTATAGAAGTGTCTTAAAAAATATGTAGTAAAATATTAATTACTGTCATCATGGCAAAGATATAATAAATTAGCTATTAGAAATGAGTAATTAAAACTTTTACGTTTAGAAATCTGTTGAAAAAAATCTTCTCTCCGTTTAACAGAAATCGGGGGAAAAAAGATGGGGGCTAATAATTCAGGGGCATTAATAATTCTGACTTAAACTCTATCTATATATATACAGTCGAATAATGTTGCTTGTTTATTATCATGCACAAATTGTATACATACACACACATACTGTACAATTTTAAGGTTTTAGTACAATTTGTGCATAGATATGCACATAATTTGACTGTTGTTTTTTTAAGAAATAATAGTTTATACACATCATGGACGTTTTGACAGCTAATATGAAGTTGATTTGCTGCTTCTCAAAATTTGCAGACAACTTTATCGATATCAAAATCATATCAATCGTTGCATTGCTGATCATGATTTTGAAGATCAATAGATCTGTCCTTCACAACACACAGCAATCTCAGAACAATTCATCCAGATATTTTGAAATGATTTGCGAAGAACAAAATTCTGTCAAATCATCTTAGATCATTTATGCACGGTATTAAGAACTTATCTAAGTTTTTTGTTTTGTTACTGTTTTAGTCACTTTTGATTGATTTAATAAACCTTTATTAAATATTAGCAAAAAAGAAACAGAAATATTGTAAAATGAAAGTAGATATTATAAATTATTGTTCTTAATAATAATAGTTTAGTCCTCATTTGTCACAAGTCGCTTTGGACAAAAGTGTCTGCTAAATGACTGAATGTAGATACTCATTTGTGCAATATAATCGTGGTTTACTCTAACAGATATTATTATTGCTGTTGTTGTTTTTTCATTGGTATTATTATCATCCTGCGTCAGCCATGTTGTGCAGTGTTTTATCACAGATGGCTTGTGTTTTTTCCCCAGTGTGAGTTTATGAAGCGAGGAGGAGGAAGGGGGTTTAGTCCTGTGGCCTGTTAATGGCTGGAAATGCTCTTGTGTCTGTCTGTGATTGGCATTTCTGAAGCATCATCAATAAGCTTTTATTGCATCCGCATACCATTATCTTCTTCCTGGCAAGGGCTCAAATGAAATCGAAACTGAATTAAAAGAGGGTTAGCGTGAACACTTCACAGTCTGCTGCTCGGGTTTATATCACAGGGTTTTGGCCTTTGGGAAGAGAGAGTGAAAAGTGTTGTGCTCCGCTTTTGGAGAGGGCAGAAAATGCTCTGCCATTTGATGCCATTTGGATCAGATGGTAAAAGGACACCGGGAAGCTCAGATGATTTCATGGAAACTATAGTATGAGATGAATATAGAATAAGGATGCACATTTTTCATTTTGAGAGGCTGGTGTGAATGTTGAAGTTTCTTTGAGACAGACTTGAATTTCAAAGAAGTATTCCGTAATCTAATCTTAATAGTAAACTTTTGTTTTACTTAAATGCTGGCGGTTGCTTTTTATGAAAATTGCACCCACAAAAGACAAATGACTTGTGGTATTAATTACCATTATTATTAGAAACCACACAGGCTTTTAGTATCAGTCTAGGTGTCACTCAGCCTGCTTGTGGTTGATTCATTTAGCCAGAATATTGATTATTGAATTTCTAAAGGACTTAAAAACTAGGACAGAGTTCTTCAATGTGTAGATGTTCTTTTTTGTGTTTTTTCCTCCCTTTTTTGGAGATTTTGAAGAGAATAGACTGTAAAGTTTAAATAAACGGTCACACTTTATTTTGATGGTCTGTTTGTTGAATTTAAGTTACATTGCAACTAATTCTAATTACATTATAAGTTAACTGTTAGATTGGGGTTGGGGGTAGGGTTAGTGTAAGTTGACATGTACTTGCAAAGTTTCTTATAGTCAGTTAAATGTCTGTTGAATGTCAGTATCAACAGATATTAAGTAGACAGTCTACTAATACTCAAATGGACCATCAAAATAAAGTGTTAACAAATAAAAATAATTGTTTGATATCACTTGTAAATGTTGCATCTTTAATATTGTTATGTAGCGGAAGCACCGCGGTACGCACATAAAGTTAAGGATGACCGATTAAAAGAGGTCACCCCTTTCCGGCTCCTCCAAGCACACACACACTGAGGCCAAGTTGTTGAAAAGGGGTAACAGATTTATTAAACATAAATATTTCCAGTGTAAAAATCAAAACAAAAAACAACAAACAAAAGTACGCTACTTAATATTTGATCTCTTACCTAAAACGAAAATAAAGTTCTGTAAATAATACAACAATTCTACCCTCCTTATCCACCATTAAACCAGAGAAAACGTGACAAAAGAAAAAAGGACCTTTCCTTATATCATTCAGCAGTAAATAAACATTTAGCCACAGCTAACACAGAATACCGCCCTGTTACCGTTTTTAACAGAGTATCTCACCAGATGCCTTTAGAAAAAGGGTTGCAGACAGGAAAGAAACGATCAGCCACCGATATAAACATGTAGCCACAGCTAGCACAGAATACCGTCCTATTACCGTTGTTAACAGAGTATCACCAGATAACTTTGGAAAAGGGTTTCGGACAGAAAGATATCACTGCCACACAAAGAACTTAGAGCGATCTTCTCACACACAACAGCGAGGGGAAACAGGAAGCGCCAACAGCGTGCGTTTATACTTGGCGCCGCCCCTCACACAGCTGCACCTGATCTCTGCTCATATGAAAAGAGACAGATAAGGGAGGATACAACACACAGGAACAATACACACCAGCATTGTCAAAAAAGTTACTCAATATGTAACAAATATGAAATGCACTAAACAATACTATGCAACATTATATATACTCTATATAATTGCCTTATTTAATAAAGTATTTTCTTTAAATAATTTTGTTGCATATTCTTCTGATTTAACAACTTTTTTATTAATATTATTTATTAAAATATGTTTTGTTCTAATTTTCTGCCTAACATATTAATTTATTTGTATTTATTTTATTCAATTTTATTGCTGCGTATAAAATAACATTGCACATAATCAGAATAAGGGATGCCACGGTGGCGTAGTGGGTAATGAGATCACCTCACAGCAAGAAGGTCGCTGGTTCGAGCCTCGGCTGGGTCAGTTGGCATTTCTGTGTAGATGTGTATGAATTTTTCCCAGAGATGGGTTGAAGCTGGAAGGGCATCCGCTGTGTAAAACATATGCTGGTTATTTTGGTGGTTCATTCTGCTGCGGCGACCCCAGATTAATAAATGGACTAAGCCGAAAAGAAAATTAATGAATAATTCGAATAAAAGATCAGGATCACAATTTATTCTGATGGTTTGTTTGTTGAATTTAAGTTACATTGCAACTAATTCTCATTAGATTATAAGTAGACTGTTAGGTTGGGATTAGGGTTAGTGTTAGTGTAAGTTGACGTACCTACAAAGTTTCTTATAGTCAGTTAAATGTCGGTTGAATGTCTGTATCAACAGATATTAAGTAGACAGTCTACAAATACTCAAATGGACCATCGAAATAAAGTGTTACCAAGATCAGCTATGGAGATGAGCATGGAGTTCATCAATACATAAAATTGACATAAATGTTACGTGAAATTATTATTTTTTTATTATTTTCTTTTCTTTTAAATGAATATAATTTGAATCTTTAAATCTGTATTTTGTTTTCCTGAGTAAACCACCACTAACAAATAAAACAATGTAATGTAAATAAAACTAAAACTAACAGACTATAATTACCCTCAGCTTAAGGATTTGGTTCTCACAAACCCTGTAATAAAACGTTTCTGTTCTTAACTCACTGAAAGTCTGTTTTTCTTGTCTTTTATCTTAAAGGTTGTTTACAAAAACAATGATGTAAGACTCGAGCTGTCTCGACTGGCCAAGCTGGGTGACCCAAAGATGAAGGTGAGCGGTGTGGTGGCCTTCAAATGTGAGAACGTGGCTACTCTCGACCCTGTGACCTTCGAGACGCCTGAGTCATTCATTACCCTTGACAAGTGGTCTGCCAAAAAAGCCGGCTCCATCTCTTTCGACTTCCGCACCACTGAGCCCAACGGCCTGCTCCTCTTCAGCCACGGAAAACCCAAACCACAGCAACAGAAAGACCCAAAGAGTCCCAAAACATTAAAGGTGGATTTCTTTGCCATTGAGATGCTGGACGGCCACCTCTACCTTCTTCTCGACATGGGCTCGGGCACCACCAAAACTCGAGCCGTCAACAAGAAAGTCAATGACGGAGAATGGTACCACGTGGACTTCCAGAGAGATGGACGATCAGGTAGAATATGAATCTGTTTCTTAAAGATATTGAAATGTGTAAATTTATTTGATGTCTGATGTAAGTAGCATATTAAGTAGCCCTTCCTCTTTTAAAACCAAATAGTCAATAGCGTTACATTCAAATCAGATGGTCTACTAGTCAAAGAAAGTCAAGCTAAAGTGTGTCTGAGCATTTAACTGTTTCTCTGCTTTAACACTTTTATGCATACAATCACATTGGTGTGATCAGTCTTGGCTGTTCACTGGAGCTTACGATTGCGCTGGTGGGATTAGAACGTTTATGCCACGTGCCATGTGACCTGCTGCTAAATTCAAATCTGCTTTCCCGCAGTGAGCCAGTGAAAGATGCATTGCTTGTCATAAATCACAATTTATCAGTGTTTTCAAACAAATAATGTTTATTTTAAGTTCTAGACATTTAAACTAGCAAAACTTACCATTTATGGTTTGTAAAACACACACTGATGTCTATGGACACCATGCATCTGAAGACACATTTGTTTTTCATCAATTCTTAACTGACTAATAATAGCACTTGCTAGATATTCTTACACTGTTTTTCCTGTTAGACCAAAGCTAAATTAGTCTTTTCCTGGCCTTTATATATCGTTGCTCTCTGTTGACCTGAAGTGCTTCTGTTATCCTCATTTGTATGTCACTATAGATAAAAGCATCCGCTAAATGACTAAATGTAAAAGTAAATGTATGAAGACAGCAATAAGAATAATTTTAAAAAATAACGAGATGACGTGCTTTATTCACATCAGATACAGTTTACTAGAACATTTACTGTAATCCTCTTCCAGTTAAACAGCAACTTACTTTCATGTATTTTGGGAGAGGTTAACATATTGCAAATCCAGCAGCTATCTCTCGTCTGAAGCGCAGGCTAGCATGTTGGCACCCATCTTCCATTATAGATTAAATAATATGATCGCCATTAAGCTGTTTAAACATCGAAAGACATGTTCTTAGACATATTTGAGAAACAGAACATTTCACATTTTGTGATATAATTAGGAGGTTTGTCAATATTTGTCAATAAAAAACACTATAGCTGTATACATAAATCATTGGATGGGGATTTGTCATGTGATAAACTTGATCAGTCACCATAGAAAATTGTAAATAAAAACTCACACAGGGAGGTCACACAGTGGCGGTATTTAAAACTTACATGTCAAAGTGTTAAAATTCAGCATTCTGTGTAGAATGGTTCAGATGGGTTTGATACATAGTTTGCACCAACATTCATTGAAAATTGTAATTGTAAAATATTACAGGCTTAATTTTAAACAGCCTTGTAACTTATATGGTTACTTTCACCTGTCTGGGCTTGTCATAGAAAGGTGAAGGTACATGAACACAGCTCCTTTAGGGTTTCTCCCCACTTTTTACATCTAATAAATCTGGAGGAGTTCCACACAGCCCTTCCACACAGTGTACAAGTGTGCGACAAAATCCAGAATGGCATCTAATTTGATCCACTTCGTCTTGCAGCACTTCATGACAAACAAAATACTGAATACAATGAAACAGAATATTTAAAAAAATTGTGGCAGATGATAATGGAACAGCTATATATCGCTCTGGAAGATCTCATAGCTCAGTTGAGGAACTCTTCTTCTGCTTCTTCTTCTCTTCTTCTTCTTCTCTCTGAAATCTCAGTATTGGATTGACCTAATATTTCCTCTTTATTTTAATCTTGATATATTATAAAATTCATTCATTCATTTTCATTCGACTTAGTCTCTATTTTAAAGGCCGCCACAGCAGAATGGACCGCCAACTATTCCGGCATATGTTTTACACAGCAGATGCCCTTCCAGCTGCAGCCCAGTACTAGGAAACACCCATACACACTCATTCACACACACACACACACACACACACACTCATATACTACGGCCAATTTAGTCCATGCAATTCACCTATACCGCATGTCTTTGGACTGTAGGCAAAACCAAAGCACCTGGAGAAAACCCAAGTGAACATGGGGAGAACATGCAAACTCCACACAATTGGCCCAGCTGGGACTCGAACCAGCGACCTTCTTGCTGTGAGGTGACAGTGCTGCCCATAATGTAAAATAATTCAAAATAATAATTCCTTACATTGGTGACACGATGCATACAGCACCTTTAAATGTGAATTAGCAACTGATTTTAACCACAATTTTAGCATCTTACCAGCAGGACACTTCTGATACTAGTTATCATTTGATTGGTCAGAAGATCCAATGAGAATTTCCGAGTTAGAAACTGCAATATTCTAATGCTTATAGCTTCTAAATGGAAAATGTGTCTGTGTGTTTTGGAGCACACGAGCATATAGCCTAAAAACCTTAAGACTATCATACATATACAATTTTTGATGTTTTAATTTTGATTTCAGGGGGACTTGAATTCTCCACAGCTGTTTCTTTGTTCTTGTGATACGTTTTTGATGCATTCAATGCACAGCTAGATGTTGGCTGGTGTTCAAGGTCTACGAAAAATATTGACATAGCGAAGACAGCAGTGTTCTCTCATGCTCACATGAACACAGTCGTAAACGTGCCTTCCGGAGCGCACTGTCAGGCAGGCATTTGAATATGAACGGGACCCGCAGTTCTTCCTGTCTTCCTCCTCCTTTCTTACTCTGTCTTCTCCGGCGGAGTTGCTATGGAAACCCGATTTGGTTTCCCAAAGGAGAGAACGGGTTAGTGCACAGCTCTGCCAAGCAAAGATTCTCCTGCTATGTTCCCCTTTTCCTCAAACGTCAATGCTGTTTGCCTGAAGCCCAAAGAGCGGCCTTTCAGTTTTCTTCGAGAAAAGTAGGAAAAGGTTCTATTGATTCGCGGTTATTGCAATTCTCTCATCTTCTTTTTCCGGATATAGAAACGCCCGTCACCTGCATTAGTTCTGACACATACTGTGAGACTAAATGGTGAAAGTTATAAGGGGAAAATTAAACGGCTTTTGGAGCAATTATAAAATTAGATTTCTAAAGCGCGAGTGGTATTTGTGTTTCATGCCAATACAATATTCATTTGGGATTGGATGCGGTTTCTGTAAAAGAGCAGGCTTTTTTACACGGTTTTAAATTGTATTTTTCTATCAGATCCAAAGGCCTCGGTTTGATCTTATTCTCAAAGCCTTATCGTCACACAGTCTACTTGCTGTCACTGTGAGTTTATGCTCATTTTGAAGGCCCTTTTTCTCTTCAAGCAGTTTTAATAAAATCTGAAACACCATTGACAGATCAGATATCAGAATTTGTGAATCTTGCCATTCTTACTTATTAGTTGCAAATCATCGCAGTGTAGTTAAACATGTTTTCTCTAAAATTAGAGTTTTGCTTTTGAGTTCTTAATTTATATTTATATATTATATTTATAGTACTTTTATATTTAACACTTTTGACTTTTTATCAGACAGTTCTGAGCTTACATCTTTTTCATGTTTTTTTACACTTTTTTCTGTCAGATTTCTGAATTCTTAACTCACAATTCTGATTTTTTTATACAGAAATAATGACATTAAACAATTCTCACTTTCTTGAAATTGTGAGTTTATATCTAATAGTTATTATCTAATCCAATATTGAAGTGCATTTTCTCATAATTTAAAGTTTATATCTTGAAATTCAGATGAAAAAAATAGATATAAATATTTTTAAAATGTAAAACTTAGCAGCATATATCTTACAAATATGATTTTCTAGTATTTCAAGTTTATAAACAAAGTGAGTAAATAAACTTGTAATCGTAAATATGTATATTTTACATTCATTGTGTCCCATCATACATCCGGCGCAATAAGGTGCAAAATGCGATTGGCACTATTTGTTGCTATCTTCAGACCAGCGCAACAGTAATTTTCACGCAAAATCCATTTGTCCCACTTTGTAGACTAATGGGTGTGCTGGTCTAAAAAGGATGTGTGTTAAGTCGTATTGTTGGTGTGTTGCTATTTTGAGAAACTGAAATAGGCCGCACCATTGACCAACTAAAATTTGGGCTGGACTAAAGTCAGAGCATGTTATGTGCCTATGTGGGTCCAAATGCTTACACATTACTTAATACACACAGGATGTACAGCAACACACAAATATCTGTACATATGAATAAAAAATTTAAGGATTAAAATGTTACAAAAATTATTAATTTCTACATAATATAAAATATAAAAAACCACAACCTCCATGCCCCCTTCATGTCCGGGTTTTTCTTTTTCTTCAATTTATTCACGGTAATTTGCATTTGTATGATGTTATTACTATTAGTAGTAGTATTTATTATATGCATATTTATATTTGTTTTAAAAAAACTAGTTTATATTTGTCCACCTGTCGGATTTTGGAGATGTATGCATCACAATATGGGGCATAAAAAAAAGACATGTTTGGATATAACAGTTTTTTGACCACACTTGGTTATTATTGTTCATTTATTCATTTACTGGAAATTAGAACTAGTTTAGAAATAGTTTTGAAACCAATCTTTGTGCCAAACAGGCATAATTAAATATGTAGGTTAATAGATGTCTTCAGTGAAGTGCGTACAACACCGTTTCCTCATCCACGAAAGTAAAGAAGTAAAGTAAAGAGTAAATATAAAGTAAAGAGAAAGTAAACAGGCCAAATGGAGGAAGCTCATTCTTTGTCCTTGCGCTGCAGATGGTCTGTTTATCTGTTTTCTCGCTAGTAAAGCATTCCATTTTTCCACTTACAAAGTCCGCCATGTAAATAGCAAATGCGCCACGTGACGCAACTATCTCTTAAAGGTATTGGGACATGAGACTCTGATTGGTTTAATGCATGTTATATCGTTAGACCATAAGTTGGGTCGCAGAACGTATTTTTCTGTCGTTAAAAAAAAAAGCAAAAGTGGACTCTGACATGCCTTTAATGCTTTTGCGCCATGCACTTTAGACTTTATGCCTAGATCGTTAAAATGGAGCCCTTAAGGTTTTTTATATCTCACAATTCTGAATAAATATCTAAAAAAATAATAACTTTTGCAGCAATTATAAAATCAGATTTCTGAAGGATCTTTGTATATTTAGTTTCATGCTAATGCAATATTTTTTGGGATTTGATGCTGTTTCATTAAAACAGAATGCTTCTTTCATGGTTTATTTTTGGTGAGTATTTTTTTTCCCCATCAAATCGCATTTTTTATCCACGTTGCTCCGCTTGATCTCATTCTCCAGGCTTTATCGTCACACAATCCACTGGCTGTCATAGTGAGTTCAGGCTCGTTTGGAAAGAGAGAATAAACCTTTTCTCTTAGCAGCATTTCATGGCAATCTGAAACACCATTGACAGATGGGACCTTGCATTTGAGGCCCGCAGAATGAGCTGTGTCACTCTCCGCCTGCATGAATTGGCTGCCTACGCAAGCCGTTTGATCATATATGGGCAGCCGTCCTGGTGCAGGGTGCGCATTAGTGTGGGCACGCTGGTGTTTTTGCCTGTGTGTATGCAAACACGTACGTTTATGTGGCTGCATATGCATCTATTAATGAGAACATACATATGTAGTTGTATATAAGTGTGTCAGGGGCGTTTTTGAGCCTCCACGAACAAGAAAAAAACTGATGAGAGAATATTCGACAACTGAGAGATATTCCGCAATATGAGATTGTGTACTGTATAAACCACTTATTTTTCTAAAGTGACACTGTCCAACGGTCAGCCTGGCCACAAATTGGCCTGAATGAATGGACCAAACTGGTGGAAATGGACAGGCTGAGTATAAAAGTATACACACCCACTCAGATATGACCACTTTCGGTCACTTCTGAATTGAAATGAACTGGAAGTGATCTATGAGTGAGGTTTTAGTGAGCACTCGGCTCAGATAAATGAAAAATGTATTTCCGTGCCTGCGACCGATATGAGACCTGCAGTGTGTACAGAGAATTTGCTGACTAATGGTCCAGCAGATGGAGGTGACCATTAATAATGATCAGTAACAAGCTACATGAATTATGAGTTTAATATATTTGAAGCAAAATAATAAATAAAAAAGTTTTAAATGCAGAACATCAAGTAAATTCTAGTACAAAGGATTGTATAAGCATTTGAGATTATTGTATTTTACAAATATATATTATATTATATTATATTATATTATATTATATTATATTATATTATATTATATTATATTATATTATATTATATTATATTATATTATATTATATTATATTATATTATGTACAGTGCTTCGCATTATGAAGTATACCCCTCACAGATCTCCCTTTTAAATTAATATTTTCTATAGGATGCTTGTGCATGTAGTCAGTAACAAAGCCAATAATGGAACTAATCTAACGATTAAACTTAAGATCAATGGCCAAAACAAATTGTACACCCAAATTAATATGTGGGGTATAATAAATAAGATTTTAATAAAAAAGAAAACATTAAATTGTTAAAAATGTAGGTTAAATTTTGTAGTTGATAATGAAGGTAGGAAGAGTTTGGTATTTATGGGGGTATAGACTAATGCTGATTGCTAATAGAATGATTGTCAATGATGTGTTGGAACGGTTGAAACATCTGCGCATGCTCCTCCTGAAATTGATTTGTATAACATCACTCTGCTACGTAAAACATATGCTGGAACAGTTGGTGGTTCATTGTGCTGTGGTGACCCCTGATAAATAAGGGACTAAGGTGAAGGAAAATAAATAAATTAATGAAGTTTACTAATCAATTGAATCTGAATTTTCTGAAAAATCTTTTTGTGATTTTCATTAGTCACCTTGAGACAATTTAAACTATTTTTACTGATGATTTCTAAAAAAAAGTCTTACTGATCCCAAGTTTTTGAACATTAGAGTGGTTTTGAAACTATGTCATTTATTTGATATATGAGTTGCTTTGAAGCCGTTTTTTCTAACATATTATTTTAATATAATACATATAAATTAAAATTGATTCTTTAATAATACGGTAGGTGATTGTGATCAAGATAAATGCTATACAGTGCATCTGGAAAGTATTTAAATCGCTTCATTTTTTCCACATTTTTTTTTTTGTGTGTGTGTTACAGCCTTATTCCAAAATGGATTCAATTAATTTATTTCTTCAAATTTCTATACACAATTTAATTTGGTTATTGATCCTCTCCCTTCTCCCCCGATCACTCTGCTTAGATGGCCGGCCAGCTCTAGGAAGAGACTGGTGGTTCCAAACATCTTCCACTTATGGATGATGGAGGCCACTGTGCTCATTGGAACTTTCAGAGCAACAGATAATTTTCTGTAACCTTCCCAAGCCTTGTGCCTCGAGATAATCCTGTCTTGGAGGTCTACAGACAATTCCTTTGTCTTCGTGTTTGGTTTGTGCTTTGACATGCACTGTCAACCCTGGAATCTTATATAGACAAGTTTATGCCTTTTCCAATTATGTCCAATCAACTGAGTTTACCAGAGGTGAACTCCAATTAAGCTGCTGAAACATCTCAAGAATGATCAGTGGAAACAGAATATTCCTCAGCTCAATTTAGAGTTTCACGGCAAAGGCTGTGAATACCTATGTACATGTGATTTTTCAGGTTTTTTGTTTTTAATAAATTTGCAACTATTTCAAAAAATCTCTTTTCACATTGTCATTATGGGTTATTGTGTGTAGAATTTTAAGAAAATAAATGAATTTAATCCATTTTGGAATAAGGCCGTAACATAAAAAAATGTGGAAAAAGTGAAGCGCTATGAATACTTTCCGGATGCACTGTACTGTGCACATTTACCAAGCGAACATGGAATGACAAATAGAACGTGAATTTACATTGGACTGACTAAACAAATGGGACTTTGCCTCCCTTTTTCAGTAATCCACTCTGCTCCACTACTGTCTGTGCATGTGTGTGTGTGTGTGTACATAAAGTAAAGCGGGCCCAGCATTAGCCCATGCTATGTAATCAGTGAGCAGAGTGAATGGAAGTCGAGATGATGGAGAATGCTCATTACTGATGACCCGGGGGAGATGTTTGGCTGCTGTTTAGGGGTACAGTCGCCAAGTGCACAACACAGGACAAGATAATGTGTGTGTGTGTGAGAGAGAGAGTTTGAGAGGAGGAGAAATAGAGCCGCTATGCCTCATCAAATCCGCACAGACTTATTACAGGCTTAGAGGAAAATGAAATTCTTATTTACTTACACTGTTAGCATGTTACAAGTGGCATCTCTGTGGCGATGCATCACGCCGAACTGAACGAAAAGCACTATTTCTCGGTATTCCTTCAAACGCTTGGCAGGGAGCGAGTTACATGGAGCGTAATTATAATTTACTGTGCCACCGCGTCTAGCCGTTTAATGTTTCTCCAGTTTCTTTGGGTGTGCCTGTGAATAATGAGTCGGATACAGGAGGCCGTAATCAGTCTATGGAATCACATTTAATCTGGAAGTGAATTTTTCTCCCTCTCTCGAGGTATGTGACGCAGATCTGAGCTCGGGCCCAGAGCTCTACATCACAGACTGGAAAGCGCAGCAGAACGATACTGCAACCATTCATTCAATTCCCACAATAGCCATTAATGATGAGAAATAAATCACAGATCTGAGAACAAAATACATCCTTTACTGGGGCTTGGCACACGTAGAAATGCGCACACTCACTAAAGCCCCTTGCTGTTTTTGCTTGTGATCTATCCACGGAAGGTTTATAATCAAAATCTATACATTTTCAGCCAATGTTTGTTTTGATTTCTTGAGGCGCTTTCCAAAGTCCAAGCGAGCATTTGCATACTATAAAAACCTGATCCAAAGCTGTATTATGTGCTTTCTTTAGCAGAACACAAAAGATATTTTGAACAATTTGTCCAAATTATGAAATACATGGGGAAGGATGCTTGTTTCTGCCATACACATTCATTCTTGACAGTTTTTCATGGAATTGAAAGTTGGCATCTGAGATCTGACATTAGATCTGACGTTGTTTGAATTTCTGAGTTTACAATTCTGAGTTTTCTCTCTGAATTCTTAATTTACATCATATAACTCTGTCTTTTTTTCTTGGAATTCTGAGTTCGAAGGAGATATCAATTTCTCATATTTCTGACTTATTTCTTGGAGTTCACATCTCTCAATTGTGTCATCCTCAAACTTTGTGTGATCTTGCAATTCTAACTTTTTATTGAAAATGTATTTTTATTCACTTAGTTTATTGTACACAGTACAAAGCTTTTCTTTTTTGGAATTATGTGTTTATATCTCAGAATTCTGACTTATTTCTTGGAATTTTAGAGTTTATATCACACAACTCCTGACCTTCAGAATTGAATTTTCTCAATTCTGACTTCATATCTTAAATGTGAAGTTTAATTTGACATTTGAAATCTCTAGATCTGCCATTTTGTTTGGAATTCTAAGTTTTCAGAATCTGAGAATTCTGTCTAATTTCTTGGTGTTTTAGTGTGTACATCTCAAAATTCTTGAGATTATAACTATTTTTTCTTTAAAATTCAGAGTTTTTATTACAATTCTGATATTATATCTTGAAATGTGATGTTTGCATCTTACAAATCTGACATTTGACATCCTTTGATCTGCCATTTTGTTTTTAAATTCCAAGTTTGTATCTCATATTTCTGTCTTATTTCTTGGAAATTGAGTGTGTAAATCTCAGAATTCTTGACATTATAACTATTTTATGGCGACACGGTGGCGCAGTGGCTAATGCTGTGCTATTTTATTCTCAGAATTCAGTTTAAATCTCTCAATTCTGACATTGTATCTTCAAATATAATGTCTGACATTATATCTTCAAATCTTCAAAAGTTTACATCTTAAAAATTTGACATTTTCTGAGCGGACATCCTTCGATCTGCCGTTTTGTTTGGAATTCGAAGTTTTATTTCGAAATTTAATTCGAAAAATTAGAATTATGTCTTTTTTTATTTTAGTGTGTAACTTTTTTTTTTTTTTTCAAAATTCTGTTTTAATCTCTCAGTTCTGACATTATATCTTGAAACATGAAGTTTATAACTTGCAGTTCTGTTTGTTTTTCTCCAATCCTGACCTTACATATCTAAAATTCTGTCTTTTCTTTTTATTCTTAGTTTACAGTTTAGAACTTCCAAACCATAAGCACAAAAGAAGCATCAAAACCATTTTCAAAGTACATTTTTTTGCAGAAAAATTAATACTGTAGGTAAAATGTAATAAGAGGGTGAGCACATGGTGAACAAATTTAGATATTTGGGAGAACTGTCTCCTTAACTTGCCCCATGCCTTGCAGCACTACCTCCAGCTCACCCTTCGGTTATAGTCACACTAATTTGCCTTTATAACAGAAGCTGCCTGTTTGTCACTAAAGAAACAAGGTTTTGGCACTGAAAAGACGGCATCTTTAATTCTAAGCCGCCTTTTATTGAGTTTGGACTGTGTGTTGGACACTAATAAACAGGATTCAGCAGTGGCCAGCGCTTTGCGTTAATCCCTGCCTGTTCTCTCCTATCTTGCCAGTAATGGCTTTTCTTTTGTAACTGCCTTCAAGGCGTGAATAATGGCAGTGCACAGTGGTGGAAAATGAGAAGGAAAATTCGGAATTGTCTGCTGCGTATAAATGGCTGTTTGTAGGAGTCGCCAGGAAAACAATGAGGGTGATTATGGAACTCATGAAAGTGTTTTAACGTTATTAGAGTGAATGAAAGACTCTCCTCACCTGAGAGCACTGTGTGTGTGTGTTTTGTTTTTTCTTGCTCCTTGTATTAAGCACTGTCGTAAAAGCCATATTTAGATGTAAACCATAAAACAACCAATAAATTAGGTATGAATAGAGTCGAGTTTATTCTGTTGTGTGGCCTTTTGATAGCGATGGCTATCTGGTGAATCTGCCTCATATTGTCTACTGTTGCTATGGAGACTGCTTTTGAATTTCTCTTTGTATAAGGTTTGCACTGTCATATCAAGACCAAACCCAAAACAGATGATGAAATGAAACGTGCACATATGAATTTGAATCCTTTTTTTGACGTGAGACCAATTTCAAACAAAATGTGGGTAGACGAATTATTATTATTATTATTATTATTAATATTATTATTATTATTATTATTATTATTGTTATTGTTATTGTTATTGTTATTATATAACCATAAATGTCCTTCTAGTACTCAACAAATAATTATATAAGCATTTTAGATGATTGAAATTTGAGCATTTGAGGTAATAAAATATGTTATGCTTTGTTATATTATATTATATTATATTATATTATATTATATTATATTATATTATAACTTACTTTAATAAAAAGTCTATTCAAGTACAATACAAGAAATATTCCCTACCAAGATGTCATTGTAAGGATTTCTCAATGTGCCAAGGGCCCAAATTTTGTCTTTCTATTTTTTTTTCTTAGCACAAATCTCATTCATAACTCATATTTTTTGCTATTGACGTCTACATCAAGTTGATTTGATCATCCGCAGAGCGATGTTATACCCGACACATACCTACAAATGCAAAACTGACAAATCAATGCTATGGGCGCTGATCTGACAAATGGTGACAAAGTGCTGCTCACAAATCATCTTTCAGACTTCCAAGCCGAACCACGAATATACAGAAGTGATACAATTTCAGATTTACTTAGAAGAGACAGATTTTTTTCTGTCTGCGTCGTGTGCTCTGAAAGTAAAGGGGATTTTATTTGCAGGGGAAAGAATGAAGGATCATTCCAATACCTTTAAAGAGCCTCGTTTGCATAGTTCATAATTTGCTTATATAACGTCTCATTAAAAGTGAATCAAACTATTTGAAGTTGCTGAAATGGCATCTAAACATCAAATTAAAGGGATAGTTCAGCAAAAAATTATATATATTTTACTCAGGTGGTTCCAGACCTTTATGAATTTCTCTTTTTACTATTATGCCTCTTTTTACAACATGTAAAATAAGAGACTCCCTAGAGTCAGTTTGTGAAGTTTAAGCTCAAAATACCACACAAATGTTTTTTTTTAATAACTTTGAAACTGCCTCTTTTAGGCTTTGCTCCAAATTGTTCGGTTTTGGTGACTGTCGCTTTAAATGCACATGAGATTGTGCTCTCAGTCCTCTTTTAAAGAAAGATGGTGGAGTTATAAATACCTATGTGTGACCATAGTGGCAGATTCAAAAGTGTAATGCTGTGTTCAAACCAGATGCGAAACAAGCGGATAAATCACGCTATTCGCACGTAAACAGACGCGTGAACATTTTGAATTCACATGTCAAATTCACTTCACAATAGACGCGAGCTCTGTGAGTTCATCAACTCCTTCAGAAACTGTACCTGAATGATGGAAGCTTTCAGTGGTGCCCAGCCCAATTTGATGAATTGTTGTCCGGTGTTGGCAGGAGGATTTGCCCTCGGGACACTAGCAACAGGCACTACGACATACTTCATTCGAACGAATTGCGTCATTCACACAACCTCATTTACACGAATAGCGCCGAAGGATGTCATTGCGTGTCTTTACGTTGACTTAACATGTAAATCACTCGTGCTTGACGCTTCATCCACATCTGGTGTGAAGGCAGTATAATGACAGATGGCTGCTTCTCACTAAGGGCTGTCTATGATCTCTAGAAATCTAATATCACTATGGACGGGGCTTTTCCTTCAGATGACGTACAAAGGGAGAATGTCAATCAAAGTGTTTCTGCAGACTGTTTAAATGAAATGTGATTATAAAAAATATAATGAAATAATTCTCACAATTAGAAGCTGGCTATATTCACACTCTTTTGCCACACAACTGTGTTTAAACCCCATATAAAAGTGATTTTTGTATAATAATAATCCCCTTTGACACAAATAAAGATATTTTGAGGAAGACAACACTGAACACTGATAGTCATTGATGTACATAATAGAGGGATAATTGTTGATTGAATGCATCAAGAGCTGTGAAGATTCACATCACACATTTTATATAATGTTATATTTAAAGATGCAAATGAGGCCTCATTTCATTAATTATGTGCTAATTTGTACATATTTCTAGCACAAAAAATCCTGAATCAAGTTTTTTTCTTTTAAAATGAGCATTTGGTTTCCAGGCTCCATGTGTTTATGTTCAGTTATTTCTTTAAAGGCAGTGAAAATAAACTGTTATTTGCCGTTAATGTAAAATTACTGAGACTACACATATGAGCCTAAAAAATTTTCAGATGGCACTTAGAGGCTTTTGTATCCGAACTCCTCAAATCTTGTTTCTTATTTTTAACATTATTAGAGTCAATGGTTACAGAGAGGATTTCAGGAATGTCAGTTTTTTGTTGAGTAGAATGTTGAATATAATGAGATAATGTATAAACTGCCATGTAAGAATCTTCAAAATGTACATATGATCAAAACTGTAAAGTCTGGTGAATGAAGGAGCAGCTGACATGGAGATTTAGGGCTTAGTGCTGGAGAAAAAAAATCATTTTGAGAAAAAGGCCTTTAAAAATATGTATCATAATTGAAATCTGCTAACACACATTGATAAAGTACACCAAAAGAAACACTTAAAAGGGTACTTCTGTTGTTTCCTTTAGATCAGACCCAAACAATATATATATGTACAAAAAGCCAAAAATCCCAAAATCTCAAAACAGACAAGTGAATGGAAATGCCTTTGCCTTCAGTATTTCGTCTTAACCAAATAAATTTTGTGCCTTGTGTTTTGTGTGACAGGCACCATTTCCGTCAACTCAATCCGCACTCCCTACAACGCTCCTGGTGAGAGTGAGATCCTGGACCTGGACGATAGACTGTACCTGGGCGGCCTACCAGAAGACAGGGCTGGTCTGATCTTCCCCACGGAGGTGTGGACCGCTCTCCTAAATTACGGTTATGTGGGCTGTGTGCGCGATCTGTTCATGGATGGCCAGAGCAAGGACATTCGGCGGATAGCAGAGGCTCAGAGAGCAGTCGGGGTGAAGCCGTCCTGCTCTAAAGAACCTCCCAAACAGTGTCTGAGCAACCCCTGTCTGAACAGCGGCACCTGCAGAGAGGGCTGGAACCGATATGTGTGCGACTGCTCCGGGACGGGATATCTGGGACGCTCCTGTGAGAGAGGTGAGACTCTGGGTTTTGGCATGTAGAGTTCGGTGCTGTGTCACTTTATCATCTTTTTGTGATAAATTGGACTGTCGGCAGATTTGATGTAAGCTGCTTCTTATTTGTCACTTTGAGTAGTCCGGGAAAGCTTATTGGTCTAAAATACAGCTTTGGATAACAGTAGCACACAAAGACATTTGAACATATCTGACACTCTTAAAATGGAGGAATTGTCATTGTTTTAGGTTTTAAAAAATTGATTTCAAATTCTAAACTTATATTAAAGTTTTTCTCAGTCACTTTGGTCCATTTCTCAGATCAGAACTGAAATTCTCAAAACTGCCTGTTCCACATTATAGTGTCACTTGTGCACATCAAAAAAGCAGTTTCTCATTTCTTTGAACAAGTTGCAAATGCTTTTGTACATCCATGCAAATGATTATGTGCAGTTCTCTGACGTTTCCTACATTATCAATTGCATGTGTCAAGTTGATCAAAATGTATTATTTTGGTCTCTGTTGAAAAGTCTCACCCCCGACAACATTTAATCATTTGTTCATGGCATAAGTCTTTACATGCAAAATGTCTGAACAAGTTGTCATAACATTTTGTCATAATGCATTTTTTTCTATACATTTCTTTAGATATTTTTTTCTAAATCTGTAGATAAAATTTCTCCCGGGTGAATCTTGACTTTTTCTAATAAAGGTGAAGGTGCATCTGAAAGGAGATTCTCCCACTGTATGTTTACATCAGTTTGTTTGTTTAGTCTTTGTGCTATGTAGTGATGAATTTTCCTTTCTGTATCACAATGACGTGATCTGTCAACAAATTGCAGTACAAACAGCAAAATAAATAAATAAATAAAAAATAAATGCCCATAGTTTACAACAGAACACCCCTCCAGAGTACACTATTGATATTGACAACATGACTAAGTAATTTGACTGTCTTATCCGCACACAATGACACAAGTACTGTAAGCACTGACATGTTCGTTGACACAGAAATGTTGTATTGAGACATAAACTAAGGATTTTGAGCGAGAGGCTTTTGCAGGTAATCCATGGTGTTTTTCTGTTTGTACGTGTTGCTTTGAGAAATGCACTTACTGTTTTGCAAATTGCAATTCTAATCTGTGAAATGTACCAAAGCAACTGAGAAAAACTGTAATGTAAATGTACTAATATTTGTTTATGGGCCAAATGACAAAATGTACATAATGACATAAAAACAATACCATTTTGCATTTTACCCAATTAGACCAGCAAATGACCAGCATTTGTTTTTTAACCATGATTTATAGAAGACAAACAATGAAACAAAATCATTTCATGTGTAACAATATGATTTCATACAAGTGTAATAATAGTCTATAAGCCAAAACTATTTATCAGTTGTATTAAGAATTAGAATCATTTGATTAAATATTAACTTATTGTTATATTAATTAATATTAGTTAATGTTAAATATTTATACTTTGCTATTACCACTAGTTTGCAAGAAGTTTGAATCAATTTAAATATAATAAAACAAAATATGATCCCTCATTAGTTTATAGAATTTTAATTTCAAGTACAGGCTGATTAAAATTTTGACTTTATTTTTAAATAAACACATTCAACAGAATAATAATGGAATACTGGAAAAAGCTTTCATTCATCTAATTTTTAAAAAATTAGGGTAATGGTTCACATCGAAGTTTTATAACTTGACCCAATGAAAAATAAATAATTTGCCTTAAACAATCATTGAGAACAATTTTTATATAACCTGGTGCAAAGCATATTTGTCTTGTTGAAGAAAGTCAGTCAATTTAAATTCTCTTTTTGCTCTAAACAAGAAGATATAGCTTTAATCAAAGCAACAGTTAACATAAAATGTTCATTCATCCAATTAACAACAAATAGGGAAATGATTTCACATCTAAATTTGATCCCTTGAGCCAAAGAAAAATAAATAATTTGCCTTAAACAATAGTTGTTGTTAAGTCCACGTAAGTACAGAGCATATTGAGCTCCTGTTTAATACACATGCACTGGCACATGTGGGTAACCTTAAGATTTTACATTATTCAAAACAAATATTTCTTAGTTGAGCTCTAAATCAAAAACATTTATATTTAACTATGTTTTGAACTTAAAGTACATTAATTGAAAAATAAAACAAATAATATTAAACTGAAACGAAAGATTGAAAGAAGTACTGCTTGAAAGTGTTTTTTTTTACAGTGAACATTATTTTATTCAAATTTTAACATATGTAAAGGTATTAAAAACTTAATCTGAAGCATTGAAATAAACTCTGGTATTTCGAATAAAACAATGATCTCAATCACTTGCACAATTTATAAGATTATTTTTGAATAACAATCTTACTTAAATATATATTTTTAGATAGAACACATCACATGTTTCCTGTTTTTTGCTTATTGCTGTTCGCACTGAGAATCAAAGTAAAAGGACGAGGTGATGAAGCACCAGAGCTTCTGTGAACGTTCTGTACACTCTTTCTTTCTGCCATGACGTGTAAAGACGTGGCGCTCATTCAGAGATATTTAGTCTATTATGTTGTGTAGGGAAAGGTGACATTCAGCGCTTTGTTGCCTCAGCCTCAGCAGAGAAAAAAGTCTCTCTCTTTGTCAGCTCATCCTTGACAGAAAGTGACGTTACTGTTACTGTGGTAATTGTGTTTCTCCTCAGTCCATGTCATCTTCAGAGAGAACCACTCAAGCACGGATTATGTTTTTGCCTTTTGTCTCCCTCTCTCCCAGAATTTAAATTCGGTTGTTTTTCCAGTTGAACAAAAATGGCCAGCACTCAAATAATAAATGAAATTAAAATAAAAAACGTCATCAGTGGTGTAACTTAATATAAGGGTGATGATGACACACATTTCAACATGACACTTAAGTTATTCAAATAATTCCCAAGAGCCACATTCATTTTGAACCAATAATATCAATTCACTTCCATTCATTCATTCATTTTCTTGTTGGCTTTGTCTCTTTATTAATCCAGGGTTGCCACAGCGGAATGAGCCGCCAATCACTTCCATTTGAATCATTATTTATCTTGAACATACTTTGCTCTTTTTAAGATGTTAACTTTACTTAAAAAAGGGAGTAAACTTGCTGCTTTAAGAGTGACAAGTTGACTTTACTTAAAAAAGTGAGTAAACCTATTGTAACTTGGAACTTTTAGGTTGTTTTAAAGAAAAAAAATCGAATCTAACCATATGGTTTTGTTAGCTCACATTTTTATTTGTGTGGTGAACAAATCATCTGTGCATGTAAAAAAAAAGCAAATATTTTGCCCTTGAATTAAAAAAATTCACTTAAATTCAAATTTTTCGTCTGTCTGAGGTATTCTAAAACCTAAAACTGAGCTGTCTGAAACCCTTTCCACAATCTTTCTGAATGAAATTCCTACTTTACCAGCTCGCAGAAGAAAAAACAAGCCCCTATTTTGTCAATTAATATTTTCTATATCTCTTGGAACTGCTTCAAAAATACAAATTATATTTTTAAAAATGGTTCCAGCTTTAAGTTCAAGTGGACTAATAATTGCGCACATACGTTTACTTAAAAAAATGTTTTTCTCATTTTAAGTAAAGTCAATTAATTGTTTTGAAAGCAACAGGTTTACTCACTTTAAGTAAAGTCAACTAAAACATTGTTTACAGTGTGGAAGGTTTTGCTTTCCATTGAAGTTCAAATGTAAGAACTCCTTTATCAACGCCTGTTGTTTTAATGTGCAACATTTGTAACACGTAACATGAAAATAAGACTGATGTCAGTTATGAGCACATTTATTGCTTATTGAAGTAACAAACAGTAGTTGAACGCTATTGGGATTAAACTACAGCACTATGGCACTATTGGTATGAAATACATGGGGGGTGGCAATGCTTGATTCACCACAACATACCCCCCTACACACACATTTTATTTTTTTCATTTCATTTCTTTTTTTTTTTTTCTTTTTTTTTTAAGATGTGTGAGGGAATCGAAAAAGTTTTCTCTGACCTGCATCTTAACTAGAAAATCTGAATAATTAAAACAACATACCATAAATGTGCCATTGTGTATGCATGATTGCGCCTCGCAGTCAGTGTGGGAAAATATTTAGTCAGCAGTCTAAAAGCGGCATATCTAGAGCACCAATTGATGCAGTAAATGTTCACTAGACACTTTTCTCATAAAATAAGTATTTGTATCTACATAGCTAAAAGAAAAATGTCTAATTAGAGGAATGGTTTGTGTTTTAATAGACATCTACTGCATATGCTCGCGCAAAGAAGTTAACTTTAACAGTACAATGATACGTGCAGTCTTTTATGGGCATTTATTTATTGTCACAGGAATGCAAACTAGGTCGTCAGTCAATCAGAGGTTGCATTATGTCTGTACTCAATTTCCCTCAAAAAACTGAAAGTTTAATCAGTTTTATTAATGATTAGATGTAATTGAATATATATATTTGATTCACTGAAGCATGCATATATATTACACAAGCTAACAACAGCGAAACAATATTTGACTACCCCAGTGTTCGCACACTGACTACTGGTAATCTCAAAACCTTAGTTTAAAGAAAATATCCGGTAACACAACAGACCATCAAAATAAAGTGTGACCAAATATCCAGACAAAGGTACTTTTAGACTAAAGCAAATCTTCCTCTTTACCTAAAACTCTTAAAATTGCAATTATTGTCAACATTTTCCCCACTCAATGCAGTCCCACCCAAAGTTCCTTACCTGCAGTTATGGCCACAACAATAAGTTAATTAGTTATGCCCACAACAATAATCGGTGTCATGCCAACACAAAAAAGTTCTTCTTCTTCTTCTTCTTTATTATTATTATTATTATTATTATTATTATTATGGGCGCCACGGTGGCGTAGTGAGTAGCACGTTCGCCTTTCAGCAAGAAGGTCGCTGGTTCGATCCCCGGCTGGGCCAGTTGGCATTTCTGTGTGGAGTTTGCATGTTCTCCCCGTGGTTGCGTGGGTTTCATCCGGGTGCTCCGGTTTCCCCCACAGTCTAAAGACATGCGGTACAGGTGAATTGGTTAAGCTAAATTGGCCATATTGTATGTGTGTGAATGAGAATGTATGGATGTGTTTCCCAGAGATGGGTTGTGGCTGGAAGGGCATCCGCTGCGTAAAACAAATGCTGGATAAGTTGGCGGTTCATTCCGCTGTGGCGACCCCGGATTAATAAAGGGACTAAGCCGAAAACAAAATGAATGAATGAATATTATTATTATTCACAAATTTAAGTTGAGTGAACATAGACAATGCAGCGCTATGGCTCAGTGTTAACACTGACATCACACAGCAAGGTCTCTGGTTTGGGCGTCCGCTGCGTAAAACATAAACATGCACTTCCAACCCTCCTAAGCGTCTGTGTATTTTCCGGCTGGCCTCTGTGAAGTGCTTGAAGCCATAGTGGCTAATTCTTTAATGGAAAAGCATCTCTCTTATGCTTGTTGCTGTTGTCTGGATGCTGATATCACCCTGCAGCAAAGCCGCGGCTGTGGGGAAATACAATCAATTACATGCGCATTGTTGAAGCTCTGTGCAGGAATTATGGAAATGATTTGGTCAATTAACCCATCAAAGATGGCTTGCTCTCTCATCACCAGAGCAGAGTTCACCGCAAACAGCTGTCAGAAAGAAAGACTGGTGCAGTTTAGTTGGGTGTTGCTGGATGAACATTTCTATATGATCTCAGTCTCAGGGAGCATTGCGGTAGAATGCAGAGCTGAGACAGACATGCAGAGAGACGAAAAGAAAAGAGACAGGCGACGGTGTTAATCTTGTCAGCAAATTACTGATGGAAATGTTTGTTAACAAAGGGGGTTTTGATATTTGTCTGTGATAATGAAAATGAGATGACAACGATGCTTGATGACAATAATTAAAGCATTTTAATTAGAACATGACTAAAATATGAGGAGGAAAGTACCGCTAAGGTATGAATGCGATGAAATTGTTTTAGAGGAAGATAAATGCTGTAAGAATTGCTCAAAATGAGCCTATTTCAGTCAGAGTGAATTAAATTTGACAGTGAGAAACTGAGTAAGAATTAAAGACGTTTTTTATTAGGTAATTATATTTAGTTTCAAAGTATATGATAACTCTGTTTTGTACTGTATTTGTCAGTCGTATAATATATTTATAGGGTCGTGAAAATTGCCTAAAATCTTAAAAAATATAATATAAGATCTGCTAAAACAAATGTTAATGTTGATTCGTTTCGTTATAATGACTAATTCTTTATTATACCATTAAATTGGGGGGAAAAAACTGACAATTCTGCTGTTTTGGTAAAAGATTTTACTTTAGATATTTTAATTTCATTTACCTTGAAGTCATATGTTATTTTTACTAGATAGTCATATTTAATTTTGATTGAAGTTATGTTCTATTTATTTCAGTCATAGAAAAATGAGCAAAATTAATTAATGTGATGGACACTGGTGAAAATTACAGGGCTTTCATCGAAACAATGAAAAAATAAAATACATGCAAAAATGAACACCTTTGAGAGATGAAGATAGAGGCTGTGTCCGAAATCACCTACTACTCAGTAGGTATTGCATTTAAATTTAAATTTACTACTCGACCGTTAAAAAAGTACATCCTATACAATATGAATGTGAGTAATATGAATTGAACTGGGCGTCACGGTGGCACAGTGGGTAGCACAATCGCCTCACAGCAAGAAAGTCGCTGGTTTGAGTTCGCATGTTCACCCCGTGTTCGAGTGGGTTTCCTCCGGGTGCTCCGGTTTCCCCCACAAGTCCAAAGACATGTGGTATAGGTGAATTGTCCGTAATGTATGAGTGTGAATGAGTGTGTATGAGGGTTTTCCAGTAATAGGTTGCAGCTGGAAGGGCATCCGCTGCGTGAAACATATGCTGGATAAGTTGGCGGTTCATTCCGCTGTAGTGACCCTAAATTACTAAAGGGACTAAGCCGAATAGAAAACGAATGAATGAATGAATGAATGAATGAATGGAACTCGGACATACTCCATCCACCGATTTGTCATGATCAATTGACCTACCTGCGTCAGTTGTGTCACTTTACTCCCATTCATGAATTTTTTTGCGGGGCATCATGGGATAGCGTAGCATGAATCGGATGCACACTTTAGAATCTTGCTGGAAGTAGTAGGTCATACCGTTTTTCGAATTCTAACATACTACTCGGCTCGCATACTGTTTTTAGCGTACTATATAGTATGTGATATGCGATTTCGGATGCAGACAGAGTGAGTTAAGGTGAGCAAAAAAAGTTAAGCCAATACCAAAATTTAAAAAAACGTTACATTACGTTCACATTATCAACCTGCCAACCAATTTAAGGTGAAACAAACTCAGTGCAAGAATGCATAACCATCCAACTGCTCTTTGTGCTTGACTTCCATCAACCAGGCACAAAAAGGAAAACAAACGCCCCAATATAACATGTGCCCTAATTTCTGCCGTTTCTCCAAGGGTCCAAATAGGCTCTTCCAGTGACTAAACTTAGCACGTAACCTCTGCTCATCCCTCAGTTCCTGCAAACAGTGATTCACCCTACAGCGTTCCCTTTGTTTAGAGCTCCTTCAAACAGCCACGCCGTAATAGACTTCACTTTTATTTCCCTCAGCCACACCTGCTCGATTGCACGGTTGGCAGGCCGCTCATGTTGATTCCCTAGTCAGTATTTGTTTCATTGCCCTAGCTGCGGTGCGCTTGCAGACTTCATGAGGTGTCGTGTAGCGTGCAGAAAAATTGTAACATGCATTTACGGTGAAGGTTGCAGGAACTCACCACGAGCGAACCTGAATAATGTATGATGCCTGTGAGCCAACTCATCCTGTTTATCATGATTGTTGAACATACATTTCCCTAATGCCTGTGGCAGTCGTGGCCGCTGTGTGCTGCAGTGAGCCTGCGGCGGCTCCATCATACCACTGCTGACTTTCTGGATGTCACCTATATAGTGAACTTAACTCAATGAGTACTGCAGTTGACCCTTTACAAGACCTGGCCTTCTTGCTGTGTCTGACAAACTTTCTGTACTACACTGTAAAACTGTAAGTGGATGCTGGAGTTTGACCTTTTTTTTAATTTTTTTATTTACACTAAACTTCCATATTTCAAAAACTGATACGATGTCAATATATTGTAAAACTACTGTAGAGCTCATTTCAGTATCGGACCAGTAAAAATGCACGGTAATTAGACAGTTAGCTTTTTGACATGCTAATAAATATACTAATAAGTGAAGGGTGCTCTGTCTCAGTCAGTACTAAATGCCATTACTGTAACACACCCCCCTAAAATAATGATATAACAATTAATTTAATAACGTTAGCTTTAAAATAAAACTCAAATGTACAATGATAAGAAAAGAAACGTAAAAGACTGAAAAATTCAACTAATTAAAAAATATACGTCATGCTGTGAATTCTGGGAAACAAACAGGCTGATGAGAATAAAAGGTGTGGTTTAGTAGCAAATGCTCTTTGACTGGTTGATGTTAGATGGAAGCGTAATCTAGCAGCAGATGCTCTCTGATAGGCTGATGCGAGATTAGAGGTGTAGTCTAGCACAGATGCTCTCTGACAGGCTGGTGTGAAATGGAGGCGTGGCCTAGCAACAGATGCTCTCTGACAGGCTGCTGTGAGAAGGAGGTGCGGCCTAGCAGCAGATGCTCTCTGACAGGCTGATGTGAGATGGAGGTGTGGCCTAGCAGCAGATGCTCTCTAATAGGTTGATGCGAGATTAGAGGCGTGGTCTAGCACAGATGCTCTCTGACAGGCTG
>CAIGQQ010032764.1:2931618-2943811 GCA_903798035.1 Danio albolineatus | reverse complement strand
TATATATATATATATATAGAAATATATATATATATATATATATATATTCTAAAATATATGTTCCTGATTCCAAAGCATCATTACTCCAGTCACATAATCCTTCAACAATCAAACTAATATTCAGATTTTCTGCTCAAAAAAAGAAAAGTCTTTGAAGAATAGAACGTTCAGAACAGCATTTATCTTAAATTGAAAATTGGTGACATTAGAAATTACTTTAGCATCATTTTTGAACATTTTTAAAGCATCCTTGCTAAATAAAAGCATTCATTTCTATAATTTCCTTACCAAAAATACTCAGCTGTTAATAATAATAATAATAATAATAATAATAATAATAGTAGACCTAATTATTTTCTAAACAGCAAATCAGCATATTGCAATGATTTCTTGGGAATCATGAGACTGGACTGATGATGCTAAAAATTCAGCTTGAAATCACAGGAGTCAAAAACATTATTTTAAAAAGCAAAAAAATAAATAAATGCAGGTTTGTTGAGCAGATGAGACATTTAAAGAAAACTTCCACTGTTCTAAAACTTCAGGACGGCTATGTGTATGCGTGTGTATAAATAAATAAATTTTCAGATTAAAACTAATTAATGGCAATTAACCATTAATATTTTTTTCCACAGCTCTTTACCATTTATGACCTACTTCAGTTAAGTCTCTACTAATGAGATGACAAGTTCAATCGAGTGTGTTAGATGAGGAAGACGGGGGTGAAAACCTCTGCATTCAGTGATGCGTTCTTAAATTTGACTCGTATATAAGAAATGCACTGTTGTAAGGCGGCTTTACAGTCATTTTTGGTAACTTCATGATTTAACTGTGACATAGCATGTTCACAGATTCATTTGTGCTTTATTGAGATATAGCGCTGTAACGTTTCAGCGCATGCCGCCATATTTGTACCTGCAATTTAAGAGCACACACTGTGAGCACATGCAGTATAAAGGCTGACAGGACAGGAAAAGTGGTTTTACTGACGTATGACCTGACAGCGTCTCATCAGACTGCAGACTGAAGCTCCCTCGCTACCTGTGTCATTTAATGTGGTCCTAAAGCGGTTCTGCGTCAAAATGCAATTCTCGTCAAGAAGAGACTGAAGTGGCAGTTATACTGTAAATGTGGTGGCAAAACCTACATGCAGCCTTGTAACAAATACATTTAAAGCTGTAAACTGAATAAATTAATTGCCTCCAATAATGCTTTCATTTTGACCACACTCCTTTTTTGTACAAATATTGGTCGCACTTTATAATAAATACACACTATGAATCATTTAAGATTTAACAAATAGTTTGTTCATCTTTGTTAAATATTAGCTCTGCATTATTAGATAACATTAAGCATGTTTTACTGTATTTTCATGCTTTCTTACATACATGTTAATTTTCCATTAAGTATTTCATTATTTACAAACTAGTTATTTAAAGGGGTGTACTTTTAAGTCTTGGTTGTGTTTATGGGGTGCAAAGCAATGTGTGCTCATGCTTCATTTGTTAAACAAAATTTGGTTATTTTTTCATACATCTTACTTTGATCATATACAGCTACTCAGCTAACATGAAAACGACTGTCATGTTTCCTAGTTCCTCCGAAAGCTTGTCCTTAAGTGGCTCTGATTGGTCAGCTAACATAAAGGCAGCGACACACATCTACTAGCACATGCTTTGCCTCTGCTGTGTAAATACTCTCAGTCAGTGTAACTGTAAATGACCTCTCAAATGCTAGCGATATCTTTATTTTTTTATATAAATCTCTGGAACATAATTAAATTAAATTGTAAGCACTTTTCTCTCTGTGTCATGAACTTTGGAAGCCCAAATACAGAAACAGAAGAATCTCTTTGTAATGGCAGCGTTTGGATGGCAATTTAGCTTTCTCTGCTATAACATCACAGCACCTCTGGCCACGCCCCTTCGCCGCGCAGGGGGTGTATACGCATAATACGTATAAGGGTTTATGACATCATTAACCCGAATGTATTGTTTGTAGTCCCCAAACTTTGTTCGCTGTAGGCTTTGCTAAGCTAACTCTGTAAAAGCCAATGTCTCCCTTTGCATTGAACTTTGAGCGTATAACATTAAGAGATGTCGTTTATGTTCACACAGCTACATAACACATCAACTAAAGTTTAAAATATGATACCCTTTTAAGAGTAGTTGGTGGTTTTTAAGATCATTCATAACATTTTAGTTCTACCTTTATAACTATTAATAAACAGCTAATTAGTAGTGTTAGCTAATGCTTTGTCAGTACTGTGAATTGTGACCTAAACTAAAGTGTTAACCATAAAATTTGATAAAACAAAAATCTATTAATTTAACAATATAATAAGAAAACAATCTGTGTTGTTCATAATTTAAACTGCACAACAATTTTAGTTTTAGATTAGAATGAAAAGATTCAAACCTTTTCATTTGATACAGTTGTACAGCTTCATTTTCGTTAATATTTTCATTAAGTTGTATTGTCGTTCATTAACTTTTTCTGTTAAGAATATAAATTAGCCTTTAATTACTAAGCATAAATCGTCCTCATTACGGCATGGTGTCGCAGTAGGTAGTGCTGTCGCCTCACAGCAAGAACGTTGCTGGTTCGAGACTCGACTGGGTCAGTTGCATTTCTTTGTGGAGTTTGCATGTTCTCCCTGTGTTTGCGTGGGTTTCCTCCGGCTGCTCCGGTTTCCCCGACAAGTCCAAAGACATGCGGTACAGGTGAATTGGGTAAGCTAAATTGTCCATAGTGGATGTGGATGTGGATAAGAATGTATGGATGTTTCCTAGAGATGAGTTGTGGCTGGAAGGGCATCCGCTGCGTAAAACGAATGCTGGATAAGTTGGCAGTTCATTCCGTTGTGATGACCCCGAATTAATAAAGGGACTAAGCCGAAAAGAAAATGAATGAATGAAAGAAATCCCCTTATGAGTGCACGAAAAGCAGGAGTTTGTGTCAATAAAGCATTTATCATCATACATAATAATAACTTACTACTGTATAGACCAGAAAAATAAGATGTATAAATGTTCATTTGAACAGTTTACTAATCAATCACTTGCTCATTCCGAATGATCTTAAAAACTACCAACTACTCTTAAATACAGTAATTGCTTAATAAATAATGTGATACTTAATTTAATAATGAAAAATGAATCAATAAAAAAGTATGAAAACATAATCATTAAGCACATTATATAAGCCATTTTGAGGAATGTAAACATTAACAATGGTCCTAATGTATTTCCCGTTTAACATTTCTAATTTCCATAGCTTCCGAAAATCCAAAAAGAGCCACATAATAAATAATGTTACGATAGCTGTTTCAACGTGAATATATGATTGAATTGCCGTTTGTTACAGCTATGATATAGTATTAGAACAAGCAGGAAATGTTCAAGGGCCAACTACTTTACCACATTGAAATGATCTATAAAGAATGTGCTTGAAAGTCAAGAATATAGCATTTGTGGCTGTATTTATTGCTTTCTAATATCAATTTAACAAATGATGAATTAGCTATCTGCTGATTCTAAATGAATGAGTCACAATATGCAGTTTTACCAACATATTTTAAACCCACAAATTCCCTGAGCTGCAAAAAAAGCATCCTTTTCTAGTGTCCGCATCTGTGGACAGCTGAGCTCTGTCAGTTCTGTCGCTCCATCAGCATGTTTCTTCATTTCGGAGCTCTGCGAGTTGCAGGGAGCGTCACTTCCATCTTGTCCAGATTGGATGTGATGTGTGGGCTGTGGAGCGCTGCGGATGCTGAACTGCTGCGCTCTCCCGCTGCGAGACTACATAGCGCTGTTTGAGGAGGCAATGAGGGTCTTTCTGAACCACTGGCCATACCTCTCTTTTCATTATCCTGTCCCCTGGCGTGAGACCACTGCTCTGGAGACGAGAGGGGGGCTCGTTTGTCAAGCTGTCATTGTTTGGAGGCTGGAGCAGGTCTCTGCGGGGAGGGTTACAGATTGGGCTTTGGGGTTAAAGGCTACATTGGGAGCTTCAGATCGGGGTTGGTGGGCTCCTGCTTTTTTTGTGCTGCTGATTAGGTTGTGTTAAAGTCGACATGATATGGTGTTACGTAAGCCTTTTATGTTGTTTTAGATTTAATTGATGCAGATATAGGTTGGCTTGAGAATTTGAAGGTAATGTAGCATTGGTAACACTTTAGTTTAGGTCAAAATTCACAGTATTAACAAAGCAATAACTAACACTACTAGCTTAACAAAACTACTTATTAGCTGTTTATTAATACAGTAGTTAGCAAGGTTTAGGTTTTGGGTAGGACTAGGGATGCAAGATAAGATCATACTTTAAAACTACTTATGAACAGTTAGTATCTTAATAATAGGCAGGTAATAAGCCAGTAGTTGAATGAATTGTGACCTAAACTAAAGTTTTAGTTCAAAAAGAAAGTTAAAGGGTTATTCAGATGGAACTGACAATTTGCTTCTAATTTACTGATCGTCAGGCAATGCAAGATCTATTTTGTTTAATGGAACATTGAAGAACATTTTTAGCTGCATGCATGGTCCTTGTGATTGATAAAATCAATGCCCCGATCAAAGTCATAATGTAATCATTGCTACTGCCATGTTGAGAGTCCAGAAAACAAACAAAGATATAGACGATGCAAAATTGATATCTGTTGACGCCTGATCATTCTTTGAGGTGATGGGAATTTCTGAAAAGTTGTAGAACATAGGTTCACATGCAAGTTTGTGACATAATGCTGAAATTAGCTGAAATCATGTGTTTTCATAGAAAAAAACAGCACTGTTTGGAGCAAAGCCTGGAAGGGGCAGTTTCAGAGTTATAAAAGTGATTAAGAAAAAACTATATTATAAGCTTTAAAATACAACTCTAAATCTCCATATTTGATCCACAACCCTACTTCAGAAAAAGATTATTAACTTCAGTTATTCATTCATTCATTTTCTTTTCGGATTAGTCCCTTTATTAATCTGCAATCACCACAGCAGAATGAACTGCCACCTTATCCAGCATTTGTTTTACGCAGCAGATGCCCTTCCAGCTGCAACCCATCACTGGGAAACATCCATACTTTCTCATTAACACACATAGACTATGGACAATTTTAGCTTACACAATTCATCTATACCACATGTCTTTAGACTAGTGGGGGAAACCAGAGCACCCAGAGGAAATCCACACGAAAACGGGGAGAACATGCAAACTCCAGACAGAAATGCCAACTGACCCAGCCGAGGCTCGAACCAGCGACCTTCTTGCTGTGAGGCGACAGCACTACCTATTGCGCCACCGTGTCGCCTAACTTCAGTTAAAAGATTATTATTAATTATTAAGATTAGGATATTCTTATTAAGGAATCTATTAAAAATAAATAAAAAAACACTTCAGACAAGCTGTAACACTGAGACAGAGCAGACCTTATTAATATTCTTGACCATTCCAAATAAGGTCAGAACCAAACTTTTTGAATTTACCTGAGCCTCATTCCTACTAGTTAAACTACTTCAAATCCTACTTAGTTAGTTTGCTGTAGTTGTGTTTGATCAGAGTTGGAGCTCTGCAGGACAGTTGCTGTCCGGTAACAGGGTTGAGACGTTTATTTCAGTATTGCGATGTCCTTTCAACTGAAACGGAATATTAAATAAGATCAGGGCTTTATTTTGCTCATCATTTCCTATTTTATAGCAAACTAATGATAAGCTTGGTTAAAAGTGTTGTAGCAGAAGCTGTCAAACTGACGTCAACATACACCAAAAAAATGCTGTTTTTCCATGTTGTCTCAACACAAATCGATTAAGTTAACTTCATCGTTTTTACAAATTTAAGTGAGCTGAACATAAAATAGTTAAGTTCCAAGTCCCAAATAAAACTTAAGAATTAGGTTGTTACAGCTTATTTAAAATAAGTTAGTTTGAACAAGGGGTGACACGGTGGTGCAGTAGGTAGCGCTGTCGCCTCACAGCAAGAAGGTCGCTGGTTCGAGCCTCAGCTGGGTCAGTTGGCATTCCTGTGTGGAGTTTGCATGTTCTCCCTGAGTGACCGTGGGTTTCCTCCGGGTGCTCCGGTTTCCCCCACAACTCCAAAGACATGCGGGACAGGTAAATTGGGTAAGCTAAATTGTCCATAGTGAATAGGTGTGAATGAGAATGTTGGCGGTTCATTCCACTGTGGCGACCCCGGATTAATGGGGGGGTCTAAGCCAAAAAGAAAATGAAAGAATGAGTGAAGGACCCCCACTCCAAAGTGGAAGCAAATGGTAAATAACAAGAAATCTACAGCATTATTGAGCTTCTTAACACCCTGATCTCAACTATGATGCATGAAGTTACCAATGCATTCCTACAGGCCTCAAAAATTGAGTACAGTTACAAACACAAGGTGCAGGGCTTGCTGGTTAAATCATTGTTTTGCAAGAATTGAGGCATAATGCTGGTACAAAATGACTACGCTACCTTTTCCAACGGTTCTCTCTTCCTCAGGGGGTGAATATACATCACTCCGCTCATTAGTATGCATGTCGCTGTACTTGTGTTCCTGTCTACGTCTTGTTTTTCGCTGTCTCGCTCACTCTGTTGTGCTCTCAGGCTCTGCAATGGTGTAACAGAAACAGAGAAGCTGAGACGAGACAGGCAACAAAATTACAGCAAGTGTGTGTATGTGTGTGTGTGTGTGGAGAAGTGGGCAGCCTAATTGGTGATGGCCTGCAGCCTCATCATCTCCAGAGCGAGTGATGTCTCTGTACTGGTTCCATGCCAGATGTTGTCCTCTGGCTGAGAGGCCGGTCTTTGCACAGAGGCAGATGTGTCCGGCCTCCATTATCCAGCTAAATTATCGAGGCATAAGCACAGCACTGGGCTCCTCATCGGACCTATCTTTCTTTCAGTTTTTTCAAACAAAAGTGTCATGCTCAGCACTTCTGTAGTTCTAGTCGTCCCGTATTCCTTCCCAACAAAATGGAGGCACTGGGGATCTGCAAAAGTCTTACAGAATTGGACCGGATTGGGAGACGGATAAAGATGGAAGTTTCTTTGCTTCTGTACAGTTTTCAAATGTCAGTTACTTGCTATTTGTAAATAATTGGTTATTTTATTTTAGGTAGCTGGTCATAGTATGTAGTGTTATTCTAAAGTTTGGGAATGTTTGAGCTTCTTTTTAACTATTGTGTCGAATGGTTCTAAGAACAGTTGGGTATAGTTCCAGATGTATTTCTACATGAGCCTGGTATTGTGTGACGTGATTGCAAGCAGTTCTTAAAGGTCCCATGAAATGAAAATATTTATTTAGACGTTAGTATCAGTATTGTTAGTTTTTAAAATATCTGTTTGCTAGTGTGATCCAAAACCGTGACACAATTTGCGTTTAGAAGATATAAAACTGATATAAACATGTAAAGCTTGTAGTTTGTCACTTCCGCCTAATGGATCAACAGTTTTATTCACGTCAACTCATACTACAGTTTCTCATCAAATCATCACCAATCAAAAGCTTTCTAGTATCTGACATGCCCCGCTCCTGTCAAGATGCTTCTCATTTTCCTTTTCATTTGATGCACTTGAGCTCAGCCTCTCTCACTGGCTGAGCAGTGTTGAAACAAAAAAGGGGAGGGTCTGTTTTCAAAAAAAGGGTAGGGGCTACACCATGTCCCTATGTAGGGGCTACACTATGTACACTATGACCCTCTCTTTGTGTTTCAGTTGAGATTGCGAATTTTTTGGTTTCGGTTAAGATATAAAAAATGCACATTTCAAAGCACTTCATTAGATCTTTGACACTGAATTATAGGCAATGTTAGAGTATCACACTAAACTAGGCTGGACTCGAAGAGTGTGTGTGAGCCAACATTATTATTGTTTTTTATTTTAAAATGAAAAAATAGAGTATTTTAGTGATAGAGGTTTTATTTTTATTGAATTTCAAATTTGCAGTACATTTCAGTTTAGTTTTGGGGTATTTTGTTAATGATTTTGTTCATTATATTTTAGTTTTTCTTTTGTGAACATGTTTCTGTTTTAGTTTTCAAATATTTTGCTTCAGTTTCAGTTTTAGTAATTCTATTTTAGCAGATTGAAAAAACATGTCCAGTGCCACACAAACTTCAGTGTTTCCACACCTTGCATTAACTCTTGTGCATACTTTACCTCTTAGTAATAAATTGAACAAACACTGAGCGCCCTATCATACATCCTAATATATCCTAATAAGACGCAAGACATGTTTGGCACGCTTTGTTGCTATTTTCAGACCAGCGCAACTCTAATTTTCACATTTTGCACAACGTTGTTTAAATAGCAAATCCATTTGCACCTCTTGTGGACTGATGGGTGTTCCGGTCTAACAAGGAGGTGTGGTAAGGCGCATTGTTGGCACATTGCTATTTTAAGAAATTGAAATAGAGAGCGCCGTTGACCAACTAAAAGCCCGTCCAAAGTCCAGCGCAGAGCGCGTTAGTTAGCGCCTATACACTTTGCTTAATACACACAGGATGTACAGTAATTCAAAAATATCTTTAAGTAAATATAATTTAAGGATTAAAATGTTACAAAATTATTATTTTCTAATAAATATAAAAACCATGACCTCCATGCCTTCTTCAGGTCCAGGGGGCTTTTTTCAGTTTTTTTATGATAATTTGCATTTGTATAATGTTATTAATATTAGTAGTATTTATTATATGCATATTTATCCATCTACAGGTGTTTAAACAACACATAATTTTTGTTATTTTATTTTCAGTTTTTTTTTTCACAAATTTTATTATTAATTTTTGTTTACTAAAATAACCTTGATGTGGCATCACATCTAATGCCTGTTTATTCATAGCTGGCTAAGTGGAATCGGGCTGTTTGTTTATTTATTTGTTTGTTTTATTTATTTATTTTTTATTATTGAATTTGGTAAATATCAGAAGAAAAGGAGACCCCGAAACAGAAATATTACATTATACTTCCGTTGCCAAGGCAACAACACTTTTGTATTTCATTCCAAAGAGCTCCATATAACACCATCATAGAAAATGAAACCGTATTGTAAACTGCTGACTGGCACAGATTGGCATGGATTGGAATGGTTAAGCAAAGTTCAGACTGACTGTTCAGTCGAATGGTGGAAAACCAGCTTTGGAGATTGTTATTAAAAGGAACACTGTTATCCAGCAATTTAATATTTTTTTCATTGATTTTTAATCACACATTTTGGTAACTGGGTGAATAAGCATTGTTGAACTAATCTAGCTAACATTTAAACTGTTATCTTAGCACTTCTCTGATCATCAATGTTGAATGTTTGCAGAATTAATAAAACTTAATTAATAATGATAGGCTACATTAAAGATTAAATAAAATAAACCGCAATCAGTTATATCATCATTTGCGATTTCCCTGATGATAATGGGATCATTATTAAATGTTTAGTTGGTCGGGATTTTTAGCTCCTTACTTGATTTTTTCTTGACTGTTTTGCAAAGGGTTTAAATAATGTCAGACCACGTTTACTTTTAGAGGTTTGATCAAAGATGTGTCAAATATCAGTTGACAATGACAAGGATTTGTCTAACATTGAAATGCTTTAATTATTGTTGCTTTTATTATAACTTAATCAGATTTTATTCATGATGATAAAAAAACAGGTGAGGTGTTTATTTAAACAAACAGCACAAGCTGTGCAGATGTACATTTATTTCCGGTCCAGAATCATCTTTGATGCTGCAAAAAGGTGCAGAAGAGCTGCAGATCAGGCAGTGGCACCATGTCGGTTGGTGTGTGTGTGTGTGTGCTCTTCTCTTTCTGGACTGAATATCTGTGATTGAGCAGCTGGTGAGATTACGCCAGTCGCTCTGAGACCTCTACTATCTCCCACTGAAAATGAGATGTCTTGAGATCCAGCCCACTAAATTGAATTGCTCAATAAAATAAGTGTGCCACGAATAAACAGATTAAAGCAATGGACGGCGGTAAACGGCGCTTCAGAAGCCCCTCAGCAGGAATACATTACGCTGTGTCTTCGTAAACACGGCTTTGCCATAAAAAGAACAAATAAAATGTGGTGTATAATGAGCATTTTTTATGGCGTTTATCTTCTGGATGGACCGAGCAGTTCTGTTGCTACTGTTGTGTGTAGAGGATTTCTGTGTCTTGGCTGTAAAGCATTTTAGTAAGCAGTCATTCATCTGATGCCTTCAACACTGGGGTTTATGGTCACAGTCAATGGCCAGCGTTCTCCTCTTTTACTGTTTTATATGGAAATAAATTAAGATCATGGTGCAATATTGAACGCACCTCAATCAAAATGTCAGGATTCCGTTTTAATATACAAGTAAAATAAAAGGACGTACATGCTTATATACAGTACATACAGTCCAATGATGGTTGAGATTAAAAAGAATTGAAGAAAATAATAGCAGCAGTTTTGAGAAGAAATAAACTAAATCCCAGTTGAATTTATTGTGTTTCTTCTCTTGTTCTAATGATGTTCATTTACATCGAGTTTCATCGAGTTCATTTACAAAAACTATTTTGTTAGAATTTGCACAAATTATTATTTTTTTTAAAAATTTGCATAAATTTTTCATTTTCATAGAATCTTGATGTGTGAAAGCTACCAAAAAATTCCAGTTTTAGTTTTTTCCGTATTCTTCAATACAAAACATAAAAAAACATGAAATCTGTTTCCTAATAACGTATTTAAATATTTCACTATATTATTGTTTTGATTGTATCTTGATTAAATGAATATAACCTTGGTCAGCATATGAGAATTGGTTCAAAAATGTAACATAACGTAACATAACATAACATACTGTAACATAACATAACATAACATAATATAGGGCGACACGGTGGCTCAGTGGTTAGCAAAGCACAACCACTCACTCACAGCAAGAAGGATGCTGGTTCTAGTCCTGACTTGGGCAGTTGGCATTGGATATCCTAAATTGGCCATAGTTTATGTTGTGAATGTGAGAGTGTATGATTGTTTCCCAGTAATAGGTTGCAGCTGGAAAGGCATCCACTTTGTAAAACATGCTGGAATGAACCTCCAACTTATCCAGCATATGTTTTACACAGCGGATGCCCTTCCTGCTGCAACCCATCACTGGGAAACACCTATACATTCTCATTCACACACATACACAACGGACAATTTAGCTTACCCAATTCACCTGTACCGCATGTCTTTGGACATGTCTTTTGCGACCTTCTTGTTGTGAGGCGATTGTGCTACCCACTGCACCAATGCGTCGCCTTATTTATTTATTTGTTTGTTTATTTTACTTATTTATTTATGTTATTATAATTTTTTTTTAAGATCATTCTCACAAATCTGGGTGGACAACCTAACAGAATAACAAGCAAGAATACATTACACAGTTTCTTCATAAACATCAAGAAACACGTTGCATAATGAGTATTTTAATGTTACTAATTTGAGCAGTTGTGTTGCTACTGTTGTGCAGTGCTGTTGAGGATTTC
This sequence comes from Danio albolineatus, assembly GCA_903798035.1. Taxonomy (NCBI): domain Eukaryota; kingdom Metazoa; phylum Chordata; class Actinopteri; order Cypriniformes; family Danionidae; genus Danio; species Danio albolineatus. The sequence continues at coordinate 2,932,340 of CAIGQQ010032764.1, read as the reverse complement.
AGTGTCTGGCTTTAAAGCATTTTACTAAACAGACATTCATCTGTCGACTTGAACACTGGAGTTTATGATCACAGTCACTGGCCAACATTCTCCTTCTTTACTGTTTCCTAAATTCTCTCTGGTCTACTTTCTTTCTGTCTGTCTCTCAGATGCCACCATCCTCAGTTACGACGGCAGTAAGTTCATGAAGATCCAGCTGCCGGTGGTGATGCACACGGAAGCGGAGGACGTGTCTCTGCGCTTTCGCTCTCAGCGGGCCTACGGTGTTCTAATGGCGACCACATCACAGAACTCTGCAGATACTCTGAGGCTAGAGCTGGACGGAGGGCGGGTCCGACTCACTGTCAATCTAGGTACATCTGCCAATCAGAGTGCTCGTATTGTTACCACTACCACCACGCATACAGTAGACGTGAAGCATAACAAGTTAACACAGCATGGAATCGTGTTTTTTTCAATAATATTACTATATTTTCTCAGATGAGATTATATATGAATGGGACAATAATGAGTTTTACAATGTAAGATCAATTTTTGCCAAATTTTGACAAATATTTAGTGGGCCATGGGGACATAGACATGTATTTAACAAATACTTGGCTGCTATTGTTTTTATATACAACTCTATCTATCTATCTATCTATCTATCTATCTATCTATCTATCTATCTATCTATCTATCTATCTATCTATCTATCTATCTATCTATCTATCTATCTATCT
>CAIGQQ010032764.1:2905959-2922345 GCA_903798035.1 Danio albolineatus | reverse complement strand
ATTATGCGTCTTGCTTTTCTTTTTGTTTATTTTTTGTTTTGTTATATATACTTATATATATATATATATATATATATATATCGTATGCAAATGTACTTCTAGTGCATACAAAGTAACCATGAGCCCAGTACAATAAGTAGCTAATTAGCGTAATATTAATCAGTTGTACAACACAGTCAGTCTGTTGCTATGTAGAAAGTATTTCCGGGTAGCTGTAATGTGATTATACTGTTTGAATAATTAAACTAATACCTACGTAATCACATTCTTGACCAACCCTGAGTCATTACAGTCCCTCGTGGGTCTCCAAGTATAGTTTTTCCTGTTGGTGTGAAATAATAGGCACTTGACAAATCATACAGCCCTGGTTATCCCTGTATATCTAAAATCAGCTGTTCCTTCATCTTCGCTGAGACTTCAGTGTTGTTATGGAAAGGGTGACGCTGATTGGTCGGTTCTTGTCAAATGACCTGCAGTGTGCTTGCGGCATTCTGGAAAGTTGAGATGTTTTCATCTTTCAGTTGCACAGACATGGAAAAAATGAGCCTGTCTGAGCGCAGGAGGCAGCAGCAGCAGCATCACATTTATTGGGAGAATCCTAGTCTTATGTTTACATTTATATGAGCATACAAAAGACATGAAAATGACCCATAACATGGTCACAATGAACCAAGGAATGTAATGTAGTGTAATGTGTAAATACACTTCTTTACGAGAAGTGCCATGGGCTTTTTAATGACCACAGAGTCAGGACCTGGGTTTAACATCTGAAAGAACCATCACTAACCATCACTAATATATATTTTTCTAAACATTCACCAGTTGTTTAAACTGAACTAGTAGGTTTGGAATGAGGCGAGGAGTAGGAGTACTGTAAATTAAGACATTTCTGCAGCTTGCTTGAAGTATTTCTTTAACAGGAAATGTTTCATGTTTAAGAAAGTAGTGGAAGAAAAGGAAAATGTGATGAGACAGAAAGGTGTTCTCCATCTCTGCACGCTTTGGTGATCTTTTTTTTTTCTTTTTTTTTTTTTGAGAGCTCCAACCTTTCTTGGCATTGATTCTCCAAAAGCCTCAGGGTAATTAATGGCAGTCTCTAAAGTCTGTTTCAAAGGAGTCTTTGTTTGTTTTTGTGTTTGGTTGTTTTCCGGTACGTATCTCTTTGAGTGATTCATCATAGATTGTTGTATCCCCAAACTGCCGTTCCTCGTTCGTTTTCAAAGAGCCAAGGTAATGATCAGCTTCCTCATCATGAAACTTATATGCTTCTGCTTCCAAATTTGGCCTTAAGAACTGTTTGTGTTCTACTGTTGCGTAGTAACAACTGTGAATTTGTTAATTCACAGTTTCTCGTCCAATCAAACGCATCCAGAGATTTCAAGGATTCAGTGGTCTTACTAAGTGTATTTTTGTCTAGCAGTCTTTTGCAAGCGTAATATTGTTGTTATTTCAGTGTGACCCTGAGCTCAGTATGTTGGCTAATTTGACAATGACGCAGTCATCTGTGCTAACCTGAATGCCCAAGATAACAAAGCACCTGAGCTTCCTCGTGGGGGCTTTGCCACATCCTTTCGTCTACTCCTGCGTAATGAGAGCACAACACACTCTCAGACACAGTACTCTCGTAAACAGGCCAGTGACAAATTAGGCTGCGTGTTGCAAGACTTTCGCCACCTGAGACAAATTTTAGGTTTTGTAAAATATTTCTTTTGTTTTTCTTTCCTTGTAGGGCAAACTCTGCAGTCTTGAAGCTCTTAGTGCTCGAATAAGGATATCAGGCCAGACTGCCCAGTCAATGATGTATGTCATTGTAAAATCTGTTGATGTCACACAGTCTGTCTTGGCTTTTCTCGCTTGGCTCGTATCATGCTGTCTGACAATATGCATTCGTTAGCTACAAAGCATTTACATGCACTTCAGAAGATTTGAAGCCTGAGTATTGCCGTTGAAGCGATTTTAAAAGTCATGTGAACATTTTGGTCTGACTGAAATAGGTTTTTTTTTTTTTTTTTTTTTTGAGTCAGTCAAGTCAGACTAACCTTAAAGCTACTATAGCTAGGCCTGTCACAATAATCAATATATCAACTTATCGCACAACACATGGACATGACCAAAATCATTTTTGGTGATGCAATATATATCACCCATACATAAAAACCCATTCTAGCAACATTTTAGTTGATTGTGGAACATCTCTATCTCTATTGGAGGTGTCAATGAGTATGTTTACATGGACACCAATAATTAAATTTTAATGAGATTAAGACAATACTGGGATCAAGAGTCTACCATGTAAACAGCCATTTTTTATTAATTTAATTTGATAAAGGTCATAGTCGAACTAAAGAGAAATCGAATTAAGACATGTGGAGTATGTCGATTTTAATCGCATTACTGAAGTATAGTACAAACATGTAAACACTTAATCAAACTATTACCGTCATGAAGAACTTTCGCCGCGTTTTGCGACAGGATAGTCCACAGTAGTAGTATTTGTTTAGGATATGCCTAATTAAAAAGTTGTATATAGAATAACTGCAATTAAATTATAAATAATAAAATAAAATTTAATATAAATATAATAATAAAATGTTAGGTGTGTCCCAAATCGCATAGTTATGCACTGTTCTACGCCATTTTGTAGTATAAATAACTTTAATTATAAACAGAATAAGAATAAAAAGAATAAGTGCACTTTAAATACCCAGATGATACACCTATTCAACCGTAAAAAAAAGTGTGGAATGTCGGACACTTTACGCACTCAACTGTAACTGTTTTGCACATGTAGCAGAAGAATTTTGATCAGTATAATGTAACCTTGCTGCATAAAAGTATTGATTTTGTTTTAAAAAATGATGGCGACGCGGTATTTTGTTCACATTAAACAGTCTGCAGTTGGCCGTAGCATTCTTCTCTTGTTCTGAATGACAGAGGTGACTCTTAGTGGGTATTTGCTTCTTCAAATAATTGATTACACGTTGTGTCATGTATGCTCAGACAGATAAAGACTGTAGCTCGGCCATGCAGTAACCTGCTGTAGCTCAATTAGAACTGTGAATGTAAATGTACTTATTGCCAGACTAGGAGGAAATTCACAAAGAATGGGTTCTTGAATAGGAACACAGAGTGAGCACAACTGAATTTAAGAGAAAATGTTTCTGTCGGGGCATTAACTACCATTAATGCACCAATGTGCAAACTGAATACACTTGTTTTTGAAATCCACATTTATCATGCTGCTTATTAAAATAATTATATTGTTGCTTTTGGGTCGATTGCAAATAAAAACAAGCTTATTTATAAGGAAATGTTAAAGGTGGTATGGATTTAAATGTGGCTTGAGATCTGCGAGTGAGATTATTTGATTTAAATTGTAACAAAATCAAACCAGCAATTGTATTTGTCTGTTATTAGAATGTCCATCTCGTTTCATCAACCTGCAGGTTATAGTTTATTGTATAGCTCTCTGGATGCTCAGCTTTTCCTGTCCTTGAATACATTTGGCTCAAATCTGACATTATAAAATATGAAGTGTTATGCTAAGGTATTAAGACAGTATTGACTACGACTAGACAGCAAATGCGAGACTAAAACACTCCTCTCTGCTCCTTAGATTCATAAAACATTAGCATTTAATGTTTCTTGAGTGAAGAAAAGGCTTTACTTATTTAAACATTCAGTTCTTCAATTACCCTTGCATCGCAAACAAGCCTAGATGATCCAAACTGCGTGTGGCACTTTCATTCAAAATGGAAGCAGGGCGGAACTGTACAGTTTTACTGACAGATTTACGAGCCAATGGGGATGCAAGATTTCGTTACGAGCTCTGTAATACTTTTCATTGATTAAATAAACCTCTTAGACAGACTTGAGGACTGATCAGTGCAATTACTACATGAAAAAAAGGTCTCTGCCCAAAAGAGATGATATGTGAAATGCAAGAGCATGTTATTGCGCATTCACATGTTAGTCCCCTAACAGAAGATCTCAAGAACAAACTCCAAGCTGATTATTTAATAACACCTTGCGCTTGATCTCCACAGAAACGTGTTTACAGATGACAAGTGGAAGACATTTCGATGCATTCGGAACACCCTTTCCCAGAATCAAGAGATTCATGTGAATTCAAAAGGACCTCATTTCTCTGAAACAACCTTCTCTATAAATATGCAGCAGCGTTGCCATTTACTGAAGCGGCCGTGTTCATAAATATGCAGTGGCGATGCTCCTGTTTCATTTGTGATGCAGATAGAACGGCGGACAGGGTGAAAACCGATGCGAGCCACACTCACTGTGTGCATTGTTTGTTTGTTTGTCTGTATTTACTGATCTTTACAAGGTGTGTTTGACTGTATAAATCTCGCATATTGTAACCATGTCCTTTGAGAGTAGCATTAAAAGGCCATTTATTTATTCACGTCCTACAATCTCAGCACTAACCTGGCCTAATTTCTGACCAGATGGCTGCATCATTGCATCCCAGCCTCAGTATCCCAGTTTGCCGCAGTGATGTTTAGATGACTTTGTTTGAACCACTGGGCATCCGACCCGAAACCTTTTATCCCTCTTGATTGGCTCTTTAACTGATTTGTTGCTTCCCGATGAAGACCCAGTTTTGTCTCCAAAAGCGAGCCATCAGGAGTCCCAGGGGTTCGAGTGGATACACTGTCCTCTCATTTGTGTATCAAATATGTGTTTTTACCCCAATGGGACTGCATTCTTGTGACGCAAAGTGAAGTTACTAGAACATCCTCACCTGCATCTATTCCTTTGAGAGAAACGGTTGAGGAGGGAACGGTTGAAATGGGTCCAAGCCATCAAGAGCTCACCTACACCAAGCGCACAGTCTTGCTGATTGCATTGGCTGTTTTGGCATTGAAGGAGCAAAACAGCTCTAGCTAGACGATGTGCGAAACACAAAGTTGCCGGGAGCTGTCAGGATCCTCCACATCTCCCTCACAGTTGGGCATCTACCCACACAGTAAGGAGCCTTGGGAGATAATTATACACAACTACATATGAACAGAGAGGAAGTTGGGAAAGGTGTGAATGGTCCCATGAAAACCGCAGGAAGCAATTCCGCATCGATGGTGAAGAAGGAAACTCTGCATATTTCTGACGCGTGGTTTGTCACCTGCCGATACAGTTGGGTAAGAGGTCTCATAAACAAATCAGAAATGGAAAAGTTTCGCACAGTAGTCCCCTGCCGAGAGTTTACCTTTTAACACAACATGCAGAAAAAGAGTCTGACTCTGCGGTGCGCTGCTTGTTTACATTCTGTTATTTCAATTTACAAGTCACCTAGGAAGAGAATTGAGAATGATTTTTTTTTTTCAGAAATATTATAAACTGTGTCACTCATTCTTTTTCTTTTAGTTTATTGCTTTTTTCCCACTGAGGAACTGAAAGAGAAACAATATCTGTTTGGTAGTGTAAATAGAAGTATTAGAACAAAGGGTGGCCATCTTTTTTTTTTTAACCAATCTGAAAGTAAATGTTAAATAAATCAGATTAATTTAAACTTTTTAAAAGATTTCTACTTCAAATAATTATTGATTCTCGCAAATATTGAGATTATTATTTTGGTCCCACTTTATATTAAGTGGCCTTTACTAATATGTACTTACACAAAAATTAATGATTCATTACAATGCACTTATTGTGTAAATACATGTGTTTACATTGTACTTATGTTTGATTAAATACCTGTATGTAATTACATCTGTAATTAATTTCTGCAATTACATTTGTAAATACACTGTTTATCATCCCTTACACATTAACCCACCCTCAAACCTACCGATACCACCAAACTTGTCCTTAACCCTACCCCTATCCCGACTCAAGAGCACCACAAGTGTTCTCAAATACATTATGAACACAGTAAGTACATTGTATTTATTTTTTTGATGCAAGTACATAGTAGTTAAGGACACGTAATATAAAGTGGGACCATTATTTTTGATGATAAAGTATGGCTTGTATAAAAACACTGCATTGCTATTTACTTACATCCATGATGACTGATATAGTGCATTGTAGCTCAGTTTAAACCCAGAAGCTTGTTGGCTGTGTTGTTATCTCTGAATGTCAACTGTGAAAGAATCAGAGCTAGCATTAGCATTAGCAAAACCAGCTCAGTATTTACCACCAGGGCATGAGAATTACATAAGCTCCTGTATATTGAATGTTAAAGGCACTGATAAAAGCAAATGCAGATCCCACATTGATTTTAAGTCGTTTACACGTAATAAGATGCAAAAGAGATGTTGTCTTTGGCGTTATAATGCTAATTGAACCAGCGTATGTGTACTTTTATGGTAGTATACCTCCTCATTCAGTTATGTTATGTTTTTTTTCTGTTATTCTTTCTGAAATGATTATAATTCTGCTTCTGTCAAGTCATTCACTTTACCCCATCTCTTAGAAAATAAAACAAGTGCCATTTTCTGTTCTATAAATTTAGGCTTCGGAAACAGGCCGTGGACGGTGGCCATTTTGTGTTTTCCAACACATGTGGGCGTTCTTTGACTTAAGTCAGTTCAACCTTCAAAAAATGAGCTTTTGTGCTGATATCTGTCTCGCTGCATCTTTTTCTACTTGAGCGTTGTTGCGCTCAAGGACACAGCTTCTAATTGTCTGAATCGGTGACAAAAAGACAGAATCAGGGACACGGAGATGTTTTATTTAAGCTCCCGTAGCGAAACAGAAGCAGGGGCTTTACATGTTTGAACAGCCTGCTATTGTGCAGTTTCATCTCTCTGTTTTTGTATCCTCATTAATTATCTGTGTCAGCCATAGCTACTCCTGTCATCGGTGCGTGCGCGTTTGTGTTTATGAGCGTTGTTCTTCTTCTGACACGGAGAACAAGCCGTTGCCAATTAGGGACTCGGCCTCCCCCAGGGTGACAGTGCGTTCAACGAAGAGAGTGCTGTCACATCAGCTCATGGGTTGTTAATACGGCCTGAGTGTCAGCAGGATGAAAGACATATATTTAGAAACTAGTGGGGTCACTATACGCTGTTGGCTAAATCAGGCTATAGGTTGAGAGCAGCATTTTGCCTGGTTAGAGGTTTGCACTTCGGGGATCCATATTTTCACCTTGGGTCTCTGACATTTACAGTTGCGCCATCGAAACGGTTCGGCTGTTTGGATTTTGATGACCTTTAAATTATTTTCTATAAAAACTGCTTCATGCGACAGAATGAAATGTGAGGCGGATTGGTTTAAGGTTGTGGTTTTATGTTGTGGTTATTTATCATGCTGTGGTATAAAAGTTAATGTTTTAACCTGCAGTGCTCCGTTAATAAACAGAAAGACAGCCATTTTTTTCTCCTGGTTGAGTTAGAATTTCACCCAGCAGAAGCTCTTTTGTTCTCACTAACTGTAAATTGTAATAAATGAAACCTCTCACACACATGACTGGCCACATATAGGTTTGTAGGACACAGTCAATACTAGTGTCAGAAATAAATTAAATTATTTAAGCAAAGGTCAATATTTGCCTGCTGAAATTAATCAGGGGCTTTTTTTTACCGTTTACCGTTAGCGTTTCTTCTATACACTAAGTATGAGTAGACAATGTATTTATAGCAAAGCTGTGTGTGTGTATACTGTATATACAGTATACAGTTCAGTATAAATGTTAATCATTATAGTATATGTGTCTTGCATTTCTGACCCCACGTCCATTTTTTAAATATGCCAGTCGATCAAAGAGTCTGCAGAATGCCTTTAGCATTGCTGATTATTTGTAAGTCCCAGCAGAGCTGAATTACTGTCCTCAATATGAAGACGGTCCTGTCTCAAAATGGCTGCCTGTACTTGTTTCACATGGGTATCGTTCTCAGCTGGATGAGCTAGATATGAATGTATCTCATTTTTCCTGGCCGAGACAAATGTGTGCGGGTGTGTGTGCGCATCTGGTCTGTGTTCTCCTGCTAGCCCTGTCCTGTCAGAGCGCTCTAGCCAGCCCCTGCCCGCCTCTGTCTTACTTAACTCTGCCCTCTCCCTCCACCCTGGGAGATGAGAATCAAAGTGACCGGACACACGCAACCATCTGCCCCAGTTTCATGGCAACGAGCTGCCCTCCCAGACAGGGGGAGAGGCTTTTTTGTCTTTGCTGCTTGTGAGTTTGTCTGAACAAGGCTTCCCAATAAAGCCATAGCAGCCCTGGACCTTCAGCTGTCCAATCACATGCTGTCACCTTTTCACATGTATCCTGGTCAGAGGCCTAAAAAAACACTTGTCATGTCTTGCACATCGCCTGGGGTTTAAATTGTCCCATTATGTTTTTTCAAACATTACGTTCCATTAAGTGGGAAATGGTGTTTGTCAATGTAAAATGTCTCCAGAGATCAAAGTGCATGATAGATAAAGTACTCTGTTCATTTCTTCAACATCAGCTACTGTATAGTTGCCTACAGTAAATGCCTACAGTTACTGTAATTAGATTACTTTTCTGCTGAAAACTAAAGTAGGGGACTACTTGACAGTTATTTATAATGTACTTGCCTTTAATACACAAAAAATTACAGTTCTATATAAATCAGTTCAGAGAAGCAGAGAAATTGTGTTTTTACAGAATAATCCTCTTTTTCAGGTAAAGAAGGTTACATTTATCAAGATGGTTGAACATACCTAAGGACCAATGTCAATACATAGTATTTATAAAAATATAGCATGATTGCTTTTTTGTGTTTTAAAAGATATAATATATATTATTAATTCGTTTTAAATCAAATTTAAAGGTCCTGATAATTAAGTTTAATTTCTACACTCTCAAAAATCAAGGTACAAAATCTGTTGGTGGTACATTTTCAAAAGGTACATTTTTGTTCCTACAGGTATGTATTAATACCTAAAAAGTACAAATGTGTACCTCATAGTAGCATAAAGGTACAAAAGTGAAACTTGTACATATAAAAGTGTATCCTAAAGGGGGTCACACACCGGATGCGCCACGCAGCGCCATGTATTTTAGAATTCTAAACATAGGTTTCTATCAGTGTACGCACACTGGCACCACAAGTCGGCGGCTGTCTGCGGTGCCTCAGGACACTGTTCATATTTCTCCCGCACCACAGCGCCATCTGAATAGTTTCATATAAAATAACATTATATAAAGTTATATATGACATACATTATACTAAAATTATACTTAAGGCGTTAGATTCAATATTCACACAGGCTAGCAAACGTTAGCTAAATATATAATATTGCTACATGTAACAAGTTGCCTAGACAACAGATACAACAGATACAATATAACTAAAACATAGTGCAGATTATTTTAATTGACTAACGTCCAAAACTGCTATAAACAACACAGAATCTAATAATTAATTAAGTTAACTTACCCATCTTGAAGAACCTGCAAGTAATCTCGAGCGAATGATACCTTCAAACTGATATGTACGCAACGCCGAGTGGCGCATCCGGTGTGTGACCTGCTTAAAGGTACTAATGTCCACCTGTATAGTACAAAAGTGTACCTACAGTGACACCTACACAAAAAAAGTTTACCTTTTTGACCACCACAGAGACATATTTTATACCTTCATTTCTAACTGTGTATTGGCTATCTGCTGAGATTTATATTCGTATGATATTGAAAATATCAAAATAATTTTGCGACGTGCATCACTTGTGAAGAGAGAATTTGTGAGTATGCAGTGCCAAAGAGCCTTAATGAAACTTCACTCAAACATATATGAAGCACTCAAATGCATATTTAAGTAGACACATGTGTACATTACTTTAATGCTCAAACACAAAAAAAACCTTACAATATATGGAATGCAGAGTGGTAAATCTTAAAGCACATACAGGTATTTTGTTTGCATTTTTTTATGATTTTGGATGCATACAGTAGATCTATTAAACAGAGTTAACTGAGAGTTCATAATGAAGCACCAATTTACCAGTAGGGATGTAAGGAGGTGTTTTTTGTGATGGAGGTTTGGGTTCAATTCATATTGTAGCCTAAAATTAGCATTAGTTACTGACTACAGCGTTTGCAATCATTACAGGATTTAATCCTTTGGTTGTGATATAGTAATGGACATTTTGTTCATTCATTTCAAGACCAGTCACAATAGATTGACCAATCAGTGTGGAGCTTTGGCTTTCAGAGAGGAGGGGTTCTTTTGGTGATTAAGAAATTGTCAAAAAAAAATTATAATTTATTTATTTATTTTTTTTACCTTGAATGCATGGTAAGCCCGTGACCTCTAAAAGCAAATCAGGAACACTTTCTGTTTTATCATTGGGGCTGTTTAATGGTGCTGCCACTTAGCGTTTCCTCTTAGATTCCTTCAGAGGGCACCATCGAGCAGTATGAAAGTGTACGTGCTGCAGCTTTTTTCCCGTCAGAGCTGGCTCATGGCCGGCTGATCTGGATTCATAGTAATTGAGAGAGGGGAGGGATAGAAAATCGATTGGGAGCCTGGCAGTTCTTTAATGGCAACTCCTTTTACCTGTTATCAAGTGAGATGGGCTGCAGGGGCCCCTGACAATGACACGCTGCCCTCTTAGCAGCAGTCTGACTGATTAGAAGAGACAACGACGTGTCAAAGAGAGCCCGATCGGCTGAAATCACAAAGCCTGCAGGCTCCTCTTCACACACGCTCTGATCATCTAGTGGAAGCTCGATTGGAGCCTGGAGGTCCGGGGGTCCCGTTGAACTCGCCGCACGTGCGTACGGGATAAGGGGGAGGCTCTACAGGCGAGAAATTGCTTTCTCGAATAGAGTTTACAGTCTGTAGGTTTTTGAATGTGCTTCCTAAACCACTCAGGAATTGTAAGGACGTGAGACGCATATATGCAGCTGACTGAAATACCCGGGTTGCTTGAAGAAGAGACTTTGTTGAAAACAGTTGCATGGCTCCATCTAGTGGTGGAAGATGGATAAATCTATTCACTCTAACAAACAGGTTTTTTTTAGGCTTTAGGTGAGACTGAATTCATAACAGGGTGGAGTTTAGCAAGAAGCAAGGACGTTTATAGATTTAAGTGTGTGAGTGTGATGTGTGACAGTGTCATTTTCCTTCGCTGTTTCTCTTTTCTTTCTCTACATGGATATCATATCTCTGCACCCCTTTTTTTTTTTAGTTGATCCCTTTCCACAACTCCTCTGTCTCTCTCTCGCTCTCACTCTCTTTGACCCCTGTGTTAACCGCTGTGTGGGACATGTTATAGGTAAAGGTCCAGAGACCATATTTTCGGGCCAGAACTTGAATGACAACGAATGGCACACAGTTCGTGTAGTCAGAAGAGGCAAAGGTCTGAAGCTGATGGTGGACGACCTGCAGCCCTCTGAAGGTACGGCGTTTTCTTGACTTTTATACAGTACCTCATAGACCAAAATGTGAATTTTAAGACACATGGCATTACTGTATATGATTTAATATTTTACGCATGCTTTTTTTGTTTTTTTAGTTATTACGTCATTTCAACATAACAAAAATCAAGACTGCTTTGGCAATTCAAATTTGTCCTCTTTGTGTTTAATGTTCAAAACAATTTTTAACTTGCCATTTGAAAATATATGTTCTTAATTTGTATGTTAATTTAAATGTACTCTAACTCAAAGTTTATAATTTAAAATTTTTTTGGGGGGGTTTTAAAGTGTTTTATTGTTTAAAGTTGATTATTATTGTGCAAAACCCATTTTTCATCATGATCCCAGCAGGCACAGGATGTCAACATGACGTCAGATTGACATAGTGGGAGGTTGCATTTTGTTTGGAACTGAAAATCAGGTTGTCAATGTCCAACATTGGACAGACATTACAATTTGGTTACTTTCCAACACAACCTAAAAAAAAAACTAAATATCAACGTTTAATAATGATGCTGGAAATTATGCTAATAATACAGCTTGATATTGTGTAGATTTCACCAAAAGACACTGAAGTCTATCAGACTCTGAATTTTGGTTGCCATACCTGACGAATAAATGTCAGCATTCGACGTCTATGATGTTTTGTTTAAGATGTTGGCTCGATGTTGGATTTTGCTCACTTTCCAACACAAACTAAAATAATGACCTAAAGTCATTTCACGTCTTATTGGACATTAAAATAAATATCGTAATTTCACGTACTTATTGAATGCCAAAATAACATTTTCCTTAGATGCTGGCAACCTGAATATAACCTTTATATTAATGTCTTACAATGTTGTGTGTCTGCTGGGATCCTTCAGAAGTCATCTTAATTTGCTGAATTGGTGAACATGAAGGATTAATACTTTTTGTCGATGTTGAAATCATAATAGTGTTGTGGAAACGGATACTTTTTTTCTGGATTATTTTATAACTGTTGTTTAAAAACATTTTGCCTGTAACAATTTTTTCACAATAATCTAAAGGTCTTTACTGTAAATTTCTGTAAAGTTTCTTTAAAATACACCCATAATAAGTATGTTATGCATATGATATAAAATGTTATTTGCTTTTCATTGAAATAGTTATAACATAGTTCCCATGTACAGATAAATGCAATAAAACAAATAAATACACATGATTTTGAAATATGATTTCACAGGTAATGTGTACCTATTTAAATTGATTTACATCAAATAAAATAATTATTTGTAAAAAAAAAATGGATGCAAATACAAGGGAGAAAAAGAACGTTTTAAACCCCAATATAAACAACAATTTAAACTCCGAGACAAAATCGCATGTAGTTGTAAAATTAATCCCAGGGACACGCATAATTTGAATCATAATTACTACCTTTTAACTAATGATCATCATTTTGCTAATTCTCTTGTGAAAAGGACATTCAGTCACTTTCCACTAGCGTTCCCTTAGTGCTCCTCAAGGGCACGAAAACACCTTTTTGCAATTTGCCCACTAAAAGTAGTGTCACATGAAAAGGCAGTGCTTTCCCACAATGCAGTACAATCATCTTAGTTTCTTGCTGAACTTACTAGTGTGTATTGGACACTTTGAAATACACTTGGTATTTCATTTAATGCTGATGCATTCGGAGGCCAGACCACTGAGGGAATACATTATACTCACATAACCTTACTGATTTTAGAGTGAACGAACTTCCTCTCGGGAAGCTTTAAAAGAGGTTTTTAAAATATTTAAGGGCTTCTGTCTCTCCCAACGGATCGCAGAAAGATGAAGTTAACCTTTTTTCCCCTTCAAATTCCTTAAAATACATCAAACGTTCATCCAACTGTTGATGCTTTCGTGTTTTCTAGTTTTTAGAGTTTATTAAAAATCTTGCTGCAGTAAATTTGACATCATTGCGGCTCTGTTTAAAATAGAATATTATATGTTAATGATAGCGAAGGCTTCATTCGATACGATGCTTAATGAAGCTTTGAAACCTTTTTTTATTTTTATTAAGTGCTTTGAAGTGCATATCAAACTACCAAAGTCGTGCGATTTCAAATCTTGGATCAGTTTTATGAGTTTGTAGATGTTTAATGAGACATTTGTAAAGTAATAGTAGTTAGCGTCACAGTGGCGCAGTGAGTAACACGATTGCCTCACAGCGAGAAGGTCGCTGGTTTGAGCCTCGACTGGGTCAGTTGGCATTTCTGTGTGGAGTTTGCATGTTCTCCCTGCTATCGCGTGGGTTTCCTTCAGGTGCTCCGGTTTCCCCCACAAGTCCAAAAGGCATGCGATACAGGTGAATTGGATGAGCTAAATTGTCCGTAGTGTATGTGTGTGAATGATAATGTATGGGTGTTTCCCAGTGATGGGTTGCATCTAGAAGGGCATCCGCTGCATAAAACAAATGATGGATAAATTGGCAGTTCATTCCGCAGTGGCGACCCCAGATTAATAAAGGGACTAAGCCGAAAACAAAATGAATGAATGAGTATTAAATTCACTTCAAAAACTGCTTTTCTTATACTAGTTTTATCTGGTTTCTAGTTCAAAAATGGAATAGTTCTTAAAATGGGAATTATCAGAGTTTTCAGAATTAATCAATCAAAATTAAGTGTGATTTTTGGGTGTCAAGGTGCCTCACAACTAGAAGGACACTGGTTTGAGCCTCGACTGGGTCATTTGAAAACATATGCGTAAATAGTTGGCGGTTTATTCCACTATGGTGATCCCTGAAATAAGGGACTAAGCCGAAGGAAAATGAATGAATGAAGGAAAAAAAAAGATTTTGTATTTGTCTAGAACTCTGGGTCTGGCCTGTTTAACAGAGCCTACCATGGAACAAAATAAGCCATGACAATCAATAAAACAGGTGATATTATGCAGGCACTTAATATTTAATGATATTGGATGATTATCATATTGAACATTAGGTTAAACATTCAATAAAATGTTTGCATTATCATGAAAAGCTTGAGATTTTGTAGCATTTTGTTCTCCGTGACACAATGCTATCGGTCAATTCCTATGTCTGTCTGAGTGTTCTACAAATATTTAACCAATGAAAAGTGTTAAAAAGAGTTTATGACTAAATCTCACAACCTCACTGGATCCTCAGACTGTCAACAAAACTGCATAGCTCTGCCCTGCCTCCATTTTGAATGAAGTGCATCAAACAGTTGGATCATCTAAGCTTATTAGCAATCCAAGGGTAAATAAAGAACTAAACAAACTATTTTCTTCATCAAAAAATATATATCTGTAAATGCTAATATATTATGAATCTAAAGAGCAGAGAGAAGTGTTTAGTCTTGCATTTGTTTCTAGTCATAGACAATATTGTTTTAAATGGCAGCATAACATCTTTTTTTGAGTTTTGGAGCCCTGCCCCCATTTTGAATGAAGTGCATCAAACAATTTGCATAATCTAAGCTTGTTAGCAATCATAGGATAAATAAAGAACTACATATTCAAATAAACATGCCATTTTTCTTTGTAAAAAACATATCAGTAAATTATAATATTTCGTGAGTTTGAGAAGCAGAGAAAAGTATTTTTTTGCCTTGCATTTTCTGTTTAGTCATAGCCAACACCGTTTTAATTAGCCTTAGCATGGCATCTTTTTTGAGATTTTGGTGCCCTGCCATTTTGAATGAAGGACATCAAACAGTTTGGATCACTCAAGCTGGTTAGTAATCCAAGCATAAAGAAAGAACTGAATCTTTAAATGCTATAAATGCTAATATTTAATAATTTTGAGGAGCAGAGAAAAGTTTTAGCATTTGCTGTTTAGCCATAGCCAATACTGTCTTAATTAGCCTTAACATAGCATCATTTATTAAGATTTTAACCAAATGTATTCATAGGCAGGAAAATCTGAGAACCCCTGTTGCTATAGTAAACTTTTTCAACCTCTAATAAAAAAAAAAAGCTTATTCTAACACCAAACAAAAATGTACCTCAGTTGCTAGTCAGAAAACTTCATCTCCATTTCAACTTGATTTAGCTAAATATTTGATCATATAATCACAGATGCATGTCCCTAACCACATGTAAAGCCATACTACATGGTGGTAAATTCTCTTAAAAGTACATTGTTTCTCAATTGACAAGCGAGGTCCTTATATCTTATGTTGACATTTAGCACAAGGCCTTTGTTTTGACGCCTCCTATTTCCTGCATTAAATCTGTTATCGATTATTCATTCTGGTAAGGTCAAATCACTGGAGACCACACGCAGCTGGAGTTCCACAATGTGGAAACGGGCATCGTTACAGAGAAGCGCTACATGCCCGCTGTGCCCTCCAACTTCATCGGACACCTGCAGGGTCTGTCCTTCAATGGCATGTCCTACATTGACTTGTGCAAGAACGGCGATATCGACTACTGCGAACTGAACGCCATGATCGGCTACAGGAGCATCGTGGCAGACCCGGTGACCTTCAAGTCTCGCTCAAGCTATGTGACTTTGCCCACCCTGCAGGCCTACTATTCCATGCACCTCTTCTTCCAGTTTAAGACTACTTCTCCAGATGGGCTCATCCTGTACAACCGAGGAGATGGCAACGACTTTATAGTGGTAGAGCTGGTTAAAGGGTGAGATGCTTTTGCTTTTTTTTTTCTTGTAGAATGTGTGTTGATTGTGGTCTTTGCTAATTATTTGTGTCACTGTTCGTGTGCAGATATCTCCATTACGTGTCAGATCTGGGAAATGGAGCTCATCTCATCAAAGGCAATTCCAACACACCGTTGAATGACAATCACTGGCACAACGTGATGATCTCACGAGATACAAACAACCTCCATACTGTCAAAATAGACACAAAAATCACCACACAGACTACCATGGGAGCCAAGAACCTGGATCTGAAAGGTAAATGTGGTATTATTTTTTAAATCTGAATTATTGTAATTGATTGTTTTCACACAGATTTGATTTGATTGTATGTGAATAATGTTTACTGTTGAAATTTTGAATTGTTATATTATATTATATTATATTATATTATATTATATTATATTATATT
>CAIGQQ010032764.1:2889649-2905949 GCA_903798035.1 Danio albolineatus | reverse complement strand
ATATTATATTATATTATATTATATTATATTATATTATATTATATTATGTCGGAAGTTATTATGTGTTTTAGTTTTGCAAATATATGTATTATACATTATTTATCAAAATCGTTATACATTGTGCCATTACTTGATTAATACATTCAGAAGAACATTTGTAAGATTAATATTAAATGTTATTTACTGTCAATTTAATGTGTATTTGATCAATAAATACCACTTTAAAAAAAAAAGTAATCCTGACCTAAAACTTGAAGGTTTGTGCATGATGTTTTGAACTGTAACTAATAAATGCACCACCAGGGGGCAGTGGTGTACCTTTGTTCCTGTATTTACATGACATGCTCCCTTGATGGTTAAATTGAAAAGGCAGTGTCAGTCAGAGCATGAATTTTGCTGTCTCTACAGGTGATCTGTATGTTGGAGGCGTGGCTAAAGAGATGTATAAGGACTTGCCAAAGCTGGTGCATTCAAAAGAGGGCTTCCAGGGCTGCCTGGCATCTGTGGACCTGAACGGCCGCTTGCCAGACCTGCTGTCAGACGCACTGTCCACCGCCGGCCAGGTGGAGAGAGGCTGCGAAGGTGAGGAAAACGGTATGAATGGCGCATATATACACCGGGTCGGCTTAGCGCGGTCCTTCAGTCTCCAAAGCCCCGTCTCATCTCATGCACACCTGCTCATCCTTTCTGCTTCTTGTTCTCTTCACTATCTGTTTTGTGTTTTCTTCATGCTGGGCCAATTTTAAACAGTTTTCAGGCATCCATGTTCAGCCTCTGCTGGAAATCAATACCAGGGATGAATGATCGATGTCAAAAGACATTACGTTTTTTTTTTACAAAGCTTTAACTTTGAGGAAGCTAAAAATATGTGAGAAAAGAAATCTGTTACTGCCAGTTTGTTAATGCAATGTAGTGTTTAGTGATAATATTAATTAGGCCTGCTAAAGTAAAGCAAAATCTCAGTTTTTTTTGTCATTGAAGATCAGAAAGATTATAAAAGCAAAACATCAGTGGTATTGACGTAATTGAGACTGCTATGAGAGGCTAGAAAATATGCTACTTTTTTCCGTTCTAAAAGATGAATTGAATACATTAAAATGGAATGCAATGCATTCATTATTAAAACGAAAACCAGTTTAAAAGGGGAATGCTAGAAGAATCATGAGATTCAGTGAACATGCTTATTGAAAGCGATGTTTCAGATGTGTAGCATTACATAAACGGTCTCAATATTGCAGTAGTAAGATGTAAGCTAATTAAGTTACAGTACAATACAAATATTCAGGGGGAGTTTTATATTTATTTGTTAGATATTTCAAACAAATGCTGCTCGTTTGAATGTTCTGCTACCCAGCGAATGTTGAAAACAAATTAAAAGAATCACAACGCAAATATACTAAACAGCTTTGCAACATTCATAATTATATTAAACGTGTATTTATTATCTAAACATATAATACTTTTTGAGGAATCATGTATGCAGTGAATACAAGAGTAATGATGCTGACAGATCAGCTTTGCCATCTCAGAAATGATTTAATCAAATATCAATATGATCAAATATAATAACAATTTATATTCTGTAAATTTAGATGAAACAAAAGCTGCTGTTATTTAACTAACATGCTATTTATACTAACATTTTAGCCTTAAATACAGGCTAACAGTAACCATACTGCTAAATAAAAACATTTTAGTTACACTTCCAGGATCAATTTCAGCCATTTAGTTTAAAAGTATGTGAAAATAAATGGAACATATAGTGCATAATATTTTCAGTGTATTCATGTGTAAAAGAGTTTATATTTACTATGAAGCAAACCTCTACACGTGCATTTAAATATTTATTTTTAGGGTGTGTTTGCGCTTGTAATTCACACTTGTAGGGTAAGTTCACACTTTTAGTACAAACAAAGTCAATTACACATTTAGTCCTGATTCACTTAGCAGGGGGAAAAGTGTGAGCATTTTCATCAGCTGAAAACTCTTACAACATGTATAAAGAAATCAAATCAGTACCAGTTATTCCTCAGTCACACACACACATATAAG
Source organism: Danio albolineatus (assembly GCA_903798035.1). Classification (NCBI taxonomy): domain Eukaryota; kingdom Metazoa; phylum Chordata; class Actinopteri; order Cypriniformes; family Danionidae; genus Danio; species Danio albolineatus. Next base: position 2,903,897 of record CAIGQQ010032764.1, on the reverse strand, counting down.
TATCTGCAAGATGTAGATGCATTTCTGACACTTCTCTATAATAAGCAACATCATGACTATGATGAGGAACAAAAACAAGTATGCTTGTGCTTTCTGTCTCATAATGGTCACAACTTGTGACATCATGTCCTGCTTTTGGTCTGTTAGGCCCATTTGACCCATGTTTCATTTGCTGTATATTTTAAACAGACCACACCAGAGTAGGTTTAATAGTGGACCATCTTTTTTTTTTTTTTTTTAGCTGTCTTGCTCTGATTGCTTGGTGCACACTTGTGTTCAGATGATAGAATTTACACTTATTTAAATAAACTGCACTAAAACAGCATCTGCACCATTGTTGAGTTAAATGAAAAACCAAACCTGCCAAGTGTGAACACACCCTTAGTAAATACCTTCATCACGTTATTGCAGAGAAGTGCGGTGAATTAAATACATTTTATGTGCCAAGAAAGTGTGCTGCATGGATTGGTTGTTTATGCAGATCTGACCTATCAGATGGAGCCTTTCCTCACCTCTCCAATAAGAAAAGAAGATATTTGGAAGAATGCTGAATTGCTGTTAGCTAAACCTAGAGCTAAAAAATAATACAAATTTCAGGAGACAAGTAGGAAAATGACAAAAGCCAATAAAAATCTGATTTTGCCAAGTCATTCGTGAAATGTTTTTTTTTTGTGTAGATTTAATTAGCTGTAATATATTAGAATTGGCGTGGTAACAAAAATAATCCAGACAGGATAAAAAACACATAATAAATATATTTAAAAATAGAAGTAAGTATATTACCTCTATCTATTACCTGTTTGCTTTAATATTAACATCAAATAAACATTCACATTTTTAATTGCTGATAAAGTTTTCATTTTTTTTTTATTTGATTTTTTTTTTGGGTCACACTGTATTTTGATGGTCCGTTTGTTGAATTTAAGTTACATTGCAACTAATTCTCATTAGATTATAAGTAGACTGTTAGGTTGGGATTAGGGTTGAGGTTATGGGTATGGTTAGTGTAAGTTGACATGTACCTGCAAAGTTTCTTATAGTCAGTTAAATTTCTGTCGAATATCAGTATCAACAGATATTAAGTAGACAGTCTACTAATACTCAAATGGACCATCGGACCTTATATAATAAGGAATATAATTATCGCAATGCTCAACAGCATTATTGTTTTAAACCTTCATGAGTTTCTTTCTTTTGAAGATAAAAAGAAGATATTTGGAAGAGTGCTGGTTTTTGGCACCCATTTACACCCATAGGGGCTGTTACGTGAATGTAGAGCTCAAAATAAATACTAATTCCAGGAGACAAAAGAGAAAAACAGCCATTAAGATAAGACAACGTAAGAGACAATGACAGACAACAGCCAATAAGAATCAGATTTAAAGTCTAAATTTTTGGTTTTTTATTACCTTTTTATTTTAGTTTAATCATTACGTAACAAAAAATATTCTTTTTAATTTCCTAATAAAGTAGTGGGGCTTTTTAAAATTAGTTACATCGTAAGAATTTATCACTCAACAACAACATTGCAGATCGCATATTTTCCCAGTATCATACAGCCCTACTGAATAGCGTCCTGTTTATTTTTCTTCTCATGTCTGTTCCTGACTGACTCTCTCTCATCATCTCTGACTCCACTTCTCTTCTCCCCTGCGTCTCTGCTTTCTGTATTTCCTTACATTTTGAACCACTTGATTTGTTATAATCACAAACATTCCAGTGCCTATACTAACATCTTATATTTTTTTGTTTTGTTGTTTCTTTTTCGTTTTGCTGACAAAAGTTGCATTGCTGAAAGCTGACTTGCAAGGTAGATAGTCATATGTGTGTCTTAACCGATGCCCCTCTTCCCCTGACTGTGAGCGTCTGATGTCGTAGATAACGTTTTTTGCCCAGCAGCCGGTCTAGTAACTTCATCACCGTAAATACAAGCACCGTCCACACACCTTGTATTTACAACCTCCCGGTCTTAATATGTCTCCGAGTGTCCTGTGTCATAGTTTTCCCTCACTTTCCCGTCACTTCTCTTTTCATTGAAGCGTACATCTGTTCTGTTGTTAATGGAGGCATGTGTCCCCCCTCCTGTCCTCCGACAGTGACTCCCCCACCCACTGCATGCAGTCCAGGGCTTGACGCTTACAAGTTGAAAAGTTCCAAAATTTAGAAGCGCATTAATAAATGAAGGGGAAAAGTGGAATTTTAGTTATTATTTTTATGAAGTAATTAAATGGAGACTTTTACAAACAATATAATTAATTAGAATATAAATTGTGCTACTGTATTGAATAATCATGCAAGAATGTGTGTGTTTATATATGTATGTATCTGTATGTGCTGTGTATACATATGCATCTATGGAAAAAATTAAGAGACGACTTTGTTCTTTTCTGTTTTACTGGATTTGTTTTTGAGTAAAACGTTGACATTTATTTTTTAAAGTAAACTGATCACATTAAAAATTGTCATTTTAAAATATTGAAGTTAAAATATTGCTAAATTAAAAACCTAAAAATATGACATAGTTTGTTGTTCAATCACAATTGTATGCAAGAAAAAAGTCTTCATTTATTATCTTTTTTTTTTTATTTTGCATTTGAAAGAAAGCCTATCAGCAGTTTACAGAATAAAACAAAAATTTATTTTAAACATACACATCGATTTAAATTGTAAATCCAGAGTAACTGGGGTTTTTTAAAGTGGTCTCTCTTTTTATTACTGGGTATAATGCAGATACTAGTAAAATATCTATTTAATTATAATTACTTTATTGTTAATTCCTTCCTGTGACAGGGCAACAGTTTTTGTTAAAGCAAACTCCAGATAATGAAATTAATAATGATATTATCTGCAAAATAGCATAAATTGGGAAAAACACCTTAATGCATATTGTGAAATTTTAAAGTTGAACACTAAAGAAGATATTTGGAAGAGTGCTGATTTCTGGTACCCATTGACATCCATAGTAGGAAAAAAATACATTATGGTAGTCAACATGTGCCAGCAACCAACTTTTTTTTTTCTTTTGTGGTCAACAGTTGATAGAAACTCAAATGAATGGGTAGAATAATTTTGAAATAAGTTTTGAGCAAGTTGAAGTGTGAGTGGAATCAAATGCCAGATAATGAGAATAATTATGATGTTATGTGCAAAATATTTCAAATTAATCAGGGGGGAATGCACCTTATTGCATATTGTTGGACTTTTTTAAAGGGGTGGTCCACTAGCATATCATATTTTAAACTTTAGTTGATGTGTAATGTAACTGTGTGAACATAAACAACGTCTCTGAATGTCAGATGCTCAAAGTTCAATGCAAAGGGAGACATTGGCTTTTACAGACTTAAGGCTCGTACACGCTGGGACGCTTTTTGTTTGCATTTATCGTCTGCGTTTTTCCGCATTCAAGCCCAAGCGAATGTATTATTTTTTTATTTTTTTATTTTTTTGTCTCTGCCGTCGAGCAGAAGAATATGCAAAATTCCTCCTTGACGTTAGATGACGCACAAGATGGCGCCAAGCTTCTGACAACCGCTTGTTACACAGAAGAAGAAAAGAGGAAGTTTAGACGCTTGTTGTTGCGATCGGCAAAGCATAGATGGTTCAAGTAGCAGCTCTAGCGATGAAGAAATGATAAGCAGCTCCACGTTCATATCGCCTCTGGGCATCTTCTTCAATGTGCTTGAGTACCTCCAAGGGGTGTTTACTGTAACTTCAGCAGCTCCGTACACGTGAACAAAAGTGCCAATCTGATTGGTGGAGTAGGTTTTGACGCGGGGCGTCAAAACAAAAAAACAAAACAATCTTGAGGCGTTTCTTTAAAAGTGACGCTTTTACGCCTGGCGTTTTGCGCGTTGGTGTGCACAAGCACATTGACGCCCTTTATTTAGTCACGAGGCAATAAACGTCGACCTAAAACGCGAGCAAAAAACGTCGCGGTGTGCATGGGCCTTTAGCTTAGCAAAGCCTACAGCGAATGAAGTTTGGGGACTACAAAAAATACATTCGGGTTAATGATGTCATAAACCCTTCAGGTTATGCGTGTACACCCCGCACAGCAAAGGGGCGTGGCCAGAGACACTGTAATGTTATAGCAGAGAAAGCTAAAATGCCGTCCAAAACTACTATTTCCACAGAGATTCTTCTGTTTCTGTATTTGGGCTTCCAAAGGACACGACACAAAGATAGAAGTGCTTACAACTATATTTAATTATGTTCCAGAAAATTATATAAAAAAAGATATCGCTAGCATTTGAGAGGTCATTTACAGATCCACTGACTGAGAGTATTTACACAGCAGAGGCAAAGCATGTCCTAGTAGAAGTGTGTCGCTGCCATTATGTTAGCTTACCAATCAGAGCCTGTTGAGAGCGGGCTTTCGGAGGAACTAGGTACGATGACAGTCGTTTTCATGTTAGCTGAGTAGCTGTAAATATACAAAGAAAGATATATAAACACATAACCAGATTTTTTTTTTTTACAAATGAAGCATGAGTACACATTGCTTTGCACCCCATAAACACAACTAAGCCTTAAATACACTCTGGACCACCCCTTTAAATTATAAACACTAAGGCACTTATTTTGAAATATCAGTGCTTTACCATTGTTGCCTGCTCATTTCAAACAGAAAAAAGTAATAAATATGCAGATTGACAACCTATAATATATTATAATATACATATCTACAATATAAAAAAAATCTATAAAGTAAACATCGTCATAATTCAGCATCTGTTTATCTATTTATTTACACAAATGTGTGATATTTGTGAATTGCAAATCGCTTAAAACCGCTTGTGAAACGGTTCCACATTTTTAAATTGAAATGTGCAGTGTTTATATTCATTTAAAAGACATATAAACCTTTATAATATAAACAAGGTTAAAATTAAAAGCCTAGTAATGCAAGATAAATGTAAAAGTGATTTAGATATTTTAATTGAGCAGTATAGATCACATGATTTTAATGGGATAGTTCACCCAAAAAATGAAAATTCCCTTATCATTTGTTCTCCCTCATGGTTTGCAGCCTGTAGGAGTTTTTCTTCTGTTGAACACAAAAGAAAATATCTGGAAGAATGCTGATTTCTGATACCCATTGATTTCAATAGTAGGAACAAAAAATACTATGGAAGTCAATGGGTGTCAACAACCAACTTTTTTTGTTTGTTTTTTTTCAGAATATCATCTTTTGTGTTCAACAGTAGATAGGAACTCAAATAAATGGGTAAAATAGTTTAGAAGTGAAGAATAGAATAACATTTTTTGGGTGAACTATGACTTATGACTATAAATTTCATAAGAAAGTCTCTGCCACATGCTACTAAATGCGTTTTACACTTTGGACAAATGTATTTTTAGTTGCAAATGCGAATGAAATGCTCACAATGTCAAACCCTGCAGTCTCAGCGCCTTCCATTACACACACACACAAACACACACACACACACACACACACACACACACACACACACAAATCAACAGAAATAGTCTGTACCCTTTACACCCCGATAAGGGCCTTAAAACTAGATGGAATTTCCCAAGTGGTTTGGGAATCTCTCTCGCGAGTTGGAAGCCAGATTACTGCGCTCAGATATATAACACTTGCTTTGAGAGAAGCTCGTCGGGGGAGCGAGGCAAACCTCTGTTTCTGTGGCTGAGACTTTAAATGAGTCTCGCTCAGACAGATCAGGTAAGACAGGAGGAGCAGACTCTCTCTCTCTTTTGCTCTCTCTGCCAGACTCGCTTCACTTCCGAGTCAAGTGGCCAAACCGCAAATGTGCGACTGATTGGCCAAATGGCTGAGTGATGGAGAGGAGGGAGCGTTTGAGGGCCAGGGGCCTGTTTTACATGCGGGCTGAAGTAATGAGAGAAATGAGAACAGAAGTGTTTCCGCGGGCTGTAATATGCCTGGCCCGTCGCCCCGTCGCTTCGCTTCTGTAGACCGAACACAAAATGAGCTGTTCCAGACGGCCCCCATTTATCTTACAACCCCAAGTCCCCAGGGAGTGCTGCTGCTTTAAACCCACCTCAGCAATACCAGGAGCAGATGTTATTATCACACGGGGGCCGCTATTATTACTGCAGCCAATACACTGCGCATTACCGCCAATGCTACTCTGTCTCACAGCCGCTGGTGCAGTGCTTGGATTGCACTTTAAAATCAAGTCGCCTGTTCACATTTAATGTCTTCGTGAGTAATGAGATCGATTAAAGGTTCACGTTGTAATTTTGTTTTTAATCTGCTCAAAAGTTTTGAAAGTTTGAAACTCAGTAAAATGAATTGTAAAATCGTGTACGCTCACCTGAGACGAGAAAATTCCAGTTGTATTAGTCTTGATATTTATTTCACATGCGATATGTTGAATAGGTTAGCTTGCTGTTATTACCTTTCTCCTGAAATCAGGGTGTCCGTGGGGTCTTAATGTCTTCAATTTCTAAAACAAAAATTTAGGCCTAAAAAAATCTTAAATTAATTTAAATATTGTAATGTATGTCTTAAATGCTTTTAAACAGGTCTTAATTTTCCATTGTTTATGTAAAGCTACCCAATCAATCCAACAAATACATCTCAATAAAGGTTAAGCAAAACTCTATTCATAGCTATTATAACAGTCTGTTGTGCACAGTCTAGTTGAAACATATGTATGTAAACAACTAGGGTCTGCTTGTTTGGACACATTATTTAAAATATGTTGCTAAGAAATAACTAATTATAGATTTTTGATGGGCAAGTGCATTTTTTTTCTCCCAAGCCATTTATATGTCTGAAATTTCATTTTTCATGGTCCTAAAAAGGTCTTAAAGTCTTAAATTTGACTTGAAACTCTTGAAATATGTTCAAATAAGTGTATTTCTGCAATGAGTTGTACTTGCTTTTTGTGTAATGCAACTATACTGTATGGTTTTGGGGTCATATTTTTCAAAAGTGACTGTAAAGCTCTAGATGTGTACGCTGAAAAAAACTATTTATTGGATTTACTCATTTCTTTTTAAGATAACTGGTGGCAAATAATTTATATGGGCTGAAATTAAACAAACAAATTAAGTAGAAAATTACTACATTTAATTTGTTTAAATTCAACCCATATACAGTTTACAACCAGTACCTTTAATAAAATTGTAAATTCCATTAGCAGTGTATTTTTACACAATAAACAGTACAATAAATGCTAAATTATAGTTCCAAACAGCACTTAAAAGAACAATTTTTCGATCAAATGACTGAAAAATCTCTAATACAATCACTACCAATATGATTTAATGGTTTATCACGTTCATCACATGATCAATACGTTGCGCCCTTAACAAATACATGATTTATAAAGCTTTCTAAAGAACGGTTTCACTAATCAACTTCAGTTGCATTGGTGTTTTTTGCCAGCATGGCCCGAAGATGGTCTGGTTTGGTTTTCGTGAAACAATCTCAGGAGTTCTTAATATAAGGCGATTTTTGAAAAAGTTTAAATTGGCTGAAGAAGATTCATGATGAAAAATTACGCCAAAGGATGCAATCAAATCCAAGGAGCCAGGAAATCTGAGTAAAAGAAAAAAATCTCAGGGTTCAAAAGTTATTAGCATAAAGATGAGTGCAAATTTGGACAGGTGGTGGCACTAGACATTTTAAGCTAGAGACTCCAGATTTGCTGTGGTTAATATGCAGGCTGTGCTCGATCTGTGTGCCAAACTTCATTACATTGCCAAGTGCGAACCGTAGACTCAAGGCAGAAGAAAATCAACGTCACTAGTTAATATGATAATATTAAGCATATTTGTAACAATGATGACCATAAAACAATATCATATGTATTGTACTGTTTTTATGTAAATGCCACTTTGGTCAGCATAAAAGATATATATATGAATACTTTCTGACCCAAAATCTTGTAATGTTGTGAGGAGTTGTAATGTTCATATAAAATAGGTGTCCATATCAGTCAAATAGGGCATCTACATATGGCATCCACATCCTTAAAGGGACAGTTCACCCAAAAATGAAAATACTTTCATCATTTACTCATCCTCCACTTATTTCAAACCTGTTTCTGCTTCTTTCTTCTGTTAAATACAATGAAAGATATTCTGAGGAATGCTAGGTAAAGGCAACCATTTGTCTTCCATACAATTTTTTTTTATCCTACTATGGCTGATTCAGAATATCTTGTCTTAGCTTGTCAGTAAAAAGGAATTCATTAAAGTTTACAACCACTTGAGTGTGTGCAAACGAATTATGACATGTTCATTTTGGGTGAACTATCCTATTAAAATAATATTACTGTAAGTAAAAAGCAGTACTTCAAATGAGTTAAACATACAGTAGCATCCATAAAAAGGAAAATTGTGCTGCCAATTTACATATTTGTAAATGGCAGGAAACAGACGCAGCTGATGTCATGCATCATTGCCAACATGCTCAATAGAATGAGTCAAGTTTGTATTTATACTACTACACATATGCATAATTATAGACTGTCATTTTCAATGGTTATCGTGAACTCATTTATTTAAATGCAGTTCATACTCCGTACACGATTTTGGATTCAGTCTTATTTATCAATATAGCAAAAACCCAAACAAAAAAATATCCTAAATGTGTCTTAAAAGTCTAGGTTTAGTACAGGGCTTTATTCAGTGATAGCCCTGGTTATCATTTATCAAGATAACAGCATAACATAAGCTAAAATAAGCACCCTTGCGATGATTTATGTAATCACAATGGAAAAGAAAATGGGGAAGCTGTTTTTCTTTTACACAAGATTTGAACATAACCGCATTATTGTTTTTTTCCCATTTTCTTAGCCCAATTCAAATCCCTAAAGACTGCCTAAGAAAGATTAATATGTCATTAAAACGAGATTTGGTCCTCACTGCTACTAGATGAGGAGTGAGCAGATGGGACTGTTCTGTTTGGCTGTTTTTGCTGCAGTAAAAAAAAAAAAAAACACTATTCACTAGTCTGGATGTAATGTTGTAAAGGCCCTGTAAATTTACACAGCCTTCTCTTTCTCTTTTTCTCTCTGTCTGTTTGTTTGTCCCTGCACTCTATCATGGCTGTCCTCAGGCCCCAGCACTACCTGTCAGGAGGACTCCTGCTCCAATCAGGGCGTGTGTCTGCAGCAGTGGGAGGGGTTTAGTTGCGACTGCAGCATGACATCATATGGAGGGCCACTCTGCAATGACCGTGAGTCTATCACCTCTTTTGCTTTTCTGTTACTGTAGGGAAAACTAACACACACACACACACACAATGCGCTGATCCAGAACCATCGAAATTGGTTTGTCAGTGGATGAGTGTGTTTGCACTGCTGTTGTTGATGGTATTCTTGAAACGTCAGTGTGGTGACTAGTGGCTGTGATTGTGCCAATGGTTAAGCAAATTTTTGTCAACATCATGTGCTATATATTTGTGCTACAATGGATGCATGAGATGTGGTCTTTTTGATTTGATTTTAAGATTGAGTCATTAAGATTTACTCTTAGTTTAGTTTAGTTTAGTTTAGTTTAAGACATGTTTGGTGTCCCCTTTAAGTTAATTTACAAAAGTGATTTCATATCCATAAGCATATTAATTTTAAGTCAAGGGTCTGTGTTCTCAACAATACATTTTGCGAATACAAAACGTTAAAGTATCAGAAATAATGTTAATGTAATCAGTTATATTTATGTAAAAAAATTGGTTGAAATTCTGTGCTTATTCAGACCTGTACTCCTTAAAATATATAAGAAGGATCTTTTTATAATAATAAATTATTTCAGTACATGTGGCTCTGGACCACTTTTTTTTTTTTTTTTTTTTTTGCAATTGAGATTCATACATCATCTGATCGCTGAATAAATATACTTTTCATTAATGTTTCGTTTGTTTGGAAAAGACAATATTTGTCTAAGATACAACTTAATCAACTGAACTGAAACTAAATCTGGAATCTGAGGGTTCAGAAATAATCAAAATACAGAAAAGAATTGCCTTTAATGTTATATTCTTTTAAGGTTAAGTGCTTAGCAATGCGTATCACTGATCAAAACATTGCATTTTGTTACATTTTACAGTAGGAAATTTACTAAATGTCTTCATGGAACGTGATCTTAATATTCCAATAATTTTTGGCATGAAAGAAAATATATCATTTTTAATTATAATGTATTTTTGAACAACTGGTTTTGTGGTCCAGGGTAACACATCTTTAAACATTAACAACATCTTGCAGACCAAGGGGGTAAAACATTCTTATCCTGAACTACCGAAACTGGTTTGTCAGTGGATGAGAAATCTTAAGCTACCAATATTTATGAAATTCCTAACACATCAGTCAGTGTGATGACTATTGAAAATGGTGTTGAATATATAAATGACTGAGGCTAATTCCTATTGAAACATCATGTGCTACGCAAACACTGAGAACAAAGAGATATGAGTTACTGTGGATGCATCAGATGTGAGATGTCACATTGAATTAAAATGGACTCTCTGTGACCCTAGTGGCTATTTTCAGAACAGAATGCTGGCATACTGTGTTCTGCCGACTGCACAGAATACGCCACATGCTCCCCACTGTTTTTAAAAATAGCACCTAAGCAAAATAAATTGTACAAATTCGGAATAATAAGCATTTTGAAAGTAGTACGCTACTTTTGTTGTCACTTGATTAATTAAAAGAGTGAAACCCTAAGTATCTCAGAAAAAAAAAGTTTTTTTGCAAATATAAAATGTTTGTTTTGCCTAAAATGGTTATTTTGAATTACATTATAGGATATAAAATCATAAATAAGAAAATTGATTTATTTCGATATAGAAAACCCATATAGCATGGTCTAAATATAGCAACATTTTGGTGTCTGCATTAAATTAATTAATTACAAAGGGATATTATAAACAGTTGAAGGACAGATTAGGAGCCCTTCTGTGAAATTTCAATTTCCCAAGTGATGTGAAATAGAGTAAGGACAGTTTTTCACAGTGTTTCTTGTTATATTTATCTTCTGGATGAATCAAATTTAAATTAAAATAAAAGTGAATAAATACATATAAAATGAAAAGGGTAAGTATTATTAGCAGCAAGAAGGTCGCTGGTTCGAGCCCCGGCTGGGTCAGTTGGCATTTCTGTGTGGAGTTTGCATGTTCTCCCCGTGGTTGCATGGGTTTACTTTAACGGTTACCCCCACAAGTCCAAAGACGTGGCATAGGTGAATTGGGTAGGCTAAATTGTCCGTATAGTGTATGAGTGTGAATGTGTGTGTGTGGATGTTTCTCAGGGATGGGTTGCGGCTGGAAGGGCATCCGCTGCGTAAAAATATGCTGGATAAGTTGGCGGTTGATTCCGCTGTGGCGACCCCGGATTAATAAAGGGACTAAGCCGAAAAGAAAATGAATGAATGAAGTATTATTAGCCTTTTAAGTTTTTTTAAACACTTTTGTTTCATGCTTGACTTGCTTAACCTAATTTGCCTATTTACCCTACTGTAGTTAAGCCTTTAATTTCCCAGAGATGGGTTGCAGCTGGAAGGGCATCCGCTGCGCAAAACAAATGCTGGATAAGTTGAAGGTTCATTCCGCTGTGGCGACCCCAGATTAATAAAGGGACTAAGCCGAAAAGAAAATGAATGAATGAATGAGTTAAGCCTTTAAATTGCACTTTAACATGAATAATTGTAGTTTCATGCAAAATAACTAGCAAAACATGGACTGTCATAGCGAAGACATAATACAGTAGTTATTAGAAATGAGTTATTAAATGTTTAATAATGTGTAAAGTCATTTTTGTTCATCATCACTTCAGAAATATTTGAAAAAGACAAACTATTTCACAGGAGGGCTAATAGTTTTGTCTTTAGCTGTACTGTATATAGAACGCATATTTAAAAAAAGGTGTCTGCTTTAGTGTCTGATTCAAATTACTTGTTCCAAAAATAAAATGTTCCAAGTACAGTATGTGAATTACAATGTCCTGTTGTAAGCATAACGGATGCTTATGTAATATTTTAAAAAAAAAAAACTTACACTGTACTCTAAATTCCATTTATTAGATTGTATTGAAGAATGCCTAATTGTGCTGTACTACATTTTATTTAATTTTTATATGATTGTTAAATGTGTGCTGAGAAACAGGCAAAACCACAGTATAAAGGCAAAGTCTAAGTCTGCACTGAAACTCTTCAAATGATTCTTATTCAAAATGTTCCAAGATTTATTTATTCATTTATTTTGTTATGTAAGCTATTCACAGCAAAAATTCCAGTGTTTAATATTCAGTGTGATTCAGTGTTTTTGGTGTTGTTCAGTGTTAAAACTGGTGTACATTTTAATCCACGAGTGTGAAAGAGTGTATATTCAAGAGTTTTAATTTCCGTGTTAAACTTTTAACCCAATATACGGTGTGTTTCCCACTAGCGATGGGAAGTTCAATTTTTTTACTCGAACCGGTTCTTTCGGACAAACAGTGATCAAACCAGTATGTTTTACTTAAACTTGAAACATGTCTTGTTGCATTTTAAAATGCGTAGAGTTGAATGGTTTGAAAGATTAACGAACATTTAATAAATGAAAACTATTTTCATCATATTTGATCACTGTTCTTTCACACACATCAATTGACAATATAGAAAAAAATATTAACACTTTGAAGGGTAAAACACACTCCAGTTCAATGTAAGAATAAACTCTTAAGGTGTTAAAATGAACTCTGTGAGTAATGTACAAATTTCACACTTTAGAAAGTGTTATTTTAACTCCAAAATGGAGGGAGTCATATGTACACCCAAGGAGTGTTAAGTTAAACTCAATTTGAGTTGAATGTACACTGATGTTTTTGCTGTATACACTGAATGACATTTTAGGGTGTTTTCTGCAAATCATAGTAAAAATTTACAATATTTATTTGCTGCTTAAATCAGCCTATTTCACAGCTTTATCTGTTGTAGGTCATCCTCAAAATTTTATGTATTGAACTGAGAAAATATCAAATATAATAATAGTAATAGTTCAAATTAAATAGTTAAAACCTTTTCATATTGATTTATGTTTGAAGATGCAACATAGAGATTGTGACAATGTAGGTACCCCTTCTTAAAATGTTTATGTCATAATGCCAACCGATTAGAATAATATACAGTAAACACTGCATACTGAATAGCATACATTCACTAAGTAATACCCTAGTATTTCATTCTGAATACAGTCATCATTGTTACTGCATCAAGCCAAAAGTGCAGAATTGTGCTACACCACTAGAGGGGGTCAGTAGACTGTGCATAGTCAGAGATCTGCAGCATGCACGTTAAACATCACATTATACTGCACTGCAAAAAAAAATAGCCTGTTTCCTATAGAAATCCATTATATTTTACATAAGTGAATTCCGAATGTCTGGGTTTGAAATAATGAGCAGTACCCCCAAATAGAGCATTGACTGAATTTGGTGTGAAAAGCGCTGCTGCTTGTTGCCCGTGAAAGTGCTGAGTGCCAGGAATCTGAAAGTCCTTGAGATGGTTTACGGAGAAGATCTATTACAGGCTCAAGCCATGCACAGCTAATCCATTCTGCGGGTTTGCCAAACTGATAAGAGTCCGCCTTTGTTCAGAGGAAGAAACCACATAGACGGGTTGCATTACATCATCCGCATCCCCACACCTCGCTGGAATCCTTTCAATGTGTGTGTTTAGATGAGAACGGCTGGCCGAGATACGATCGCTTCTTTGCTATCTAATTAGAATTAGAAAGAGAAACACATTTTTCCAGCTTTTTTCTCTTTGCTCATATCTACGGTGATGTTGAGATCGATAAATGTAATAAATTCCTGGATTTACACCATTCACCTTCGCGATTGTACTATGCAAGCCTGAATGGTGAATTATTATAGACCAAATCCATCTTTTACTTTGTGCTTATTTGAAGAGAGAGTATGAAATGTGCACACAATATTCATGTTCTTGCATGGTCATATACTCATCATGTATGGACCAAAACCAATTTAGGCATGTGATTTTTGTAGCTGAGCTATGATTAATTTTGTTAATGCAATAGAAAAGTTTATATTTACATAATATATGTTTGTGTGTGTGTGTAATATGTATATGTGTGTGTGTGTGTGTATGTATACGTGTATGTATGTGTATGTATATATGTATATATATATATATATATATATATATATATATATATATATATATATATACATGCACAGGCACACATGTAGGCAAATATTTGGATAGATAGATAGATAGATAGATAGATAGATAGATAGATAGATAG
>CAIGQQ010032764.1:2868996-2881363 GCA_903798035.1 Danio albolineatus | reverse complement strand
GTGTGTGTGTGTGTGTGTGTGTGTGTGTGTGTGTGTGTGTGTGTGTGACACAGCTGGCATCTCTAATGGTAGGGTGTGCTGAGATCACAGAGCCCCGCTGCTCGTATGCGTTCCCCCAGGCAGCAAGGCAGCGCATCAGGGTCCATTGCTTCTGCCTCTACCCCCCTCCCGGCCAAGCTAATCTAAACCTCTCAAACCTCCGGTCCTCTTTCGCCGGAGAATATTTGGTGACATTGTTCGCAGCTGAGCATAATTCTCAAGCTCTGATAATAATAAACTAAAACTGAAGCCGCTTCCAGCTATGTGTCTGCTCCGCTATTTACAGCACCAGCGGACACCTTCTCAGCCAAACTGCAAATCCGTCCAGCCCTACCTGCTTCCAGCACTGCTTTAGTATGCCGCGACGAGGAGTTTAAGAACAGCACGGGTTCTGTTGTTGCAGCAAAATTACCATTTAAAAACCATTAACTGTAGGTTATGTGGAGTGCAGAAAACTGTGTACGCCCTTGTCTGTGTTCACCAGCAAATGTGCCCTGTGTCCCACCAAAATGATTGGATGAGAACTGAAAATAAAAGCAGAAAGCGAGGCAAATTATCAGAAGTTACCATAGGCTGCCGCACAGTGTTTTTAAAGTCAAACACATCTTCTTCTTTTCCCTCCTCAGATTTTGCTGCAGTCTTGCACTTTTATCTCCCCTTTCCTCTGTAGTTGCACTGACAAATACAACAGAAGCCACATTTCGATAGTTTTACTGTATAACTCTGTATTCTCTCACACCTCCAGAAAAATGGATCCTATATAACTCGCAGTGTAAAATCGAACAGCGTAGGATAAACATCACTCCCCCTCGTTGTTTAAAAAACATTTGTGCGAGAGGATACTTTTCTGCATGTGTTTCCGAAGGCTAGTAATCAGCATGTGCGCTGCTGTAGTATGCTGCCTCTGTTTCTTTCCCCTCCATCTTTGCAAACGGAGCTGGAGTAAGTGAGCTCATAGGGCTGAGTAATCTTCCTCTATCTATCACTTCATCTTTTTGCTCTCCTTTATGTCAGAGCTATGGTTTGGGAGGCCTGAATTGCTGTAATGAGAGGATGGCTTGGATTTGCTGGTGAATGGGGTTGTGCCTGGTTAAATGTGATACTCTGAGAGGCAGAGAATTCAAAGTGTATGGGCTTCCTTGAAAATAAGGAAAATAGAGAGAATTAAAAGAGGCAAAGGGACGAGCAGAGTGGTCAAAGACTGCATGCACTTGACAGTGATATTCCACAGAGAACAATACAGCATCTCTACTAGCAAACGCACTGAGACAGTGAGTGACTGCACAGGGCTGCAAGCTGCACTCCATAGTTGGTGAGTTTAGTGTGTGTGTGTGTGTGTGTGTGTGTGTGTGTGTGTGTGTGTGTGTGAGTTTATATGAGAAAGACCTATCATCCTCTTGATAGTGTGGAGGTGATTGATTCTTTAAATGCTATACACTCTCCCAAGAGAATCTGGAGAAAGAGAGAGGGAGAGATAGAAGGAACAATAGCTGTGGTGTGTAATCTAAACCCAGTCAAGCCAAACCTCCAGAGAGATTTCTCATTATGTCACTGTAGCTCACACATGGGGCTCAGGGAGGCTTAGACTGGACGTACTGACACGCACACACACACGCACACACACACCTGCAGAGATTATTACACATGCTTCCTTCTAATAAAAGAGCTATATATGAATTCATCGCTCAAAGTCGACACAGCACTTTCTTTCCTGTTTTTCCTTTCATTTCTTTTCTATCTTCCTGCCTTCCGCCTATGTTGTTTCTTTACCTTTTCTTTTAATTTAACCTAATTTTCCACCTCTTTTTCTATACTCTCCTTTATTCATTTCTTTCTTCCTTCTTCCTTTTTCCCCTTTTGGATTTCTGTTCTTCCTCCTTCCCTCGTTCTATCTTCTTTTTTCCACTACTCACCAATTCCTTCCTTCTTTCGCTCCTGTTACTTCAATTCACTTCTCAATATTCACTTTCTTTTTACCTTCCTTCCTTCCTACTCATCGTTAGTATTTAACCCTCTCCTTTCTTCTTACCTTTTTCCTTCATCATTCATTTTTAACCCTAATTTTTTTTCTCCTCACTTCTTCCTTTACCTTCCACATTGCTTTATTTCTTTTCCCTGTTCTTTCTTTACTCCCAGTTCTTTCCTTTCCCATCACTCCTTACATTTATTTGCATTTGTCCATCTATTCATCCTTCTTTCATTGATCAGTTTCTTTACTTATCTTTTTCATATCATAGATCTGTTTCTTCTCTTTTCACATTTCATCTTTTCCCCTCATCCCTTTCTTTCCTTCCTATCTATATTTCCGATATATCATTAATCCATTCATTTGTTCATTCATTTTCCTTCGGCTTAGTCCCTTTATTCATTAGGGGTCACCACAGCGGAATGAACCGCCAACTTAATATTTTTTACACAGCGTATGCCCTTCCAGCTGCAACCCAGCACTGGGAAACACCCATACACTCTCACATTTACACACACTCATACACTACGACCAATTTGGTTTATTTAATTCACCTATAGTGAATCACCTACACCTATAGGAAACTGGACCACCTTGAGGAAACCTACGGCAACACGGGGAGAACATGCAAAACTCCACACAGAAATGACAACTGGCTCAGCCAGGACCGAACCAGCGACTTTCTTGCTGTGTGGCGATAGTGCTAACCACTGAGCCTACGTATCACCATATCATCAATCTTTTCTTTCTTTCTTTCTTTCTTTCTTTCTTTCTTCATAACTTTTTACCTTCTTTTTTTGTTTCCTCTTTTTCTTTCTTTGTTTACTTTTTTTCCTGTACTATTTTATTACCCAGTCTTTGATTTTTCTCCCCATTGTTTACTGTGCTTTTCTTCTTGCAAACACAAAATGCAAATCAAACTCACACACACACCGATCGACACATATACAAGCTGAGGAGAGGGTGCACACTCACACACCCCTCAGCCTAAGGCCCCGTTTACACTAGTGCGTTTTAGTTTAAAAACGGCGTTTTAGCATGAAAACGATCTGCGTCCACACTAGCGGATCTCGACAGATCTCCCTCCACCAGAAACGTATATCACGTGACCATTCGTGCACCATTCGCGCACTCTGAGCATGCGCGGTTAAGTATAAACAGGAAGCGTGTGTCTCGCTCGGCGTTTGGTTATTGTTAGTCAACAAACGCTGGAGGAACGATGAACGCGATGGTAAAGAAATCAAGAGAGGTCTTTTTGAGGACAGACGACGAGGTCGAGTTGTTACTTAAAGTAACAAATGAATATAAAACATCCATGGCTATCGAAAATGCCGTGTTTACAGTGAAGACTGGTTTGCCGTCTGCCGGTGACGTCATAGCCATGTGCGCTTGACGAATAAGGAAAGGATACGCAATGACCCAAAGCCCCAATCACGTATCGGATCTCAGCAGTTACGCCTCTGTTTTCGAAGATATCCGTTTCCCTCCATCCACACTGAAACGCAACAGCAGCGTTTTATAATGGAAACGCTGTCTCCAGCATTTTCAAAACGCTCCGTTTTCGCACCTCGAAAACTCCGGCGTAGTGTGGACGGATGGCGTAACCGTAGCAAAACTTATGCGTTTTAAAACGAAAACGCACTAGTGTAAACGGGGCCTAAGCCTCATCGTCTCCAAAACCCCCTGGAGGTGCTCAGGAGCCGAAAGCTCGTTATAAAAACACAAAGCAAATCAAAACAACTTCCACTAAAGTGCCACAGCAGACAGGCTTTCAGCCAGCACAGCACTGACCGCTCATTCCCAGCTCAGGCCTAATTGGCTCTGGAAAGGTCAGCAGGAGAAATACCAGAGCTCTACCACGACCACAAACCCCAGCGCTCCCTGCCTTTTTCACTCTTCACTGGGCTCTTTTCACGTATGAACTGCTGTTGCTTTTTTTTTTTTTGTTCCAGCCATGGCTCATTGTATTGACTGGTTCTGTGAAGCAGCATAGAATCGGCTCCTACAAGTATCCTCAAAAGTAAATTGTTCTGTCGTAATGTGCTGTATAATGCCCTGCTCTCCAGATTTGTTGAAAATTCAGTTTGTGCCAAGCTGTTGTCCTTGAATTACATTGCACTTAACATGAAATAAATCAGACGACTTTACATTTCGCAAAGGGTTTTATTGTTTTATTAGTTCTGATTCCTCCAGCCCCCTCAGGTCTGACAATAAAAGCTGAAGAGAGTATTAAAGAAAGGAAGGAAAATGTTTTGACAGTGCCAATGATGCATGTAAAAATCAAACCCATGAGGCGTGCAGGAACTGAACAGCATTAGAGCTGTCCATGTAGACTCTTGACTGCGTCCCGAGGCTGCCACCCACCCACCCATCCACCGCAGAGCCTAAACTCCCCCATCCAGAGACGGAGTTTCTGTCAGTCAGCCGGAGGATTCCTTCACGGGCAGACAATAAAACCATGCAGTATGCAAGACCCGTCATAAACATGACGTCTCGTTTTGAAACCTGCAACTTATGTCAGTTCCTGGGGAGGGAGAGAGGGAGAAAGCGCAGTCAGATTTATGAACGCTGTTCTCTTGCTGTTTCAGCTGATGATAACGTTCCATTTTACCGATATCAAACACACGTACATATATCCAAACGCACACATTCATCCGCACGCTCTTAGGTTGGCCAGTGTTCCGCTCGAGCTGTTGCCTGTAATTACCCAGTTGGTGTGGAGCTCTGTGGTGTCAGTCTGGTAATTGGAGCTGCAGTAATTCACTTTTTAATTGCCTGTTTATTATTGCAGAAGCCTCGGTTTTGTAGTTGCAGAACAGCTCGCACTGAATGTTTAATAAACAAATACAATGTCACAGACTCATATTTCACGTAAACATTATAATTGCTTCACATAAAAAACCATCAACACACTCACTCTCACTCTCGCCCACACACACACACACACACACACACACACATACCTATTCTTCTCAGCATAATGGAACCAAAAAAAAAACTGTCCATAATTTGCCAGGTGGATGAGCTAACAAAACACACAGAAAGCAATATGCTGCATACCTGTTAAACACAAAGTGGGGGGGGTTAAAAATCTGAAACCACACTTGAAAACAGAAAACATTTATCATTTAAATCAAAATCATGAAATTTAATATTAAATAAATGTTAATCAAATGTATTAGAGCTGCATGACATTGCAAAAAATTTAACATATCGAAATTTTGATTTTCTGCAATATTAGTTGCGATTATGAATATAATTATTTCACCAGGTGACTTAAATAGCTAAATTTGGAAAGAACTCTTAATTTGGGAATATTTCGTAGGCCAAATAACGGTAGCCTAACTGTATTCGAGTAGAAGTTGAACGATCAAATGTAAGCAAATAAAACTGCATAGTCTTCATTGTATAAAAGTTAAAGGGGCAGTAGGTGATCTGCCAAAATGCTAATCCGTTAGCATATTATCTCTGAAACACAGTCCCTCCCCTGCCGTCCAAAGCCATGCCTCCTGACACATGAACGCGCACGGTAAAGTTGACAGCAGACAACCCACTAGTTCATGTCATTTGCCAGCTAGAAATGTAGTTAGTGGTTGGTCGGCGCAAGCAGAAATCACCAATGACTGTAAGGGAACTACAATTCAATACAATTCATCTTCTATAGCGCTTTTACAATGTAGATTGTGTCAAAGCAGCTTAACATATACGTTCTAGTAAATTGAAACTGTCAGTCCAGTTTTCAGAGTTGAAGTTCTGTTTAGTTCAGTTCAGTGTGGTTTAAATTTCACTCCTGAAAGTCCAAACACTAAAGAGCAAAAAGAACAAACTTCACCAACTGATGAAGTGAAGGACAAAAACTAAACAAAAAAAAACACTTACACTTCTTACTAAGCCATATTTACATGCTATTTCAGACCAAATATTTAAAGTAGCATGGGAAACAGGTTAAAAAATGAACCAATGTGATATGAATATAAAACCAACTTCAGCTCAATAAATCAGGCTAGGTGGAAAAACGCTGTTTACTGATGTTTTGATGTTAAAGATTTCAGTGGCTGAACAACACTTCTGTGCATATAACCCATTCATAATACAACACAATCTACATAAGCTTAGTGTGACTAAAAGAGTTCTAAAACATAACATTACCTGTCTAACAGAAATACTTCAGCCATGGTGTCATCCTTCCTCCAGTGTGCAAAAGTAGCTCCATTATTGATTCAGGATTTTAAAAAGTTTTGATTCAGCATTTGATTTTATAGCGACTGTGATTGTCTCGTCTGCATATCAACGCATGGCAAACAAGCACTCTTTCACTCTATTAAAGCTAAACTTTACAATCACTCAACAATACGGTTCTTAGTCCGCTATAATTCCACTCAAATTCCCTGAGGAATGAATAAACTGAAGCTGAACTTGACATTGCAGGTCATGTGATCATGTGACTTTTGCGAATGATCACAATGCAATTTTGATGCTGAAACGTTTGTGCAGCCATAAATCAAACAGACCGTTGGTGGAAATGTGGGGGGGTAAACGCAAGTTATTTTTCTCATGATTTAGGGTCGCATGATATAAAAAAAGTCTTTTTTTTGTTTGTTTGTTTGTTTGTTTGTTTTTTCAGCAGTGTATATTGTGATATAAATACAGTTCCACCAGATGACTTAAATAGCTCTTTTTGGATAGAATTCTTTGATTTTTAAGATTGGGATGATTCTTCAGTGGAGTGGATCATTCATAAAATGTTAACAAATTACCAGCATAGATGAATAGAATACAACCAAGATAAAAGTGAAAAGAAAATGTGCATTATGGGGAGTCAAGTGGTATTCAGGGAAAGAAATTTGAATAATCAAATGTAAAATCGCACTGTATAGTCTTCATTGCATAAATGATTCAATAAAATTAATCTTTATGAAATTTATAAACGGCTTATAAACAGGACTTATAGATCAGGGGTTCCCAAACTTTTCAGCCAGTGACTTGTGACCCCCAATATCCTCTGAAGTGGTTATAAATATATACTTCAAACCTTACACAGTGGCACACACATACCAATAGGCCCAAGTCTACTTATCATATAATCATATATATCATATAATTTTGAAGATCGCCACATCATTCCCCATGTTCAGGTTTGGCCTGTGTTTATTTTTAATGTATGTGAGTGCTGTAAAGGTGTCAGAAAGTTTAACCTGGTGTCATAAAGTCAATGTGCTGTTTAATATAACGTAATCACCCCAGGGGTTGCAAAAAATGTAAAGGCTGAAGGTTTTTTATATGCATGTTGTTGTTGTTTTTGTTTTTTTTTAAATGTAACTATTAATTACAATTTTTTGTTCTTCTGTAGGGATTATGGATAAAATACGGTTATTTTAATAGTTTTATAAAATGAATTAGATTTTTGGAAATGACCAAGCAACACAACCCCCTGGGAAGTCCAGAACCCCACTTTGGGAACCACTGTTCTAGACCATAAACTTTCACTCTTTTATGATTCAATTTTGCTTTGACTCCACAAATCTTTCTGAACTGTGACACCAGGTCAGCTAGTATCCCATCTCAACATTGCATATTCTGTGATGTGACTATTGCAGATGCGCATATTGCAATATCAATGCTACAACGATATATTGTGTAGCCCTAAGGGTGCTTTCACACTTGGTTCATTTGCCTGGACCGTACCCAAGTTCGATTGTCGCCCCTTGCCACCTGCTTGGTTGGTTTGTGTTCACACTGTCTTTTTTCCTTCTGAACCCCGGTACGCTTGCGTCATCAAGCCGATGTTTTGTGTACGTCTGTTGCCAGGCGACGGACACAAAAGCAAAGCGCCGGAATGGAAAGACGTCCGCACATCGCGGTTGTTTCGCTTTTACTGAACTTTTTGGTTTAGAACATACAGAAAACGGCTCGCGTCTATCTGCCGCAAACATATTATACACGTTCAGAACATCACGTCATGTCCCAGCTGTTTTAGGAGGAGACAAGCATTATCTGAGCTCTGGCTCAGTCGCGCTTGTAAGCGCGTGATACTCAGACACACGCACACACACACACACACATGCACACGCGCATACACACACGAATGAACGTTATAAAAACTATAGTTTGCTGTATTGTTGACGGTTCACTTCCGGCTTTTGGTACGTTTGCATTCATACTACAAGTGAACCGTACCAGAGTTCACATGAACCGTACCCCAGACCACCTCTTTCATGCGGACTCGGGTACGGTTCACGGGTGCGCACCCGAGTTCAGAAGACGTGTTCACACTAGCTAAACGTACCGTACTATGACGTCAAACGAACCCGGGTGCGGACCAAAAGTGCTAGTGTGAAAGCACCCTTAAACTCACTGAAATATTGTGTTGTAGGTCTTAAATCTTTTTAAACAGGTCTTAAATTTCTCTTTTTTCATGTATTGCTACCAAAACTGGCCATAACCAGATAAATGTAAGCAATCAGAGACATGATCACGCTGCACACACTAGATGTAGAATCAGCCACTCTAGACTTGCTTACACATTTATTGAAAAGGGAAGAAATACCTATGTGTAACTTGTGTGAGGATATTTTAATGGTAAAACATATTTTAACAGAATGTATAATATTAAATGATATTAGAAAATGTTTTTATTCAGGAAATATTTTAAGGCAAATGTTTAAAAATGTGTTCTGGAGGAATTTTTATCATTGATCAGACTGAAAGAGCTTATAAGACTTTATCAGTGTTGTTGTTATTTGTGTGTTTAAAAAACATTTAATGATGTTTCAGAAACAGTTATGATTGTCAATTATATATTGAATATTTAATACAAGTTTTGCCATGAATATAGCCACTGCTGCTGATATGGCATTAAAGTATAAACATATGCAAACAGCATGTAATTAGAATAATTGTCTCCTCCTCCAGTGAAGCTCCTCCATCTCCAGTGAAGCTCCTCCACCTCCAGTGAAGCTCCTCCTCCTCCAGTGAAGCTCCTCCTCCTCCAGTTCAGCTATAAACACTGGAATATTCCCATCAGGCTCCAGTGAAGAGTTTATTGAAGAACAGCGAGAACATGAGTGATCCAGAACCCTGCAAAATTAAAGATGAAGACTCTGAACAACAAATAGGTTGGTGTTTATTCCTGATCAGGGGTGGCGTGGGGCGTTGTTGGGCCTCTGGGGCTTCAGCCCTGAATGTTTGTTCCAAAGCCATGAATCTTTTGGGTTTAAGTTTTGTCAAAACTTAGTTTTTCAACACACTATGCAGAAATATTTAAACGAGTTTATTATTGCTTTCCCACAGGATCAACAAAGCAATATCAGCTGGGCTTTCTCTACCTCTTTTCTTTAATTAAGAGTTGTTATTAGGGCTGTGCAATTAATGGCAATAGCAAAAAATCATGATTTAAGCACATGCAATTTCTAAATCGCAAAGGCTGCAATATTACCTATTAATTTACTATGTTTTTTCAGCTGGAGTGGAGGTTAATTAATCTTAATTTATTTTCTGCTGTCTGTTTTAAAGACAGGGCGCCACGGTGGCCGAGTGGTTAGCACGTTCGCCTCACAGCAAGAAGGTCGCTGGTTCGATCCCCGGCTAGGCCAGTTGGCATTTCTGTGTGGAGTTTGCATGTTCTCCCCGTGGTTGCGTGGGTTTCCTCCGGGTGCTCCGGTTTCCCCCACAGTCCAAAGACATGCGGTACAGGTGAATTGGGTAAGCTAAATTGTCCGTAGTGTGTGAATGAGAATGTATGGATGTGTTTCCCAGAGATGGGTTGTGGCTGGAAGGGCATCCGCTGCGTAAAAAACAAATGCTGGATAAGTTGGCGGTTCATTCTGCTGTGGCGACCCCGGATTAATAAAGGGACTAAGCCGAAAAGAAAATGAATGAATGAATGAATGTTTTAAAGACAATTTTACTACAGTTTAACTTAAACTTTTTTATTTTATTTATTAAACATTGTGAAATGTTTTGTTCTGCACTTCTTGTGCACTGAATACATTTAGAATGTGTGTATGTAGCTTGTTTGAAAAAGTAAAAACAGTTGCCAAAAATCGCAAATAAAATCACAATCGCGATATTCATTCCAAAAATCGCAATATGATTATTTTGTCCATATTGCACAGCCCTAGTTGTTATATATATTTTTTTCATCAGAGGCAGCTCAACAGCAGTAATTCTGTCTCTCCTTTCTGAAAGCGAGTTTACACGCACACACACACCGTAGTCCTGTATAGCCATGCCTCCTGTCAGTCACTCAACGCGTTCGAAACCCCCCAGTCTCAGCGTGGTGTTTTCACACCTCTAGTTTGGAAAAACTCAGTAAATTGGACGTGTCCAGTGTCGGGGTAGGAGTGTCGGGGAAGGGGAAAGAGGGAAGGTTTTGCATAAAAATGGGAGTTTCCATTTGTGCACGCTCTCATTTTCACACAGACTGTGTATACATGGACATCAGTAATCAAATTATTTGCCAAATTATTAATTTGTTGACTTTAACGGCACTTTCTCTTTATTTTTGGATTCGCGTGATGGGCAGGGCTTCTGTCTATGGCTTGGTGACTGTAGCTTTATTGCTAAATGGCTAACAGGTGTTTTATAGCGAGAATAACTGTTTCATGTGCTTTATGAAGGCTGATATTCCACTGATAGTCTACTGATAAAGGCTGATAGTCCATTAGATTATTTCAGAGGTGCACCAGCTCTGTGAGCTCATAAACTCCTCCAGAAACTGAACCTGGATGATGGAAGCTTTCAGCGGTGCTTCTGACCGAGCCAAGTCTTCCCTCAGGAAAATAACAACAGGCGCTACGTCATAATCACACCCCCACAAGAGCAAGCTCCTGATTGGTTAACGTGGCGCGAACGTCAGCTGAAGCTCATTTTCATTTCATTTTCAAACTGAAGCGATTCGCGCGACTTGCACCGTTGAGCGCGTCAAACGCGCGGCGCCATTCGCGCGTATCGCATTGCAGGATGCCTATTCGCGCCTTTGCATTGACTTAGCATGTAAATCCAGGGCTCGACAATAAGGACTGCCCGATGGCCCGGGGCCAGCGTGCGAGACACTCGGGACAGTATACATGATGGTCACTGGCCCGGTCGGGCCAGTGCTGCCTTGTTACTAAAGTGAAATTTGGCTGAGACTGTTTATCAGTTGCGTGCTAATACAGGGTGCTTTAACACCCAGACGTTTGTTTGGAAACCTGTCACGTTTGCCCAGTAAGCGCGGTTCGTCTAGCATTTGTGAATCCCGCAATAGCACTCGGTTTCGCGGCAAATCAATTGGTCCGAGATCGCCTGTGTTAGGATGGTTGTTGCAGTACGGACGGTGTTGTGTGTAACACAAGTTGTTGATGTTCTCCAATGCGTGCAGCCGGAGAGTACTGATCAAATGTTTTGTGTCAATAAATAAAGTTACGCAACTATAACAGCGTTAACCGTCCATTCTATTTGGAATAAAGGATAGAATGAAACATCTTTGATGAGGTGATCTCGGCTCGATTGAAACGACCTAGAGTGGTTCGGTTTTACAAACAAAACAATCCAACGAACTGACGAAGCAGGCTATATCACAGTGTATTATGGTTGTGTAATAGCCTTATGAAGAAGGAATTATGAGTAGCGCGGTATATCATTCTTACCAGTAAATGTGCATTTCGTGTTGAATATGAAAGTGAAAGCATGCTGAAATATTACCGAGCGCTGTTTACCTGTTTAGAAAATTGAGCGAAATTACCATCTGATCGTATTCATATTATAATCTTATAATATTTTGTATTAGGCCTGTTGTTTTGTTCATTTCTGCACTGACACCTTGAAAGAAAATCAACATTAATATGCTTCATGATCTGACTGTAGTCCCGGTGTTGTGCCGAGAAACACCCCCTTAATAGACTTTCATTAGCATTCTATTCTAGCAGTCTACATAAAAAAAAAAAAAAAAAAAAAAAAAAATATATATATATATATATATATATATATATATATACATATACATATACATATACACACACACAAATCAAAGGCCATAGAATAATCAAGCAAGAACAAGAAGTGAAATGCATTTTAAAACTAGGTTTACAAATAAAAGAACAATAAAAATATTGACTCCGGTATAGATTGATGTAATGAGCCCATTTCTAAAACTAGGCATTTTGAAGAGTTTTAAACAAATGAAAAACATAAAATTGTTATAGTTTTCAACTAAACCACACACTAAACAATTCACTTTAATCTAATCAGTGTTGTATTTAAATTAAATCTATTTATTAATTTAAATATATATCTTCTGTAAGGTAAAGGTTCCATTCATGAAACTCACCTCAGTCTAGGGATGCACCGATACCATTTTTTCACTCCCGATCCGATTCCGAT